>CM076575.1:67884606-68124606 GCA_034641835.2 Pinus albicaulis
AATAATTTTAAATTAAATAAACAAAATCAACTTTAAAATATAATGATTTTAACCAACCAAATAATATTAATTATATAGTAGGAAATCTAGAATGTGCTCTTTAAATTAGGTATTATCATCAACCAAGCTTAATGCATGCAAACTCCATGGCCACCAAAAGTAGCAAGAAAAGCCTCATCCTACGTAATGTTGTTGCAAGAAAGAAGGTTTGCCAAATCCCCACAAGAAATTTCAACATGGAAACCATCAACCATTCAACCACCAAACTAATATGGATATGCTAAGGTTCCAAATAGAAATAAGTGGAAATCGAAAACAAATCGACAACTCATCATAAGAGATACATACACCCAAAATGAAAACCTAGATCATGTATCCCATGAGTAACAACCATAGTAAAATACAAAATAATCTCCCATGGTCTCTCACGAAAATGCCCAATGCCTTGCAAGACCATGCCCTCATTGGAAGATTCATGGGCATATGCCCTTGGGATGTTTGGTGTCTCAAGTATATGCATGATTATCTATTTTGAATTTAATTTACCTGAAAACACTAAATTTCCAATAAGTTAATCAAAAAAGTTCTATATTAAACATTTTTAATAGTTTAATCAATTTTAATGTAATATTTAAAAAATTCTTAATTAAAAAAAAATTGTTATGAGATTTTTTACGATTTTTTACATTCACATTCCAACTATTATTATGGACCAACTAATTAACATTAACACCAGTCATGATAGCCTCTATTTCCTTTTTTTGAACAATGGGATTTAGTTCAGTTATCATAAAGTCAAAGTGGGGCATATGACTTCCTGTTAGCTTAATTTGTTTATATAATGTCTATTTATCAAAGTTCCTAGCAGTAACATCCATAGTGCCATCGAAGGTTTCGTGGGAGTTTGTATTGAAGGTGTTTTGTAGGGTAATGAAATTCCCTTTAGTGAAATTGTATTGAAATTCATGTTAGTGACTATGAAATTCATGTTAATGACTATGTTATTGTTATGAATGAGTTGAGGCATCATACTATGTTAGGTTATTTTATGGGTAGATTTCCCTTCTAAACTATGGCTAGGATTGGGTTATAAAACCTAGGGAACCTTATGGGTGGATTTGGATGACTACCCAAACCATAAAAAGGAAATTTTTAGTTCATTTTCATGGAGAGAATGCATATCATTAAGGTAGTTATGCAAGGCCCTTATATGTGTTATATTACCCTTGTCATTATGTCTACTTGCTACGATTAATTTTCTACTTGTACCATCCCAACTAGGTTGAATTCTTGGGGAATTTCGATGTATTTTTTAGATTCCATGAAATGCATTTTAGATCCCATAAGGAAATTTGTATGCCGCAAACTCCAACATGTCTTTATTCTACATCCTTAAAGTGTATTTGTATACTAGTAATTTATTTCAAGATTTGAAGGAATAAATGTTCTTGAGTCAACCCTAAGGTCATTAAATAAATGTTTTGGTCTATTAGCCTTTTAAAAATTCGCTTCCACTATCAAAGTCATTACCATAATATTAGGGATTTCCTATTTTTATCTAAGGTCAATTCCTTAGATATCCCTTCACAAGAATCCTTAGCTTCCTAGACTTAAAAGGAATTGGAATTTACGATGATGGTGAATGTATTCATGTGAAAAAGAGAAAAATAGCAGTAAATTTTCTCATATTGGATCCTTTACATGCATGCTATCATTGACTAGAGAATCTCTTCTGATCCTTTCTTTGGGTTAACCAACTAGGAAAGAAAAGCTGCATCTGATGCATCTATAAGTGAATCTTTGTTACATTGAAGACAGGGATGTTTAGGGTTTATTATGTTATATTGTAAATCCTATGCCTTATGTTCAAGTGGGTTATTTGAGATGTGGAAATTAAAGGTAAGAAAATTGGAAGGTCGACATTGTTGATCAGTGGTTGTCATTGATGTCAACCCAAGCAGCACCAGGGGCTAACCCAATATTTCATGGGAATTTTTACCTACCAAATTAATATAATCTAGGTCAATAATGATTTTTATGGTTTCTACTTGTCGAGATGTTTCCGTTGATATATGGCACGCCATGTAATTCTTCACGGTTTGAGATATATTCATGTTTGAAGTTTGTACCCCTAGTTAGTGGGCTAAAACCCCATGGGGTTGGGGCATGGGTCATTGAAAAGTCATAATTAATATTTTTTAAGCTCCTAAAATCCCTCCCATGTTCACTTGTTTAAGCCCCTCTCAACTTAAGAATTTATATAAATTGTGATCTTCATTTCATCC
This sequence comes from Pinus albicaulis, assembly GCA_034641835.2. NCBI lineage: Eukaryota > Viridiplantae > Streptophyta > Pinopsida > Pinales > Pinaceae > Pinus > Pinus albicaulis. The sequence goes on from CM076575.1 coordinate 67,886,892, forward strand.
GTAGGCAAGGGATTCGGCCATCTGAAACATATCATCATGGCATTTGTGCTCTAAATTTTTTCTACAAAGGTTACTGTTGGAAGCCTCAAAAGAAAATCATTGCAACAACATTGGGGGATAACCACCCGGTCCGTAGCTTAAAGAAGCTCCTTTTCCGTTTGGAGTAGTGGATTTGACCTGGTTAAATTAGGTCCAGTTACCTTTTCCCAAACTCCGATTACCTAAAATACAACTTTCATTCATTAACGGAGAAGAGATATTAGATCAACTCTCTTGCTGATTAGGCGAGAGAGTTGATCCTTAAGCTGATCTAGGGCTCAGCCAAGCCACGACTAAGTTATGTCTTATAATTATGCTAACTATTCTAACCTAACTGTCTTTATAGTATTAAATTAATATTAATTATTAATCCTAAAGTAACACATTGCTAATGCTACATTTATCTTTAAAGTCTTTGTTAAGTGCTAAAGTATTCCTATTTATCTTATATGTCAAATCTAAACTAATACATCCTATGTTATTATGCTAATTAACTAACTATACTATGTAAATAATTATACCTTATACTATAATATATTCCTAAATAACACTAATATAGTTCAAATAATAGTTTTAAATATATAATCTAGTTTATTATGAGATTATAACATATCTATGATAAACTATGAAATGAATGTTAACTAAATATTATTATTATTATTCTAAGTAAACAATTAATAATATCTTAGTTAACTATACTACCATATTTAAAGTTAAAATTATATTAAATGCCTTAAGTTATTATTATTTATTGAAAGTGAATGTTACAAATTAATGAGTAGTTAGTATGTTAAGGCTAACTCTAAAAAGAAAAATGAAAAATGATTTCTAATGTTTATTGTTATTAATTAAAAATAAATGAATTAATATACAAGATATTACATTAGTTCTAATGATTGATTTCTTAGTATTTTGAATAATGATTAAAATCAATCATAGAAATTTGACTAATCTAATGACTTGATTGTGCCACTGAAAATCAAGATGTTTGCCTTTAACCAAAGAGGACTTTTATGTTGAGATCATTTACAAATACAAAATTAATCTAAAATGAAAATCCTATCTCGGACTAAGATGAGATAGCACTCTCTTAATCCGAGAGCAAATTAAATAAAAATAGGGGAAAGACAGGCTTATAATTGAATTCACTATGGAGTTTCCATTAATTAAAAGAAGAAATTCATATTTAATTAATGGGGTAAAAGAAAAATACATTTGCCAGTTAAATATAAGAAATTATTATTTAATCGCAAATATATTTCAGTGAATTTGTTATAGATCCGATTCCGTTCTGCCTCTTGGAGACATCTCCTGCAAAGATTCAAATCATATTAAAATTGAACCAACAAAAATGTTAAGTATCAATAAGAAATATCTTTTAGAATAGAAATCGAAATTGATTATAAAATAGGGGGAAGGACTGGTTTATGATCGAATTCGCCATGTAGTTTTCATTAACTAAAAGAATAAATTCATATTTAATTAATGAGATAAAAGCAAAATACATTTACGAATTAAATATAATAAATTATTATTTAATCGCAGATATATTTCAGTGAATTCGTTATAAATCCGATCTCGTTTTGCCTCTTGGAGATAACTCCTGCAAAGCTTCAAATCATATCAAAATTGAACCAACAGAAATGTTAAGTATCAATAAAAATATGTTTTAGAATAGAAATCGAAATCAATTACAAAACTTGGACACAAATAAAAAATTCAGCATTAAGGTAGAAATACTCATGAATGGAAATTCAAAATAATGCCAAAGCTTTGCTTTACAAAATATGCAGTCATTGAGAAATTTGAGACCTATGATTTTAATACATGCAGAAATGCTAAGCAATATTACAAAGGCCAAAAACTCTCTTACAATCTTTACAATCACCTCCTCTACACAAAACAGAAATGCCAAAAGTGCAGATTGAATGATAGCAAAGAATCCCTTATGCTGGATCGCGACCCGTTCTCCTTCTGATCTTGTAGCGTCTCCTTCAAACTGTTGAGACACTGATTTCAAGAAAATATCCCCCCTTAGTTCAATCTTTGTGATGGTTTATATAAAGCTCCCCTTAAATCTCTTGTTTGCCAAAAATAGATTTAAATCCCTATCTCCATGAATCATTCTTATACTTAGGGATAAAAACCCTCAAACATTATCGCTGAGATTAAATTTGCAAAACCCACAATAGGATTTTTAGAATATGATAAAAATCCTGGCAGGCGCATTGGATTGACTGTTATATGTGAATTCGGTTGGCGGTCAACTAAAATATTGCCGCTGCGATTTTATCCATATGCAAGGGGATGCGAATATGCAACAAGAGTGAGTTAAACTCTCCAATCATCAAGCCAAGAAGTGACACCTCATATTGATGTTTCCAAAGTGCTATGCGATGAGCCTCGTTGAGGAAATGCATGGACCTTCCTTAGGGAACTCATTGATATTTGTTGGTGCCAAGTGTAGAGCTAGTGGAGTTAAGTTAGAGATAAACCTTCAACAAAATCTCAATCAAATATCCATCAAAATATCTCTTCATGCGGTGATAACTAATAGTTAACACGACTTTCGATGCGACTTTCAAATTGGTGGTTCCTGCAATAAAAACGATGGTTAATTTAAATTCCGAGGTTATTTGTTACCGCAGCGATTTATAAACTTTGTCACATAATTTAACATTTACAAATGCGGTTATGATATGCTGTGATAAGTGTGGTTATGATATCTGATGTGGGTTTAATTCATTTATCAATATAAACATTGCCGTATAAAACCTTTCACATGTTTAAATAAAGTTAAGAGCATTTACACCGGTCATAACTTAATACAAATCTCGATGTGGCTTTATAACCTGTCACATGCAACGTGAAGAGTTTTAATGCCGTGGTGATTTTTTTTTATTTTTTTTATAATGTTTTATATATATCCACCCACAGAACTTTGTTATATCGTTGTACATAGCTTAGGTCGACTTTATTTTCAACTTATTTAACCCACTTTATTATATCAAAGTTTTATGTTTGATATTCTTTATATATATATATATATGATTTGTTTTTAAAAGAATTTAATATATATTTACAATTTAATAAATAAAATGTTTTTATATTTTATTTTTGTTTTTGGTTTTTGATGTTTTAAATAAAGAAAAAATATATAATTAATCTAATGTTTTTACAAATTATTAAAGTTATGAAATTATATTTATTTATGTACAAAAATGGATAAAATGATAAATTCATGATTCACTCCTTTATTAATGGATATGTCAAACCAAGTGAAGGAGATAAATAATCAATGTGGAATGTAAAATGATGTGCTAAGTCATGTAGAAGAAATGCCAACTAGTGAAGTCAAATACCAAATGCGAGGTGATGTGACAACCAAAGATACCACTTTATCTTCAATTGATCATTCATGAAAATATTTCCATGGATGCAAAAGGAAACAAGGAGGTGATCAAAACCATGAGGCAAGTGGTAAAGTTTCAAGAAGTCAAGAATTTTTTCAAAATGCCAATCAAGAAGGGAGTTGAAAAATGAAGGGTCCCTAAAATCAAACAAATATAAAATAAAAGGCCTTCAAACAAGTGCATTTCACAATGACTAATCAAATGAGATCAAAACGAATTAATATAGATGAAATAAGAACAAATCGAACCCGTTTAGGTCTTTCCTCATTTTCAAATTTCAATAGTAGTACTATCAAGTAATCGTTTAAAAGGGTCCCCATTTTTCAGTTATAAGTGAAAAATGGGGGAGTGGTATTTTTCTACAACAATTGGCGACATACTGGGAAGAACCAGTTATCTCTATTCGAATTAATAATAATAAAATTCTAAGGAAAAAGAAACAGAAGTTAAATTAAATCAAATTTCTAAGATTCATACTTTTCTTCGAAACTGCTAAATGAAATCAAATACTATCATTTTTCATATCTTGTAAATATTGATTATAAGAGAGCTAATTACGGACAACTATTTAATGACAACTTAAACTTAAAGAACACAAACATGTTGTTTTGTTTCGTGATAAAGATGAACTCTTATAATAATAGGCAAGACCACTGCTGCCAGCAGGCGTCCATAGCCTCGGCATGGCTACCTCTTAGCCCAAAATGTCAGTATCCCATCTAATATTTAAATATTCAGAGAAAATTTTATTTTATTAAAAACTTGAGAACCATTGCCCTGGCTTGGTGACCAGATCATGAAAATGTCATTCACAAGTTTTGATAGTTAGGAGCAAGTCGGCTCGTGATGAGACCTATTATCTTACAACGTGAAGTTGTAAGCCATTATCCTGATGTGGTAATCAGATTGACAATGTCATAATTATCAGAACCTATGATCATGGTAGACTGGCTCTGTACAGAGACCCCCTATCTTTCAGGTTCTTGTAGCTTTTAATTTATGCTCTGATAATTGGCGATAATAGATGGGGAACAAATTATCTCTTTAAGAGGTTTGGAATGACATGGAAGAGTTTAAAAACAAAACTTTTGATATTGCTTGTGTTACTTTAGCTAAAGCTGATTTTTTAAGATAAGCTGTCGTAAAAATAAACTCTTATGTTATAGTTTGAGATCATCAAAATGATAATAAAAGAAATATTTAGAGTTTTAAATTAAAATTTGAATGGAAGCAATTTTGAAAATTAACTCGATATTCTTTCTTTAACCATAGAAATCTTCTTCTTCTTCTTCTTCTTCTTCTTCTTCTTCTTTAGTATAGAGTTAATAATTTCTCATATATGAAACCAAAGTTGAATAGAAAAATTCCTCTTACTAACAGTTGATAATACTACTAAAAGAATGTGTATTCAGGATTTTCAAAGTAATTGAAAATGATCTATCATGAAATGAACTCTATCGAAAGGGGTAAAAATGAAAATGAAAGAAGTAAGAATGAAAACAAACAAGCTCTTAAAAACAAAAACATGAAATGAAAACAACTTAAACAAGATGATAATGTTTTGACAAAAACATTAAGTTTGTGTTTTCAAATATTCATCAAGTTAAGTTATTGTCTTTTTTCTTTTTTCTTTTTTTTCTTTTTTTTTTTAAAGAGTTATCCTGTTCCTGAATTTATTAAAATCGAATCAAATTAAATGAAAGATAGCAAACCAGAAAGAAGATCATCAAGAGAATAGATCATGAGAAAATCTTTACAAGATAAAAATTATAAAATGATGAATATTAAAAAATTTATCTTGTAAGATGTTTGTTAAGTGTTGCTCCTATTTTAAAATCATTGATGTATGTTTTAAAAAATTTATTCGAATGCTTTAATAAGAATTTTCAATCTTTTGCCAATTTTTCTTAAAACTTATTTTGCAAGTCTTTTAACGATCATGTTTTAAAGTAAGACTAACAATTAGTTTTCAAAAAGAATTATAAATGAAGTAGGAAGCAAAATTTGGAAAAGGAAAAGGAATTCCCTATATGGATCATGATGATTTTCTTTTCTGACTTGCTTTCGCTAGCAAAACCAAATCCTCAAATTGCAGTCATAAAAACCTGCAAGAGAAAGAAGATAAGGATAAGAAAATATAACTAAAAGAGAAAATAAAAGAAAGGAACGAAGGAGAAATGAAGATCAACATCTACACAAACCTGAGAAAAATGCATACCAATTTACCTTGTGAATCTTGGCGTCTTCATATGAAGAGTATATAAAAATAGGCAAGATTAGTCATATTTATCTCTAAGTTTGGATATGTTGAAAATCATGATTTATTGAATCTAAAAACTAAGCGATGCTACAAGGATTCTTCACATGATAAAAATGAATTGACATATGAATAAAGTGAGATAATAAAATATTGTATGTCATCATTTGATCTTGTGAATTCTTTTTATTAAACATTATTTAAAATGTAAATTTAAATGCTATTGCAATTATATGAGCAAAATTGGAAATGGACCTTATATTTGAGTTAACATTTTAAAATGTGGGGTTTATCATTTATCAAATGTAAAAAAAATTGTTTTATTAATGAAAACCTCAAAAATGAGAAGGACGCCAACTAAATGTCTGATAGGGTCCCATCCTTATTCATCATAATTGCATTATTTGGAAAACAACAAAAATATGAAACAGAATTAAATTTATTCCTACTCTAAACCTTTTGAAGGAAAATGACTAGGTATAGTCATATTTCCAATGTAACCAAGCACTAATTTTATTTCCTGCAAAAATATACATACATGTGTTATAAAAATATAAATCTTAATTATTAAATTATATACAAAAATCCTAGAATCTTTATACATGTTAATTCCTAAGAATGAAAATAGAAGAAATTTATAATTAGAAAATTTTATGCTAAAATGATTTTCTAACTGAAAATAAAATTTATCGAAATATGTACAATCTAAAGGGTTAGAAATATTACCTTTAAGGATCCACCAAGGTTCTGTTTTTTAAAATTGTGCAATAGAAGTATTAACATCAATTGTTTCTAGGCTTTTACAGAAATTGTCATTTTCCCTTATGAGACGTTGATTGTCATCATAAAGAGAAAAAGAAGGAAAATCCTTAGAGGAATCTATTATGTATACATCAGAATTAAGACAACTAACCAACTCATGATTAATATTGAAAAATTGTAATAGAGTTTGATGATCTAAATCATAATGGAAGGGGGCAATTTTGAACTTATCAACTGATCTAAACTCATGAATATCGTAATTATTAAATATCACACCCTTTTCAAATGATTTGTAAGGTATCTTTTAGGTAATTTTTGTGCATTAGTTTCTTTTTTGTTCATCTAAACTTAAGAGAAATTGAAAAGCATAACATGCATTTGCATATAGGCATTGTGAGTGTTGCATAATAATAGTTTAGGTAAATTTCATTTAGATGTGCTCATTGTTGATCGTGATACAATCAGATTACTCTATCCCTCGTAGATAGTTTTTCATTATCAAAAATCAATTTGAAACGAATTTTTATCATTATAATTGCATTCTAGGAATGTTCAACAATATCCTCACTATGAACCCGAAAGACAAACTCGCTAAGCAAGATCAACATAAAATTTATCTCAATTTATCTAAGGAAGCATTATAACATTAACAATAACATTTAGAGGTCTATGCCAGAAGACAGCCCGGCCACAAGTAAACATAGCAAATTATCGTTAATTTTCTACTTACACATTCTCAGTGTGATACCTCATTCCATGTACATAAGTATACGTAGCTCGTCCATGTAATTTCGTGTATACCAGAGGGTGTACTAGTATGAAAAGTATAAATGGATGCTCTCATCGTGAGGTTTTGCATTACACAAATAAGCTAATACTTGACAATTACATACCTTCGCGTATATTTGGGAGGAAAATTTAGGTTGCTTACCATCCATAAGTAATCGAGTCAACCACCTTGGTACATGTGTTGCCAATCAACACAACATTCGTGGAAGATTATTCGCGTACATAAGTCCTTGGTTTACTAGGGCAAGATATTGCAAGCCACAATTGCTTCGGTAAACCTTTTTTGCCTAGAATTACCCTCTTCGTTTATTTTTTTCGTATAAAATCAATCAGCAATCATGGAAGATCAACCCTTTCCCCGTCGTTTGGGTAGGACAACGAATAAACCACCACTACGTCGTAAGATACACGCCTAGTAGATGAAGGCACGCTCATCCTATCGAGTCCAAATTCCTCCTCGGGAACTCTTCGTGCCACATCATCTAATATAATGTAGGACATATGATCCTTTGAGTACCGAGTTCTTGTAGTCTTTTCGAATGATCTCGATTTATCTGACACGTCGAGATGAAACCCTGGCGCTACTTCCGAGGACACCGAAATTCAATCGAGTGAAACAATGAATCACAAACGCAGCTTGTTCAACTGAAGTTGATCCCAAATTTATCGAACATGAAATTGTTCTGTGCAACCGTCTTATCCTCACTATCCGTAATGACCGAGTCTTCCTCTTTACCACAAAGTTTACCGCCTAAAATTTACTGACCGGGTTGAAGTACTTCCACTTGGTTTGATTTCGATAGAGGAAGAACTTTCAGAAGAGACAACCCCTTCATCTCCCCCACTCATTTTGGGTTGGGGCTTTATTCATATCTATCATTTCCTCGTTTGACCTACTCGCTCCTCGTTGATCCCGTTCACTATCAAGTTCCCGTAGATTTGTTAGAGTATTTGTTGGGCTTTTAAATATGGAAAAGACAACATCCCGTACTCATCATCTCGTTACAGCTTGCGATAACATCTACTATTGCTTCATCTTCAATGTTTTCGACAACACCCGAGTCTCGGTAACACGGGTGTAGGACTATTTAAGGATTCTTCCATAATTGTCACCTTTTTCATCATCGTCGCTCGCGACATCAAGTAATCAAAGGCTGAGACTCCATCTTCCATCATCCGACTTAACGAATATTTCCAATGATTCTGAAATAGATAGGTTGGGTGAATTATGAGGATAGTTCTTTTACCGTGTCAACCTCGTTAAAAATGAATCGTGATGAGGATAGTTCTTTATCGGTCAACTTCGTTAAATGAAACAAGTTCCCCGAGGATAGTTCTTTACCGTGTCAACCCCTGGCAAAAAAATGCATCAAGTCAAGAGGATAGTCTCTTTTACCGTGTCAACCTCATTAAAAAATGAATCATTCCCGAGGATAATTATTTTATCAGGTCAACCTTGTTAAAAAAAATGAATCGTGTCAATGAGGATAGTTCTTTTTACTTGTCAACCTTGTTAAAAAATGAATCAGTCTTGAGTGACAGTTCTTCACATGTCAACCTCGTTTAAAAATCAACAAAGCCAAGCATGATTTTTCTCCTTTGTTTCAATCTGTGGTAAAAAATGAAACAAACCTACTCTCAAGAATAATTTTCTCTTTTCAAGCTTGTATAAAAATGAAACCTATCTCGAGTCCATGGTTGGTTATTTTCAAGACTCATTAAATTCACATGAAAGTCTCGTAGATTATTTTGTTATCTTTTCTATGCTCGTAAAACACATGAAAATGATGCGTTATTAACGTCTTTCTCAAGTCAGGAATTGACTTGAAAGTTGACAACAAAGCACACTTTTATCTCTTTTTTGGAGCTTTGTTAAACATGAAAAATGAACTTGAAGCACACTTTTATCTCTTTTTCGAGCTTTGTTAAACACGAAAAATGAACCCCCCTAGAGTTCTCTTTCAACTCTTTTGACTCCCTCAAAAAATGAAAATATTTCCAAGCACTTGTCCTTTCGATATCGTAAAAGGAATTGAAATAACATCAACTCAAAGATAAGTTTAACCCCTTTTTCGACTACGATAGATTATGTTTACGAAAAGGAAAACCCTAGTCGAACATCTCTAGGAGTGTTCATGTGCTTTATTTTATGCTTTTCAGATCCGAGGGACTATTATACGAAAAACTTGTGGAATTTATTTTAGTCCCTTTTTCCAACCTCTAAACCTCGAAAAAGGATCAAGCTACATCGTCGTTAGACTTGTTAAAGTTAATCAAATAGCGACAAATTTCTCCATCATGACAAAGATCGAGTTTTCACCTTCGCTAAATTCATTAAAGCATCAAATAGTGATGATCTACCCGAAGGGTGGAATTATACATCAAGCATATGTTATCCTCTCAAGCTTGTTAAAAAATAAAGAGGTACCAGTCGTAAATGACTGAGGGAAAATTGGAAAAGGATAAAACACTTTACGATAGTGCAGCAAGTCACTCTTGAACATGACATTTATTCACTTCATCTCTCGTTATTTATGGGTTGGGTAATCTTCGATGGTCTATCATACCATCCATCACTTTGGTTTTGGGTCAAATGCTTCCAATTCTTTCGCAAGCACGCTCGATATGTTCAAGAGAAGTAACTTAGTTATTCCTCATCCTTTGTAATACTCATAAACCGTCATTTCATGACCACCATCCTGCATTACTTCATCAATAACATTTTGTCTCCAAAATCATTACTTCCTTGCTTTCGTGTCGTTGATGGGGACATCAATGCCCTCCGCGATGAGTCACTTCCCCGTCAACATCAGCTCATCATCCAAGAAGTTGACTTAGAAACAACCTTTTATTACCCTAGTCATTATATCAAACATGCGGTTTTCAAGCCTCCTAGCGACAAGTCGACATCACAAGCCTGCACTTTCAAAAGACTTTGTACAGGTTCAACATCAAATCATCTATTCATATCGATGCAGAATGTACTGCAGCACTTGAGCACCATTATAATCAAAAATGAAGTTTCTCTCGTTCGTTAATGACTTCATATCATCGGGCTTCAATCGGGACAAATATCTTCCTATGTTCGATTTATAGTCACATATATTGGCATGGTTAGACTTGTACTTTAAGCAATCGAGTGACCAGGAGGAAGACCCAGACTAGTTCATCCATTTGGGTTGCAATTGTGAGTAGTAACAAATCATTCGTACGATGGTCATTACTCGCATGTATTGGTCCTATCATGGTCTATATTCCATATACGTCTATATGTAGATGAATTTTTTATTTTATGATATTTTATGTGTTGAGTATGGGATATTCCTCGTTTCAACAAATCATGTCCAAGATGGAACATATATCAAGGGATGTAATGTATTGTAATTCCACAGCAGTCATCATCTCATTTCCGGCCTCTCCTCATCACGTCATAAAGAAAAATCACTCAACATTATCATTTTTGACTTCATGCTTTAGGGGTACCGTTATTACAGTCAATTTGGGCATCATCCCAAAACACATATCAAGATCTATTAGGGTCTATCATACTCTTCAAATTAGTTGTTACATGCCCTAAAATTCATCTCATTAGTGGTTTCCTTCATGAAAGTTTCTACTTAGATGTCAGCTGAAGTGCCCCATCGAGCCATCAACGCACCCCAGATAGAAATAACTCGCTTTGCGCAGCATCTAACTCATGCAAGTCTCCATGTTGCGTAGGATTCAGCCCACCCTTAGAGTGCGGTGGTTGACTAGGAGTGAATTTTTTAATTGGATTCTCGAGAATCTTCCCAATCTCTAGTGGTTTGTGTAGTTGCTCCATCTTTCGAATTTCATCTCGATAGCTTCGAACATGGACACCATGAAGCCATTAAACCTCTTATCCTCCTATTCCCATGAACAAGGAAACCTCTTCATCCATTTTTAGGAAATCCATTCAATGATTCATTTATGTCAAACTACCTTTCATATACTTATAAATAGAGAGAATTGATCATACAGCATGGGGAAAGAATTCTTGTGTTGAGTAGATTTATGCTAATGAGATCACAGCCTCTGTGAGGTATCGTGCATGTACTATGATGCCGCTAGATTGTTGATGTCAGATGTGATGAGGATGGGAATAAAGCTAGATGAGTAATGTTGAATCGATCAACCGGTTGTACTCTTCCTTCTTACTTCATAATAAAGACATTTGTTCCTTTCCTAATGCATGTGTCAATGATGTTATATGTGTATTTATGAATTTAATCGATTCAATTTGTTTAAATTTAATAGATCGCATCGTTTCTTTATGTTGTTTTTTGTCTTCTATTTTCCATCATAGGTATCAATCAAACTATTTAACTTGGATTGAGAGAAATGGAAGCAATGAAGGGAGGCGAGGAAACACGAAAATATTACAAGTAGGTTTCTCTACTTTATCTATTCATTTCAAGGAAAATATCAAATATATTTCTTTCTATTGTTCTACGTGCACCACCAAACTTAGGAAATCATACTTATCTGTAGGTTTTATTTCCATAAAACACGAAGGCTCACCAAGAAACCCCAAATGGAGCAACGAAAACCAAAAAAAATTAAGTGGTAAATAAAATACAAGCGTAAACCCAAACAAAAATGTTAATAAGTAAACAACCAATAAGCTAGAGACACGCCACCTCAAGTTAACCCCAACAAACAATCCCATAGTAGGCTTTCATAACAACTGAGAAGACACCCAACAAAAACCCATGGCAAAAACTCGCATGGTGACGACACCAGTAGGGAAACGATGATGGACGAGCAACGACAATTGAAGAACACATCATGAAGAGGCAAAGAAATGGGGATAATGGCAAGAATCGCCACAAACAACCCACTCCCTCAACTCCTGCACATGCAATTGAACACTAGAAGCATGTCGACAAAGCCAGTGAAACTCCCATAATGGAACCACACCAAAGAGAAACAATAGAGTGAATGTAGAGCAATGACCCACCTACGACAACAACAAGAAAAGGAAATAATAGCACCTAGGAAGGCACCGTAAAATAAGGTGTCACTTGTAGAGAGGAATAGGGGGTCGTGATGGCTAAGGCTCCACTTCGGACCCCCTCATAGATGATAATTAAAAAACTAGGTGTTGAGGGTTGCAAAATTTTCCCTAATTATTTTTATTTAGAAAATAATCAAGTATAATATTAAAGATGCGCTCTCTCTCTCTCTCTCTCTCTCTCCATATATATATATATATATATATATATATATATATATATATATATATATATATATATATATATATATATATATATATATATACTCTCTCTCTCTCTCTCTCTCTCTCTCTCTCTCTTTATTATTGTACTTAATTATATTCCAAATAAAAATAATAAATCTTATATGTAATTAATAGTTAAAAATGAATATGATGATGATGATTAATGCTTCATAAGACAAAATGGTATATCTAACCTAAAAACTAAGAGATCACTCAAATAGTTTTGCATTAATCAAGAAATATTTTCAAAATTAGCTATGAGTATTGGCATGCTACTGAAAACCAAACGAATAGCATGACCATAATTATTTCTTCCATCAAAACTATTTAAACTTGAGAGAAATACTAGAAAGATAACCGTGTTTTTCGAATTAACATGGTTATCAAACCTATTTGTAGTTCTATCTACATTTACAAATTCTTTTGTCAAAATTGTAAGAAAACACTAAAGAGAACATTTATTTAGTTAGGGAGTCAATTTGTATACCTGATATCACCCGCTAGATTTCTAAGGCTGAAGAAGAAATCCCAACAGAGGTAACCACAAACAACCTGGCTATGTCTAGGCCCTACCAAACCAGAGAGGGCCCCCTCCACAAGTTCACAGCCCAAGAGGGATTGATAAATTGTGAGTTTTAGGGCTAAAGGAGTTCAAAAGGTTTTGATTTGATTTGATTGGGTTGTTGGATGAGGAAATTAGGTCAAAGAGCCTAGGTTAGGCAAATAGTATTAAAGGCAGAGATTCAATGGGGCAAGGTAGGTAGAAAGTAGCACATCATGGTTCTTTGGGAATAGAATGATTCAAATAGGTGAGGAGCTAGGAAGAACATGTTATGAATTTTCCAAACTAGGTAGAAGAAAGAGATGAACAAGATTATGAAAATCATATACTACTTCTTGGTCATCTAACCTATCATCATTGATGGGACCCAGCACACTGATGTGGGCATTCAATTTACCCTCAAGAAATTGCTTTCACTATGTAAAATAACTTATCAACCACATTTATTAGGTTGTTTATGGCCCAATAGGAAACCCTGTAAGAAATATTAAACAAACCTATATTTGTTTGATTTTCCTCATTAATAATTAACACAACTATAATTTAATTATACCTAATCATGTTTAACTCAAAAACAGCAAAAAAATTAATTGATAAACCTTTATTTATCTTATTATTTTCAGAATAATTATTTAAATCTATTTTGATAATATTCCTTGTTAAATATGACCAAATCATCCACAAATAATCAAATAAATCATTATTTATTTGATTATCCTTCAACCACTTCCCTTCTCAAAAGATAACAACTATTTATTTATTTATTAATAAATAAAATGATTTGACCCAAGTCAATACTTTTTTTCTCCAACAAATATAATAAAATATTCCATAAAAGATGGATCTAGATTTGCTAATATTGTTTTAATCATACACCAAGATCTGTAATGACCCAATATTTTGTTACATGGTAAATAGGAGGGTTTTTCCTACCATTCTTCACCTTTTTTTTTTGCCTATTGCATCACTCGATCTATACACTTGGTCACATTTGCCATTATTTGTCAGGAGCTCTTGAGTTCCCATCTTTGTCCTGGGTTTTCTACACCAACAAGAGAGAGAGAGATTTCAGATCTCAAGTGCCGCAGGACTTCCAAGAACTCATCCCATGGAGGAGAATTGGAAACATCTTCGTTTTCTCTCCTGTGTGCCCTTTCTCTTAATACAAAAAAAATTCTTTCAAAAATTGTTCTTTGTCATTTACTGGATATATGGAGCAAACCCTTCTTTTTACCGCTTAATGTCTTTCTATACATAGATCCGAAGGTTTTTGCAAGCTTTGTCTTGATCAACTAATCGCAGATCTCAAGATATTGCGCCATATTTGAGTTAGGCTTACAGGTTATGCGTAGCTAAAGTGGTTTTTTTTCATACACTTTGGATAAAGGATTCATACTAAGTAATTGCTTACCTCCATTACTGGCCATAATTACGACCGCTCGTCGTTTTTCATATTCTCGCACATCTGTACTACTTCATACCCTAGGTTTTTTTTCGCATTTTGTTTTTCCTATTTTTATGTTGTTTTTCTCACATAAAACCTTAAAACATTAAAATTTCTAACTTCCGCATGTTTCTGCCCTATTGCGTACAGTGACCGACATCAAGCGCAAATGAGACTACAATCCTTTCAAAATTCCCGCCGAGACACCCAAAGTTTGTGTCGCACTTTTCAGCCCATAAACTCAACTGGACCTCCGTGTCGACTTTTCACCATTTTTCGTGATTCGCACCGAAAATGAAGTCAAACTCACCGCCAATTTTTCACCGTTTTTCTGCAATTTTTCGTTCTTCGTCGGCCACGTGTTTCTAGCTCTCCTCGTCTCACTTCGTCGGTTCCTCGTTTCTCGATCCGTTGCTCATCTATGGGGAACATAGCCCCCAGTTTTACCCTCCACTTTTTGGTGGAAGAGTTTTTAATCGTTTGTGTCCGTTTTTTTCGCAGTTTCACCCCCCCCTCTTTTTTCCGCATCCGATCCCTCCTTTTCGTACCCTCTTCTAATCAGCCTCTTCTCCTTTCAAATCACCGAAGATTTTTTTTTGGATCTAATTTCAGACCTCCTCCATGTCCTTTCCACTTTTTGCTGATTTCCTCCTTTTTTTTCACCACCTTGCCTCCCCCCCGCCGCTCGCGTGATCTCTGCACCTCTTTCACAGTTTTCCCGTATCCCCTGGCCTTTCGACCTTGATCTATTGGCCTCTTTTTAGTGTGTTTTGACTAGATTTTTCTCCTCTTTTTGGGACAAGCTGAGAGACCCGCCTTTTTGGGCTGAATCGATGCAATAGTAGTCGTTAATTTTCCGTTATTTCAAAGATTATATATTGTTCTCTCGCAGATTTATTTTCGTCACGTAGCACACTTTTTCTCTTGCTCTCAAAACTAAAAGGGTTTAAAATTAAAATTAACGCACACCACACACTCACCCTAAGTTGAAGAAGAGCCCGTTTACACCGCTCAGAAAGACTCCTTAAAATCAATCGACACCGCACCTATCCCGCCCTTGCCTCAACATTGTAATGACCTGATTCTCACACTTTCTTGCCCTTGTGGTCGTTATTCTTCCCCTTGTGCCGTGTTTGTGCTGTCACTGACAAAGCCTCAAGGTGCACTTCCTGCAGAATTCTTGGCCTTCACCCTCAGCCTTGGCCGATCGACCCGTCCGTCCCGCCGTCGTCGAGCCGTCCTCCTCCGAGTCCGCCATTGCGCATCCGACTCCCTTCTCCGATCTACCGGGGTTCTCTCCTTTTCGCCCCCAAGGTCTTCCCCTGTCACCTTCACCGTGTCTCGGTCCGTGGCCTAAAATCAGCGGAGCTCCCGACCCTAATGCCGTAACTACTACTAGCGAAACCGCCACAGAACCTACCCCTTTGCCGCACCCTTGCTACCGTACACGGCAGCCCCACCTCTCGATTTCTGACCGCTGATCAATGACCCTATCCGCCACGATGTTGGTTGGCCTTATATACAACCAAGCCCTCCAACATCCCTAAGTTCGAAGGCTCGGCGAGAGAAGATCCAACCAACCATGTCCGATCTTTCCACATGTGGTGTTCCTCCACCTCCGTCATCAAGTATTCTATCCGTTCTTCGCTGTTCCAATGCACGCCACCGCGCGAAGCTTCTAATTTGCAGGTTGACCAAGCCACCTCTTCCCATACCACACCTTTTGCGGTAATTACTTTCCAAGCTCTTTATCTTATTTTCTCTCCAAAATTTCCTCCGATACGACACTGCACGAGCGTCTGACTTCAAGCAAACCTCGATCCGCCTTTCCACCCATGTCCAGAATGAAGAAGCACGAGGCTATGTCGAGCCCCCCCTTCGAAGATCAGGTTTACATGGACCTGCTCCTTCGCACCCTCTTATCTCGCATTCAGAAGATGTCGCTCCCATTTTCCTCAAACCGAAGAAGCCGCCCTCCAAATAGCCTTTGTTAAGGACCCCATCACGCTCAATCAAGTTATGTTTATACCTTCCTTCCCACCTCCTCTCGTGCCCGGGCGTCGCTAATGCCCTCCGGGGGCATCTCATTCCGCCGACTTTGACGTTGGAGCCCTCTCTTCATCCGTATGCTCAACCTCCTATGGGCTATGGTCTCCCTCAAGGAGGGGCCAACACCTCTAGCACTTCTTCTCTCCGTAAAGATGTATCCAGGATACTAAGATGCTCCTCATCCTTTTGCCCAACCTCCTGCTTACCTCAATGTTGCCCAAACTAACCATTACCCTTACCTGTACTGGTAAGCAAGCTACCTTCCAACAGAGTGCGCTTTCCACCTCCTTGCCTCCAAATTTCCTCGCAACAACACTCCACAAATTCTCCCCTCCATGGCAAGTATTTGCACAAAGAGATACGACTAATCCTCCTTCTTTCTGGCAAATAAGGCTAGAGGCACCCAAAACCAATCATTTCCTACTGTGGACCCAATCCTCAAGGTATTGACCCTAACATCGTTAACAAAGAACAGTAAGCACCCACCAAGCCGGGACAGCCCGCACAAATAAGCCTGTCATGGCTGGGTGCAGTTGTTTATGGTAATTACACCCACGATTTTCCTTACCACAAAATGCGCAAGATGTGGAGTCTCAAGCCACATTGCGAGGACAACATGGCCTCCCCTCATGCTCCCCTAATGTGGCCACTACTCAACCAGTCAGAAGCATCGATCCTTTCCCTCAAGAAGGATTCGTGGTCGCCCAACCACCGACTAGACAAAGGTTGTTCACCTTCCATTTCTGGTTCCTCCGATTACCGCATCCTCATGATGAACTCGAACCATCCCCAACCGTCGACCACCTTGCAGAACCGTCTTCCCGCCAGCATCTTCAAGCTCTCCCGCCTACTCCGCCCTCGAGTCCCCTTCTTCTAGTTCTATAGAGCCCTTTTCGACATCCAGTCATTCTCATATCCCTTAACCCAAAGTTGAGGTTCATAACAAGATTCCTAAGGGACTATTACGTCGAAATGCCGTTCGGTAGAGCCGATCATTTTTTATAGCATAGTAGATGATTTGGCGCAATCTCCGCCGCCATTTCCACATTGGAACTCCTCCGCCGTGCCCTTCCCAAAAGAAGGCTCGCTATCCGCCGTGGGCGCCGAGATCCCGTTGATGACCAAATTATTTTTTCGACGTTGCCCATCACCAGGAACATCCTCCTCTTCCGGCTCGTCGCTCTCCAAATCCCGCCCGGGGCATCCGGAATGCCAACGTTTCTGCGACACTGATGAGGGGGCATCCACCCATGTGATGTCCGTCTTGCCAGTGCCAACCTCGGATCTCTTGACTTGGCCCTTTCCACCATCACCCTTGAGTGTCGGGACGGCCACGCCCTCCCACCACTCCGCCTTTTCCGTAATTGTCCTATCACCCTGCCGGTGAAATCGTTTCCGTTGACGTCAAGTCATCGACACCCTCTGTATCACAAAATTATTTTAGGCTAAGCTACAATTTGCCATGTCTATTGTCCCATCCGCGGTTTTCCACAAGATGTCTTTTTCCCACAATGGCAAGATAGTCACCATCGACTAGTTGACTTACCATGAGCCGTTGTTTTAATTTTGCAGATGACCATCTCTTTTGCAGCCAACAAGAAAACCGTCGATTCTTGACCAAAGGTCTCCTTTGCCTGCTAAAGATTCCTCCTCGTTTGGAACTTTTCATGGTCTCCTCCTCCTCCTCTCTATGATCCCGTGCCCTTATCGAATGTTTGCATGATGCAATCATCTCTGGTCGCTTCTTAAGCAACCCCCGCCTTCGCTAGTCGCCAACCTCGACGCAACTCGCCCACCGCAACCCACTCTATCCCTTCATCGCCATCCCACCTTCTCTCTAGCCCCTCTCCTGCCACCCGGTATCCCCGAACCCCCTTTATCCTCGGGATCGGTTCCCTGTGCTCAACCATCTCGAGCCATCCCTCCGGGTCATTATCCCGCCGGTCGACACCTTCTCGGCTCCTCCCGGGCCCGCGCGCTCCCTCATGGACACCTCTCTCCCTAACTCCGCCGACCCTCGGGGCATACCCGCGTCCGGCACCTTGGACCCTCCGGCCCGCTACCCCACCCACTACCCAAAAAACCCTACTCGCTTTCGACACCGCCCAACCGGTCCCCTCGCTTTCCTCTATTACCACCGGCCCCCCCATACCTCCTCAGACCTCGCCCCCCGTGGTGACAAAACCCCCGCAGGTGAAAGGCAAAGCTTGTGGTGCAACCAATCGCACTGCCGCCCCGACAAACCCTACTCCTCCTCGACCGCCAAAGCACGCTATCCAATGCGCTTGTGCGATATTGCTCAACACGCTACTCCATACGTTTCCGAATTGCCGCACCAAGATCCTCGGTCAACGAGACCGCTTTCCCCGACTCGACATCCCCAAACTCTATCACTATCCCGACCCCATCCCGGCACCCCAAAACCTTGTGCACAAATCACCCCGTGCTTTGTGCGATTTCCATGGCCATTACACCCACCGTCCCCACCTCGACGAGTATCATTCCTCCTTAGACAAGTACCGCCAATTCAAGGCTACGCATGACAAGATACCTTCTCACTTGTCTCCGCGAGTTCTACTTCGATAGGACCAGAGATACACCTTACCCCCATTCACATTCCTCCTCCCGCTATCAAACCAACAAGAGCGTTCGATCACCATTTTGTACCTATCGTCATCCTTGAGAGATAATTCACCTAACCTTCAACCTACAAACACTCTCTGCCTCTCATTTCACCTTTGGATCTGGCCGACGTTATGTCGGTGAGCCCTTCTCTCGTAAGATGACCACCCCACATCACTACATCACCTGGGTGATCCTCCTTCTCCCGCCTTCCCATCTTCCAAACACTGGCGAAGACATTATGGAAGCCATGACCAACCCCCGACTTTCCGTGGGATGACATGTGCACCATCACGCATACTTCCTCCCACAAGCATCTCCATGACCAATATGCCGTGGAAACCAAAGACTTCATTCCCAATGCAGCCGATTGGTTCAAAACCCCATCCTCGCACCGACAAGTCAAGAAGGGAAACATGGCCAACATCTCTCCTACCATTAAAATTGACATCTCGCTCCTTGATCCGCCCTCCCGACTTTGACGGACTTCGATCCCGTACATCTCCGCTTCCACCTATTCGGGCCGGAGTCCTTATTCGTGAAGATGACATTGTATTGAGTATGTGACTCACTACGTCAAGAAGAACCTAGTAGGGCCTCCGTTTCCTACTCACATGAAGAGAAACTAGCGCGTCGTTGTGTTCACAACACCAAAAACTTCGTCATTACATCCGTTGCGATCCACCAAGGTTGTGACTAATTCCAACCCCATGGCTTTCCTATTGAGTCGCCGCATTGCCCATCGGGAAGTATGCCCGTTGGGTCGTCATCCTTCAAGAATTAAACCCCGAATTTGTCAGCACAACTAAAAAGTAGAAATGTTTTAGCCCCTCACGAACTCATCGAATTACCTACCTAACACAAGATCCTCCCGCTAATGATGATTCTCCTGATGAGCACTTATTCGCCATTACTTTCATACGATCCTTGGTATGAGGATATCCTCACTTACTTGCGAACCCAAAATTTCGCTCTTCACCTTGATCGTGACGCCGACGACGTATCCGACACCGTGCTCCTCGCTGTTTCTTACTCTGGACGGCCTCATCGTCGTGGGTATAGATACCGTCCTTCGTCGTTGTCTCCACGCATCACTGAAGTCGAACAAGTCCTCACGCCTGCCATAGCGCGCCATAAAGGGCTATCCTCCGTCTTGCTACCGCCTGTGTCATGCGCGCTAGGTATTTTTCGCGTCTTCCTCTTCAAAGGATTGCATTGGCTACCAAACACCTGCTCCAATTGCCAACATTTCTCACCCTGAAACAGCCTCAAACTCTCCTCCATCCAAATAGTTCTTCAATCGGTTCCCTTGCAATGGGGCTGACTGACTTTATTGAGTGTCGCCCCGCCATCCATCGGGTAACCAGCAACATATCATCATGGTGGCCGAATATTTCACAAAATGGGTCAAGGCTATGCCAACATTTAATGAATACTGCTAGCCTACCGCAATTTCTTTAACCACGTTATCGCTCAATTCGTGTTCCAAAACAACTGTCTCCGACCACTACCGACATTTTGAAGATGAGACATGGCGTGAGCTATCCTCACCGTTGGGTTTCGAGCACCAATATCTCTCCTCCTATTACCCCCAAGGTAATGCTGTTGAAGCAACAACAAAATCCCTAAGAATATGCTTCAATGAACTAAGTGAATAAGCGTCAAAACCAATCGGCATCTTATGCCTTTCCCCGCTTTGTGGGCCTATCGAACTTCGCAACCGCCACCGGGTTTACTCCTTTCCACCATGCTTTTGAGAGGAGGCGCTCTACCGATCGAGTGTGAAATTCCTTCCTCACATCGGGCCGTTGAACTTATCCTTTAAACCCAACCTCTCAACGACTTATCATGCTTGAGCACGCCTCCGAAGACCGTCGTATTGCCTTGCAACCATGGAAGCGGCCAAGAAACGTGACCAAAGTTCGTGATGACGTAAAATTCCACCTCGTACTTTTCACAAAGGCGACCTTGTTCTAGTTTATGACCAGGCCCATGATGTCCTTGGTCACATGGGAAGTTCGACTCATTATGGCCAGGCCCTTACATCATCAATAAGGATCTCGATATAAGTATATATACCCTCTAGAGGATTTCTCGAAGGGCAATCCTCTTAATCCTCGCAATGCACTCTATCTTAAGAAATATTACCCTTAGCATTTCCCCTTCCGAAATGCATGTTTTATTTTCTTTTAGATAAAGCCAAGATCTTTTCATTTTTAGGATTTGATACTTCACCAGACACATTTTTTCCAAGACGTCACTTCCTCCTATTGTAACAAATCGCATTTCTTCACTTACAACACTTGTACTTGGGGCACCACTTTGCCTCCTTACCTGCCTTTGTTCGTGCTGATTTTCATTGTGAGTTACCACATTCCCTTGTACTCATGTTTTCATGGTCCCCCATTGGACCTCATCATAGCAGCACCATCGTGTCGCCCTTGTTTAGAGCATCCAAGTGAGTCCTACTCATTGCGTGAGCTCATCCCGAGTCCCTTGTACCCGCTATAACCCTCCCATCCTTCAGCTTCTTGGTTCTCTCTTATGTCGCACATTATGGCCTTCCGCTCCCATCAGCTCCCATCCCTTATGATGTTGTGTCGGGCCGCCATGTCATTCATGCCCTTGCGTTCTGGAAGCCTGCCCATTCGCTACCCGCCCCTTCCATTCCACCATCATCATTGGTATCGATCGTCTGCCGCTCTACTATTTTCTCATGCCTTAGTTGAGGATATCTCATTATTTCCTCACCTATGGCGACCACACATCACCTCCTTAATTCCGGTAATATCAAGTCTAGAGGGCAAAGGTACCTTGGTTCCGCCCTTCCACTCGTTCTGCTCTCGCATCGCAAAGGATCTCATTTCCCTTGACTTGATTTTTCTCCACTCCAACCTCAAAGATGATCAAGATCCGTATACTTGATGGTTCAAAGGATGGCCGAAATAGCCTTCAGGATCTGCAGTGTGTGAGATGTCTCACCATGAGGGGTGGCCCTGGGCAGTAGCCCCCTGCCACGCTCCCATGACCTCTTTCATTGCCCCCGGATGGGCCCACATATTTGATGATTTCTGCCTTAGCGTCAGTGCCGCCTTGATTTGCATGGACGTTCAGATTTACAGCCCTCATTTGCTGTGGGCATTTGGCCGTATTTGTATCTCATGTACCAGACATTATTGTATAAGTCCTCGGGTTGCCATCTCAAATATTTATGATTCTTCATTGTCTTTTTATCTCGTTCATGATCAGCTTACTGTATTTTATGGTTCGGTCTCCTTGTTACCGGACACACTATTCTTTTGTACTTTGTCTCGGGCCGGCAAGTATGTATGCCTCCCCCGCTCTCGCTTTTAGCACGTGGCCTTCACAAAAAGAGACTTGTTGCACTCGTAAGCTCTGCCTCCTCGCAGGGTCTAGCTTCTTCAAGACCTTAGTCTACCTCAAATTTCTCTCCGAATTCCCTCTTGATGTCCGGTGATTGAGTTCTACAACGTACTTCGGTCATACGATTTTCTCCTAACACTCGTACGCTCGGGGGTAACTGTTACACCATTTCTTGGTCATCCAACCTATCATCATTGGGAGACCCAAGTACACCATGTAATACCAATTTTACCTCGCAAAATTGTTTTCACTATGTAGTGCCAACTTACAAAACCACATTTATTAGGTTGTTTATGGTCTAAATAGAAACCCAAAATAAAATATTAAACAAACCTATATTTGTTTTGATTTTCTCATGAAATAATAAATTAAACCATAATTTAATTATTATTCCTAATCATGTTTAAACTCCAAAAACAAAGAAATTAATTAGATAAACCTTTATTTATCTTATTATTTTCTAGGAATAATAATTATTTAAATCTTATTTAGATAATATTCCTTGTTAAATATGACCAAATCATTCCACAAGAATCACAAATCATTATTTATTTGATTATCCTTCAACTATTTCTTAAAAAGATAAATAAACTATTTATTTATTTATTATTAACAAATAAAGGGATTTGACCCAAGTCAAATACTTTTTCCCTCCAAATAAATATAATAAAACATTCCATAAAAGATGGATCTAGATTTGTTAACATTATTTTAATCATGCACCAAGATCTAGAATGACCCAACATTTTGTTATAAATAGGAGGGTTTTTCCTACTCATTCTTCACTCCTTTTTGTTGCGTATTAGATCACTCGATCTACACTTAGTCATTTTACATTATTTGTCATGGGATCTCCCCTTGAGTTCTATCTTGTCTGGGTTTTCTACACCAACAAGAGAGAGATTCTAGATCCGAAGTGTTGAGGACTTCCAAGAACCCATCCCATTGAGGAGAATTGGAAACATTTTCTTGTTTTCCTCCTAGTGCCCTTAATACAAAAATTCTTTCAAAAATTGTTCTTGTCTTGTCTAGTCAATAGCAGGAGAAACCCTTATTTTTACCGTTTTAATGTCTTGCATGCATGTATCCGGTTTTCTCGTGCCTCTTGTCTTGATCAACTAACCCATATCCGGATACTGGCAGCCATATTTGATGTTAGGCTATTATTTATGCGTAGCTAAAGTGGTATTTCTTTTCATACACTTTCCCGACAAAGGATTCATACGAACACTTTTCCCAAAATGAGTATGGAGATGAATATTGTTTTCTAACTGAAAGTGATCATACAATAGACATGAAAATGGAAAATGTATAAAAAATACATTCATACAAATGGACACAAGAGAAGAAACAATGTTAGACAACCATACTACGGTGTATCCCAAAGAAACAGCTGGAACACTTTGCCAAGCCCTGCCAAAACATCACAATAGAGTTCTCCGATCAATATGCCAAATCCAAAACCCGATTCCAACCTATGAAATGACTCGAAAAATTACATGATATAGGCCCTAAAACCACTTTCTCTCATCCGTGGGTCAATCCCCGAGTTGAGGAAGATATCCACAAAACTTCAAACTAATAGTTGAATGTAGGGAGGTCCAAGTGACTCCTCCCTAATTACAATGTAGAATGATTCATTTGATCATGTTGACATTTAACCAATGTATTTACCCTTTTAAAACTATCCATTGTCATGTTTTACATTTAATTTTATCAATTACAGGTAACCATCATTTTCAAAGTGAAAATCAAAATTATGAAGAAAACTAAGAAAACATGTAATTTTTTCAAGGGCATGATTTTTAAAGCAAGCAGAGGCACAACGCAGTGCACACCCTCCATGTTAGTGGTGCCACTTTTGGAGGCCCGCATCTGCAAAATTGGGCTCGTGGGATGGCTTGTTGGAAAGCCTATCGACTGCCTCTTACAAGATGTCTTTTATTTTTAATGTAGTTACTTATCTTATCAAAAAATATCCTCCCACAACTAGTGAGGCGCCCAACGATAAAAAAAGGAGGCAACATTGATTTTTTGTGTGTTTTCACCACTCCCGCTTAGCCTGTCCAAAGTATGCTTTCTAAAATTTGTTGAATTGGATGTTTTCAACATTTTTTTGCTATTTTCGGTGGTCGTCATTTGGCCAAAAAGTGCCCTCAACAAGAGCACAACTCCATGCTATAAATTATAATCCAGCTTGTCACAAGACTATCTAGAATTGTTATACACAAAACTTTAAAATCGACCTATAAATATTTTCAAAATTTTCTAATTGGATGTTGATGATGTGGTTAGGCATCGAGTGAGGCTTCAAATTTAGTATGTCAAGCCTCCTTTTCTTCTGTCTGCTTGCCTTAATTTTTGCATTGGCTTGGTTAAGCTTGGACCTTGCAATTTTGTCTTTGAATATGTTTTCGCTCTTTCTCAATATATCATTACTCTTTATTTTCCTTATCCTAAGCTTCTCTAGGTTTTGAATAGCTCCTTTTCAAGCCATTTCTCCCGATTCTCATTGATTACCAACGCAAATTGTCTAGTCCAAAGTGAGTTAATTAGCAAACTCAACCTCTTTGGCATTTCCCCCCCTCTAGTTCTAGAGCTCTTTTCACCCTCTAGTCCTGTGCCTTATCCCCATGATCGTGCTAGCCATCTCATCATCATAAGAAGCAGAATGTTCATCTAGGTCAACAAGGTAAAAATCACAAGCAGGTCTCATGGAGGTCCTCCTCCTCATGTCTCGATCTTCACCCCGAATCTCTTCACTGCTATCTTTATATTCCCTTTGTTCACTCCTCGCTTTTCGATGTAGAAGGCAAGGCCCATTCCACTATGTAGGGAGAAAACACACGTTCGTGACCCTCTCGATATTTTTTCTTAATTGCTCATCTCGCCTATTAATCCTTCTAGCCCACCGATTCCGTCTTCCTAGGTGACCCGCCCATCAAGAAATGGAGACAGATTGCAGTGGAATGGGTAAAGAGACCCATCCTGATGATGATGAAGAACTGGATAAGATGGAGGAATGGATGTGGAAGGATGAGATGATGAAGGCAGTCACATGCCGACCAGGAGCGTTGAATACTATGTCATTAGCTATGAAAGTACTCTATGAAATGTTCAATTGTTTGAGGTATGGACTACTATGATTTTATGAGGAATGGGTGAAAGAATGTTTATTTTGTGCCTATATTCTCTTTTGGACAATATATGTCATTTTTTCAATGTCTTAAGAGGTAATAAGGTATGTTGACATCTTGACCCTTCAGGAAGTGCATGACAGTCAGACATGACATGTAAATTTAGAGAACCTTCCTTCACAAAAAAAGTATTTCATCATGATTTCATCACGGGAGCATATCTCTAGAGGTAAGAGAAAGGAAAAAGTCTTTTATTTACCTGTAAATTTAGAAAAGATGTATGGCTCAAATTAATGCTCCTCCAAGTCTTTTTTCTGGAACCATTTTTCTCTCAAAATTTTGGATTCCAAAGTATAAATGGATATGGATGGTTAGTGGACACACCGAAAGTGACCCTAGCAAGGGTTACTCGGATGTCATGAGATTTAGACGAATAGTTTGTTCTTAACATAGGCTTGGGTGTTGGACCCTTTGTATTTTCACATAGAATTAAAAACATCCTACTTGATTAGAATATGCGTCATATGTGAGATGCCATGAGTTCCCCGGTATTTGTTGGCTCAGCTCCAAGGGATTATCCCTCATTTTTTTGGCCTCTCCTTTCTTTTTCTTCTCCTCAAAGGAAGCAGGCAGGTTCTTCTCCCCATATATGCCTTAGTGTGAAAACCTCAGTGAGATGGAATGATATGAAAGGAGTTTTGGGATGTGGGAATGTGATGGGGAAATTTAGGGGAGATTGGGAAGGGCTGAAGATTTGAGGAAGTGATAGGGAGTATAACTCGTTATGGGTTTGGGATAAGGAATTTTATTGCTGTGCTATGGATTTGGGAGCCTAGGAAATGAAGCTACCTATAGGTCTTAGGTTTCAAAGGAAAAGGGTTTAGGAAATGGGATTACAATATATGGGTGATATAGGGGTCAATTACAGATAAGGGAAGGGAATGGAAGTGTTGGGAGTGAAATTGAAATGTGATTAGGATTTGACAATGGTACTAGGTTTCAAGCTCAAAATAGACACCAAATATTTTTAAAAAACTCAAACACCACAAAATCCACTTGATAAGAAGAGGTGGATGGTGCACCAGATTACTTGACTGTTGGAGGTTGTATAATCATGAGCAGAATTATAGAGATAAGTGTTTTGGAGCTCCCTAAGTGTTTTAGGTGTTTACGTTGGCACAACATAAAATTCTCTCTTGCTAAGAGCAACAATGAGATAGAATACATGCGAAAGATACACAAAGCAGCACAACGTAATACATACACAAAGGTTGCGTCTCTTTTGCAAATTTTTGGCATTCTTTCTTGATTTTCTTGTGGCCATTGTATTACCATGATGGAAAGAGAAATGAGATTTGTTTTGATGTCTTGGGTTTAAATACTTTTTATGATTTGAGTTTGATGATTTTAAAAAAACCCACTTTTGCAATGCTCAATTTCATTTTTAAAACCTTGCAAAATACCCTTTAACTTCATTTTGTTTTCTAGAGATTCAATATGTTGGAGTAGAAACTTTTCCACATTGAATTTTGATGTGTTTGGCATATGGAACTGGCTTGCTATGTTTGAAAACCTATACTTATTGCTACATACGGCCATAAAATTACATAAATAAAATAAAATTATATCTGAGCTTTTGGAATAAAATTACATTTTGGAATGAAACTCACGCTGAAATCAAAAATTACAACTTTTGGAAACCTTTTCACAGCTTTCAAATCCTCTTTTAGATGGTAAAGGAATATTATTTGGATCACTCTCATAATTTTTTTTGATTTTTATGAACTGAAATGGTGTTTTATTTGACCCTGAAAATGAAATCAGATTCCATTTGTGTGGACCTTGAATGACTTGCATTTCCTATGGTTATTTGAACCTGGATAGATAATGATATTGATGAATGAATTGACAAGACTCACAGTCGGAAGGCATGAAGGTGGCCGCCAAGTATGATTTTTTTAGGAAGAGTGATATTTTTTTAATAGCTACCATCAATGAGTAAATTTTTACATGACCTAATGAAATTATCAAAAAATTCAAGGGACTCCTAAAATGATAAGAAAGATATTTTTATCATTACAGAAGTAATTATTGACACTAACATCGACTTACTAGGGATGATAATTTAAAAATAGGTGTCAGAACTATTACACTGATTTTGTAGATCATGTTCTATCCATTGCACCACTACCAAAACTCAAACAATAACATAACTAAAGCTAATAACCTGCAGTAACCACTCACATTAAACCAAATGATCAAAATTGACTCAATAATGACTTACTTTTTATCAAAACCTAAATTTTTTGAAATGACATAAATAAATGAAGTCTATGTCTTCTACTGCCTCCAACTCCATGATTCTTCTACCACACTTGCGTAAAAATGTTTTATATTTCAAATGAAATGGAAAACTGATCGAGAAATTTGTTTAAGAAAAGATAGTGTTCTGTGAGCCTACCATTAACCGCTCCTCCCAAACACTTTTCTATCGTCTCCTCAAGAAAATAAGTATTATGTCCTCGACAAGCTGAAACCCACAGGCCTTTTCCATACAAATTCTCAAATTTGACATGTTACCCTGTCTTCATTTTTTCATCCCATTAGTACCACCTCTCCATCTTGGAAGTTGTACCTTGGTTTTTCCATCATGATTTTCTTTATTTGTCATGAAGTTTTTGAAGCATTCTAAAATACCATCTCTTGGTTCAAGTGAAGGTGTATCACCCGATTAATACCGTTGTATGTCATTTTCTCGCTCCCCCGTTTCTTGCATAAATTTTGCTTGCCGCATTACCAATTACAAATAAAATAAGAATACTCATACCTATTAACAAAACTTTTTGAAAAGATATTACTACCAATATACTTCTTATTACTCACCGATCTTCCCATAACTATTGATCAACTTTTATGCCACTATTTTATTCAATTTTTATTTATTTTCCCCAATGGATATTAGAATGATTATTATATTCATCCATTACCTTCGTTATAGGGTAGAGTGTCCCAACTTCATGTTATTTCATCACAAAAACTCATTCACCTTCTTAGAATTGAATGCCGTCACATTATCCAGTATATCTTGATATTACACCGAAAAATACAATTAAGGCTCTATTTTACCCTTTCCATCAATACGCTTTCCATAGCTTCTCACAACAAGAATATTATGAAATCACTAGTATAATTCAAGACTTATCAAAACTGTGGTAGTAGTCAAGGCAAACTTAACTCGAATGGAAGGATTTCTAGGCATCTTCAAACCACTTTCACATCACTTTACTTATTTAACATATTTTCAATTTACAGGCTTCGCTAAATTAGGAATTAATCTCGCGTAAGAAATTCATCTTACCATTGAATGCTTGTATTTCCTTTTGTTGTGAGGGAAATAAATCTCGTTGAATTTCTTGAACATCGAGAAGGGTCAATCCGCATCCCATCCTTGGAGATGATGTGACCAAGGATTTTTCCTCATCCATGGAAAAAAGGATTTTCTTTGGGTTGAGAGATATTTTGAACTTCTCACATCTCTCGAAAACAATTCTTAAATAGTGCAAATGTTCATCATCAGAATGTGAAAACACTGTCAAGTCATCTAAATAAACAACCAAGAAAACATCTTTTTCATTGGCGAATGTTATGTCCATGGCCCGTTGGAATGTGGCCCCTGCATTTTTCAAACCAAATGGCATTTTTGCATATTTGAAGGTGCCCCAAGGTGTAGTAAATGTTGTTTTGTCCTGATCATCCTCATGCACCAAAATTTGGTTGTACCCCGACTAACCATCCAACAGTGACATTTGGGAAGAACCGACAACTCTTTGAAGCATACGGTCCATCTTCGGAAGTGGATAGCTGTCCTTGAGGGACACTTTGTTCAAGTTTATGAAATTTATGCAGAGCTGGATTTCTCCAGTCTTCTTTCTCACTGGGACCAAATTTGAAATCCAATTAGAGAATCTGATCGGGATAATAATAACAGACTTGAAAATTCTATTTACCTCTTTTTCAATTGATGGCAACAATCTGGGATTTATCCTTCTCAAAATTTTCTGAAAGGGATTTTGATCGGAATTGATCGAAATAGTGTGTTGAATGATGTTCTTGTCGTACAACTTTAAATCTGCATATTCCCATGCAAAAACATCAGAAAATTTAGAAAGTAATTTAACATATTCAACCTTTACCTTGGGAGATAAGGATTTGGATAGTTTAACCATATTTGGTTTGTTGGTTGTCCCATTGTTTACATCTTCAACACCCTTTTCCATAGGGATCAATGTATGCTTCCTTGCTACGCCATCTTGGTCAAACAATTCTTCCAAAGGTATGAGACCTTTTGGAATATTGTTGTCTTTCAGCTTTAGTATATCCTTCCGAGTTTCTTCTATATCCTGGTCATCTTTATCAGAAATTTGATCTATAGAAAAATTTTCAAATTCTTCTTCACCTTGGAGAAATTTATTTATCTGCTTATCATCCGTAAATCTTTCCACATATATGTATTGTCTGGAACGTTGGGCCGGTGTTTCACATGAATCTCAAACTTCATGTTTGAAAATACGGATCTTAAAAATGCTTTGGTGAAATTAGCCAATGAATCTACCATGAGATTTTGATTCTCAAGACCTCAAACAGAGTATACACTCGAAATTTTCCCTATATCAAGTACAACATTCCTAAATTGTCTCATTCAAGGATGGTTAGCTTGATATTCATCTTTAACTTGCTTGATCGTTTTTCCTCAATCATCATACACAACAATATTTCGCACCGATTTTCTTCATACTGAATTTCTTACTGTTATGTTGAAATGGACAGTCCGAAGGATCGTGTGGTTCCCTAAGGCTTTGATCTTTGGCCTAGGGAAAAATGTCCAAAAAGAATTTAATTTTTCTTCTAAAGTAACTTTATAAAGTTATAAAGTCAAATATAATTTAAAAGTGACTTTAAGTGATAAAGTTACTAAGTCTAATTTTAAAGTGACTTTAATAAAGTCAATGTGAAATTAGAAAGTGAAAAGTGACTTTGGAAATAAATGACTAAGAGGGTCTTTATTAAAGTGGGGTGAATTAAAAAATAGAAAGTGAGATTTAAATGAACATTTAATCTCAGCCCTAGATCTAAAGTTATCTCAGCCATTGGATTTAGGGATTTCCCAAAAGTCACTTAGGGTTAGGTTAAAGGAGGAAAATGAGAGAAAAGATCATTCATTCTTTTATGAGCAGATTGAGAGAGGAGGAGAGAAAGCAAAGGAGATTTTCTGAGCAGTAAGAAGGAGGGCAGCAACAAGGAAACTTCAGCAAATCCGTACAACAGGGTTATTGGCACAAATCCCAAGGCAGAAATCCGTACAATGGGAGAGGCACTGTTCCAAGAAAGGGAGGTACGAAAATCGAGGAAGAGGGCAGCAACGTTAAGCATGAAGTTTGAGGCAGAAATATGGGCACAAAAATCGAGAAGTGATGCTGAACTTTTGGCACAAAAACCGAGAAAAAGGACATCATCTTCAGTGTTGATTTCGAGGTTGTTTCTGGGCACAAATTTCAAGGACTGCTGTACAAATCTGTACAGTCCATATAGTATCGTATAGCTGATTTCGACATGTTTTCCGAGGTGGCCGTACAACATTTATTGCTGTCATTAATGCTGTAATAATTTCTGTTTTGTAAGTTCCTGATTCGACACAATTTCTGAGGCGGTGTGCAAGCACAAAAATCGAGATAAGTCTATAATTTGGTTGCTGGAATTTTTTACTGTGTTTTTCTGTTTCACTGTAAAAGCAATATTCAGAAAATAAAGAGGAGCTTTCGAACTGGTTTTCCCCAAGAGTTGTAGGGGGTTTTTCTAGGGTCATATTGACAAAAAATCAGCGTGTCAAATTTCTGTGTGTGGTTGATATATTTTTCTGAGTTTTTATTCTGCATTTTCAGCGTTGTGAAATTTCCAGAATTTGTGTTTTCAAAAAATATTTATTTTTCCAGCTTGTTGAATGTATGGTTATGGGAATGGGCATTTAACTTTATGGGAGAAATAAGGAGAAACTAAAAACCGGGGTTGGGTCATCAAATTTCTACATGGTATCGTAGCTAGTTTGTCGAAAAGTGCAAGCTTAGACAACATGAAGAAAAATTACGGTTGATCCATCATATAGAAAATAGTACCTTTACTATAGCAAAGGTATTTTTTAGTTTATTAGGATAGCAAGCATGTCTTTGGGCTTGAGGTGGAGGATAGGTTGGATGGGTATAACAACTACAAGAACATGAAAGGAAAGAATGCATAGCATCTTTGAAGAGTGCGTGTCCTGGGTTATCATGGTGAATACCCAACAACACCCCGTGGAATGTGCCTACTAATGTTGTTCATTGCGTAATCTAACAAGAGGAATAACAAGGGTAAGAGACTAATTCTAGATGGTATTAAATACCATGTCATTCCTCATGTGAGAGGAAAGAGGATCTGCTCTGAGATGTGGACAAGCCTGGACTAATCTATACCAGAGTACCAATGAGAACAGGAAAATGGTCCTAACGGAGAAGCTGAAGACCATTAAGATGGGTAAGACTGATAGTGCAGCTGGATATCTCACAAATATTACTAATGTGATAAATGCATTGGCAGCAATTGGAGAGGTCATTCCACCCACCGAGTTGGTGTGGATTGCAGTGAATGGCCTTCTCAATTCATGGCTGAACTTTGCTGATGGGGTTTGTGCACGTGAGACCCTTCCCACTTGGGAGAGGTTCTGGGATGATTGCATACAGACAGAAATCAGAAAGAGCCAGCTTGGGGCAGCCAAACCAGTTGAGCAGGATGAGGATGTAGCACTATTGGTAGGAGGCAAGAAAGGCAAGGGAAAGAAGCAAGCTTCCACAAGTGGTGGTGGGGGCAAAGGCAAAGGTAAAGGTAAACAGGGGAACACACAGAAGGACTATTCCAAGGTGAAGTGTTGGAATTGTCAGAGGATGGGACACTATGTAGTTGTGTGTCCAGAAAAGAAGAAGAAGGGGAAGAACCAGAGCATGGAAACATCAGCAGAGATAGAAGACTTTACGAATAGATTTGACCGAGAGTTTGGGTTCATTGCTTGTGAGTCCACTAGTGCAGGATCACTTGCCACGGAGGTTGAGAGGGAGTGTGCATTTCCCTCCACTAGCGGAGCATTTTCGGGTATCTGGTATGTTGACAGTGGGTCTTCACGTCATATGACAGGAGTCTGTGAGTACTTCTCAGAGCTTTCAGAGAGTGGCACTAATATAGAGGTAGTACTCGGAGATGACAACGTTGTTAGAGTAGTCGGTGTGGGGACATTGACATATGATAGGGAACCCAAACCTCCCTTGAATGTGTCAGATGTTCTATATGTGCCAGGGATGAGGAAGAACCTCATATCCATCTCAGCATTGGAGGACAGAGGGTATGAGATATTGTTCAGGAGAGGACAGGTGTTGATATATCCCAGGGGCACTCCCATTGATTCAGCTAGAGTGATAGGTGTATGCCATGCAAAGGTGTACAAGTTTTCATTTCAGCCCCTTTTGGCATTGAGCAGTAGTACCGGTAGCAGAGCTAGTAGTTCAGAGCTGTGCGAGATTTGGCACCGCAGGATGGGGCACATGTATCATGGAGCCTTGAGGACATTGCGGGAGATCACTACAGGTGTGCCAGATTTCAGTACTGATCACATTGATACATGCAGAGGATGTGCGATGGGCAAGTTTGCCAAATCCCCTTTTCCCAACAGTGACAGCAGAGCGACTGGGATACTTGATTTGATTCATTCCGATGTGAGCGGTCGGATGTCTCATGTTTCCTTGAGTGGATATGAGTATTATGTGTTATTCATTGATGATCACTCCAGGAGGACCTGGATTTATTTCTTGAAGACCAAGAGTGAGGTCCTCAAGCGGTTTCAGGAGTTTAGAGCTCTTGTGGAGACACAGACAGGTCGGAAGATCAAGTCCCTGAGGTCGGACAATGGAGGAGAGTACACCCTTGGTGAGTTTGTTGAGTATTGTGCGGAGGCAGGCATTAGGAGGGAGTTCACAGTTCCTTACAACCCCCAGCAAAACGGGGTTGCGGAGAGGAAGAACAAATCCATCGTTGGGGTTGCCAAAGCCATGTTACATGATCAGGGGTTACCATTGTTTTTGTGGGCAGAGGCCTTCAACACTGCTGTATATTTGCAGAACAGGAGTCCACATCGTGCCTTGGGGCATGTGACTCCGGAGGAGGCGTTTTTTGGGAAGAAGCCTGATGTTGGTCACTTCCGTATCTTTGGGTGTATTGCATACTCCTACGTACCCAAGGAGAAGAGGACCAAGCTAGAGCCCACCGTAGAGAAGGGTATTTTTGTGGGCTATAGTGAGACCTTGAAAGCCTTTCGGGTCTATATTCCTGCTTCGAGGAAAGTTGTTATCAGGCGGGATGTGAGATTCGAGGAGGATGTGGCTTTCGTGGAGGTCACGAGAGTAAGAGTATCCGGATTGTCGGACCCTCGTATAGCCGAGTCGGCTACTGTGGATCCAGTAAGGTGGATCAAGAGGTAAATGATTGGCGGTGTCAGTCCATCAGTGAGCAAGGGCTCACAGAGTCGCAGGGGTGGTGCTTCCTGTGCGCATGCAGAGAAGTCCGCGCAGTAGCGTCCACTGTGTAGTCCACTAATGGACAATTCACACTATGGTTTCAATCTACATGTTCGTGTTCAAGCAGAGGACAACAAATAGACATTACAAACAGTCAGGAGTTCAGGCTCCTAATGAGGAGGAGGAGTTTCATTCTCCAGTGGGAAAGGTGTGCACAGGGAAGAGGAAGCCCAAGTGGCTTCAGGATACCTTGAGAGAGGCCACATCTGTTGCTAGGCCTAAGAGGTCGGTCAGAGAGAGCAGACCACCTGAGAGGTTTTGTAGCTATATGGCAATGGCTACCAGCATCCTTGACTCTGAGCCTTCTAGCTATGAGGAGGCAGCTAGTCAGCAGGTCTGGAGAGAGGCCATGCAGGAGGAGTATTCTTCTATCATGAAGAATGATGTTTGGGAGGTGGTGCCGAGGCCTGAGGGCAAATCCGTGGTTAATTCCAGATGGCTTTACAAGGTAAAGCATGCTGCAGATGGCAGCATTGAGAAATTCAAAGCGAGGTTTGTGGCTAGAGGGTTCTCCCAGGTAGAGGGAGTTGATTATGAGGAGACCTTCGCTCCCGTGGCTCGATATACTTCGATTCACTCCATTATATCGATAGCAGCAGAGATGGGTTGGAAGATCCACCAGATGGATGTGAAGACCGCATTTCTCAATGGCTTCATACAGGAGGAGGTGTACATTGAGCAGCCACAGGGCTTTGAGGTGCATGGGAAGGGGTCCCATGTGTGCAGACTGAAGAAGGCCCTTTATGGCCTGAAGCAAGCTCCCAGAGCTTGGTACTCCAGGATAGATACATACTTGCAGGAGATGGGTTTCACAAAGAGTGAGGCAGATCCGAACCTTTACTATATTGTGATAGGTGAGGAGCCTCTCATTCTGGTGCTGTATGTGGATGACTTGGTCATTATGGGTGCAGAGAGACTCATAGAGCATTGCAAGAGAGATCTTGCGGCGGAGTTTGAGATGAAGGACATCGGCTTGATGCATTACTTTTTGGGTTTGGAGGTGTGGCAGGAGGAGGGGCATTTCTTCCTGGGACAGGGGAAGCATATTGTGGACATCCTTGGCAGATTCCACATGGAGGATTATTGTGTTAGCAACCTATAATATAGGGGTCATAATTTTGACTTGACTATTGGTAATTTTGTAAATTTGTACATACTTTGCCTTCTACAAGTTGTATTCACATATTTTGTAAAAAAAAAAAAAATCAAAAAAAAAAAAAAAAAAGAGGGTAAAAAGTCCTAAAAGAATAATCAAAGGACTTAGAAAAAATAAGATACCCCAAAAGAAAAAATGAATAAAACATGAAAGTGAGCAAGCATAAATGCCACTACTTTTTACTTTTTGACTATGGCAGAGTGTCAATAAATGCCATTAGTCCATGATGAGTTAAACAGTTCAATCTTAACTTATCATTGTTTCAATTTCCATTGTTGTAGATAGAGAATAATGATTTGTTAGACAGTTTAATCCTAACAATTCAGCAGTTAGGTAGAGAAATAAAGTGAATCCAACAGTTTAATCCGGATTCATGGATGAAATAAGTGTAGAGTTAGATAGTTTACTTGCTTTCAGAAAAAATAAACGCTGTAAAGGTTGCTAGCTTAAATGCACCTACTACAAAGGAAGAAAAAATGTTAGCATGGTAAGATGGGTAGGTAGAAGAAGGTGAAAAGTCTCAATGTAAATATCATTCATCATGGGCTGCAAAATAACTAACTTCCCCTTCCCATAGTCATGAAACATTCTAAACTATCAGTCAGAAAGGCTCAAGGCATTTTGTTGACTTTTGTTGGGACCGGACCCAAGGCTATATCGCTGATTAGTTAAAAGTGTGAAATGTCTATATTAATCCCTTAATCACATCATTTACCATTCATGCACTCATTCCCCTGAAAAATCCTAAGTAAAACTTCATTTTTACTTAAAGATACTATAATCCTCATTTGATTAACCTCCCACATCATTTCAAAGCATAAAGCCCTCAAAATCACATTTTATCCTAAGTATAAGTGATGAAGTTATTATAATGCAAATTTTCTTTTTAATCTTCACTTTCTTAGTTATATTAATGTGTTTTTTAATATACATTGTCCTCTTGTCATATTAACTTTAACTTATGTATTAATTCCCTACAACTGACCTTTTCCTATTATATAACTCCTTTTATAAATAAATCCCAAAAACCCACTTATTATAACTTAAGCCAAAGTAATTTATTCCCACATGCTTAAATAAAACCCCCCCTTATAACCCCTTTGGATAAAGTTTATCTTTATATTTAATCTCACCCCTATGGTAATTAAATCCTTCTTATTTGATTAAACCATATAATAAAATATGAAGAAAAACATCTTAAAACATGTATTATGCGTGTTTTAAACAAATGTTACCTGAAGTTTTATTAAAACTAAACTTCAATGAAAAACAAACCTTTCCCTTGTATATTTTCCACCCCAAGTCCCTCAACCTAAGGTTAAAACTTTAAAACTACCCTTTCCCCGCAATATATAATACATTAGCCCAGTCCCTAATCACAGTTCAAACCTTGTATTAGCCCTCCCAATCACTTGATTTTCCATAAAAAATGGTGTAAATGACTTAACCCGTCGGAGTCACTTCTGATCGTCCGATCCCCAAAAGTCCCTTTGATCCTATGATTGATCACTTGCACGAAAGATCTCAATGCATTTACCCCTATCCCATCGCGTAATATTTCCACTGTTCAATCTCCTTTCCATTTCCCAAGATCGATGGCCCACGTCGAATCCGATAACATTTTAATCCCCGCACTTTCCCTTTTAATCTGGACCATTCCCTCCCAAAGGCCCGATCCAACGGCGATTATTCATTTTCGCGCTCCAAACATAAACGATTGAAGTTTCGGCAAAGCCACGCGAAATGGGTAGTTTATCCAAACCACCCCGCGCTGACGTGTCGCAATTTCGTTGTTTCGCATTCAAAAAACTCATTACCGCTTCCCATCATTCATCAACGCGAATACCGCCAGTGGTATTCATTAACCCTTACCCGCTTAACCACAGTTTAATGATATTTAACTATGGTTTATACCATCGGTTCAATACATTAAAATTTAAAGTTTTTATTCAAATTTTCATCATTTTCCCTTTAAACTTGTGAAAACGTCAATAAACCCTTTTTCTTCGAATTTGAGCCATTAAACCCTGAGAAACTGTGCGAACCTTTTTTCACCCTACCTGTGCCATTTTCGATGCCCATTGCCCTGAATTTCAACTACAAAGTGCCACATCACCCTCTTAGAAACCAATTTCGAAGAATTGAAGACTGAGCACCTCTGTGACATCTTTGACTTAATTTCACTGCTTTTCTCAGGTACTTTTCTTCAAGCTTACCGTCTTAGACTTCAAAATTTCTGTTATTTCCAAATAATCACCCAAATTGCACAAATCAAACTGCATAAAAAGTCCATTTTACAGGGGAAACTCTATCAAAATTTCCTCGGAATCCCTTATTGTCATTTCTAGCGGTTTTTTCCCAATTCCTGGTCTATTTCACTGCTGAAATTGATCT
The DNA here is from genome assembly GCA_034641835.2 of Pinus albicaulis. NCBI lineage: Eukaryota > Viridiplantae > Streptophyta > Pinopsida > Pinales > Pinaceae > Pinus > Pinus albicaulis. Next base: position 67,924,814 of record CM076575.1, read on the forward strand.
TGATATATGTTTTGAGCTTTAAAACCCTTGCTTTACCCAAAACCCTGCTAAAAAACCCCATTTTCCAGTAAAATTCACCAAGAAGCCCTTGTTTCTGTTAAAATAACTTAGCAAATCTTTTAAGCTTTCTTTTTTTGGATTAAAAATGACAAAGAAACAAGTAATCCCTAAAAATGGAGGCCCAAAGTCTCAAAAGAAGTCCTCTGCAAAATTCTCTCAGCCTGAGTCCTCCAAAATTGACAAACCAACCCCTGCACTCACGGCTGATTCTATAGAAGTGGTCAGACTAGTCCAGCCTCCAGTCTTTTCCCTAGAGAATAGTCCCTTGGTTGATCTTGATTATAGAATTATGGACCCTAATGTAGAATTTAACCTGCTTGATGTCTATAATTGGTGCTTTGGCAAATCAGTGGAAAAAAGTGACAAAGACATTCTAGTTTGGGAATCCAATTTGCCAAAATACATTGTCCCTCTCACTCATTCAGTTCCTGACTTTATCAGATTATGCCAGGCTTATTATATGCCAGAACAAATATGCATTGTCAAAAAAGATAAAGAGATCATGTTTTACATCACTGAAAATTCAATAAATTTCATGTTGCAACTAAGTCCTGACCCAAATGCTGTTTCATTATCCATAGAAGAGTTGACTCAAAATTACCTTGAACTTGAATTTTCTTCTAAATTCAAAATATTCTAGAATTTTTGTCCTAAACAAGTGGATATTCCCAAACTTAATCCTCCTTTTGATACCTTTGACTTCCCAGATGAAACCAGGCAAATAGTCTTAATGATGTCATTCATTTTAGGTTACACCAGTGATGAATTCACTGATGTAGCTATCTTAGGTTTTTTGTCAACTCTTAGCCCTGGTCAATCTCCTTCCATAGTATACAATTTTGCTAGATTCATTGCTGAAAACATGCATTATAAGTTGTCAAGGTTATCAGAAGGAGTTTTCAGATACACTTCATATCTACTTCACCTCTTCCTATATTATCAAGCAGATAAGTTTCCCATTGAATGTCAGAAAGTGGATGCAGAAGGAAAGGTTTTTTCAGTAATGTTTTGGTCATCTATTTTAAGAAAATGGAGTAGAGAATATAGCTTTGCAGATTTCAATGACCTGTTTATAGCCCTTGCTATGAATCTTTTGGAAAAAGAGCAAACCCCTAGGATCAATGAAGCGACAAAGAGAATTCTACAGCTGTCTGAGCGCTGTAGAACAGGGGACTGGTATTTATATAAAAGCTATATAGAAATCAGAGTATATGGTGCACTCCTGGCCCCATATAAACTACCAAGATTTGTTACCACAAGAATATTTGCATTGGAATATTTGAGACAACTATTGAATGCTGATGAAGTTAATTTCATAGCTTCTAGGAAAAAGACCCAGTTTAAACTGAAGAATCAAATTGGGGCATTTATTGTGAATAATAGAGAAGCAATCAATGAAATCAATGTGAAGTTGAAGGAGTACAAATTTCTATATAGTTTCATGTGGAATTATGATCCACAAGGTGTTTTAAGCACACTAAGAGTGAAATGCAAGTTACCTGTTTTCTTGCATGACTCCAAGCCCCATATTGAAAAGTATGCTAACAAAAATGAATGGAAGCCCAACACTCTAGAGGATGATGATTCACTGGAAATGCAGAGAAAGAATGGAAAGGGTAAACAGGTTGAACAGACGCAGGTTACTACAGTGAGCAAGGAAACTGAAAATGCACTTAAAAGGAGCAGAGAAGAAGATAGTTTCATAGCTGAAACTATTCAGGGCAAAAGATTTAGAATCCCTTACAGCAAGAAAAGTAAATTGATAGATGAATAAATGAATAAAGCTGTTAATATTGAAGATAATGTAACTGATGATGAAGCTACAAGAATAGTGACTGAAACACTTAAAGATCTTTAAAATGTCAAAATTGGAACACAACAAAATGATACAGTCATGGGGGAGAAACAAACAACTGTTGACATGCTTTCTTCCTCTAAGGAAACTGACTACCCAGAGTCAGAAACTCAGATCAGATTCAGACAGATTAAAGATAAGAATGAAGAAATCAAGAATCAAGCATATTCTAGATTCCTTAAGGAAAAGCCTGGAAACAAAGACAGACTTCTTTCAGCATTTGATTATTCATCTAATAAATTAGTAATGTCATTTTTGAAGCCTGCAGTGACTGATCCAAAATCAGTGACAGATTATTCCAAAACAGATTTTGAAGTTGATGCAAATGCCATTTATGAATTGGATCAAATTGAATTTCATAGGAGCAACACTGAAATGTTATATTCTAAAATTATCAGTAAGACTATGAAATCAATTAGGCTTGAGAAAATAGTGCTCAACCTCCAGAATCAAATGAAGTTGGACAAAGCCTCACTATATGCCAATAATTTGAGGATCAAAGCACTAGAAGATTTGGTGATTGAAGCAGGAGCTGATCCTGCTAATATGGAGATTGCAAAAACTTTGATTAAACAGAAAAATGAGGATATAGCTGCCCTCAGAAAGCAGCTAAAGTTGCCCCAAAATGAAAATCCTCAATCAAAGGAGATTCTTCAGCAGAGAACTGAAATTGATGAACTGAAACAACTTGTTCATGAGATGACTACTCAAATAAAAGAAATGGAAAGTCAATTGGAAGCTTCCATTAGAGAAAATGAAGAATTAAAGAAAACTCAACAGGTTCACATTCCTACAGTAATTCCTACTGTAAGTACTGCTATTCCATCCACATTAGCTGAACACTTAGCGCCACAGGGAGTAATGGCCACTGCAGTGCCAATAACTTCTAATGAAATATCTGCTTCTTCTTCCTCAACTTCACAGATTGATACAATACAGGACAAAGCTGCCACAATTAGAGCCATGGAAGACATGTCAATAAAGGAGAAAGAAATACTTAATTTGAAAGGCATAATTAAAAATCTAGAATCTTCCAAAAGAGATGCCTTAATTACATCTAAAGGGCATGAACAGAGGGCAGATAGATTGCAAGAACAGGTTAGAATTCTACAAGTACAGGTGAATCTTACTGATCAAGTGGCATATATTAAAAATCATTTATGGACAAAGATAATTGAAGGCATTCATTTTCAATGGCCTTCAATTCAAATAATTTATGAGCAAAAGGAGTTACTACAAGTTGCTAATGCAGAAATCGACAAAACTAAAAGAGAGATTGAGAATAAGCCAGCTCAAGCACTTCAACTCGTAGCCTTTTTGAACAGCAAAAACAGAGAAGAGTTGGAAGAATTAAAAATTACTGATAGGACAGAGACCATCCTACAAATCAAGAAAGTCCTAAATAAAAGAAACATGATGAATAACTTGGAGGACAGATGTAAAGACATGAATTTGGCCATCTCAAGATTTTGGGCCAAATACAAAATATTATCAGAAGCAGGGTTGCCAGACATTCATGCATTGAATGATAAGTTGATGCCTCAGAAAGATTATGATCTAAAAATCAAAACTCATGCAAAAGAGCAAGCCAAACAGACTTTGCCACAAGGATCACCAAGTGGCAAAGTACTTCTTCAGTATTTTGAAAATCTGTTCTTTTTGGATAATGAGATCAAGCATATGTTCACTATAAGGCCTAACTTTGCCAAGTATACAGAAGCAGATGAAAGCTACAAGAAATTGAAAACTATGAAGATCCCCTCTGCTGAAGAGTGGCAAGAATTCACAGATCTGCTGTGAATTTGATGGATAAAAAACAAGAAAATTACTTGGAAATTCATCTTTTACTGTTACCTTAAAGGTAAAAAATACAGGGTTAAAGTGTATTAGTAGGTGAAAGAGTATCACTGAAAATAAAGTTACTGTTGGTTACTTTTTAATTACCACAGTAAAACAACTCAAATCAGATGAATAAAAAGTATCAGCGTTGAAAGTCAAAGAAAGGAAAGTTCTTCAACCACTTTCCACAATAAGATGCACCTAAGGCCAGCAAAGCTCACAGCACATCAACAATCAGTTTAAATTAGAATAATCAGTTCTATTTTTGCTTGTAAAAAGGGAACAACTTGACAACTGTTTTGCAACTGTCCCTCTTATTATGTTTTCTTTCCTATTTTTTATTAAAACATTATCTCAATTTCTGAGATATTTTGTAAACAGTTTTTTGTATAAATACTTCATAATCCGAAGTATTTAGTGTGAATAAAATTTCTCAAGACAACTATAGTCTTTTTGCAGGACATATTGAAGTTGGTGAGTCAATTAGCAAAGCAGCAGACTGGAAAGAGATTAGAGACATCATAGCTAAGGATTCTCGTGCTGACAAGATAAGTCTCGTTCTTTCCTTGTTTTCAGTGTATTTCTTTAAAGTTTACATTCATTCATATTATGTGTTTTTATTCTGTAATGATCAATTAAGGAAAAATTAAACAGGATTAGTGATAATAAGCTCCATGTTTCGAAACTTGTTGGCATTTTGATGTTTTCTACTTGATAACCGGACTATAAAATTCTTAATTGCCCTAGGTCCCAGTTAGATCTCCTTCTTCAATCTTCTTATCTGTAGCTTAAGGATTCTTAAGTGCCCTTTTGCTCAGATTCCACCCACTCCATCAAATCAAGCCTATACATAGCCTTAGAAGGTCACCTATCTTGCCCTTAGCACATTTGCATCTCTAAGCCTTATTTCTTAGTTCTGCCTGCCTAGAGAGTTGACTCCATTGCCCAATATTCTGGTAGATCCTTCTGGTTTATCTTGAAATCTCTTTATTCCCACCAACCATATCAAAAAATCAAATCCAACTGTACAATCATAGCTAGCCTAATATCTGTTACCAAAACAAAGCTAAATCATAAGGAGAGATCCCTCTCCGGAGCTCAGGAAGGCTAGATCCTGAATTCCTAAAGCGGTTCTTGGTTACCCCTGACATTGTTAACTACAAAAATCCCCATCCCACAACCTGAGAATTACTAGGGTGATAATAGATTGTAGACCCATGTCGACACCGATGATCACCAACTGGAAGAAGCTTCATGCTTCGGATTCCGAGTTGGTGGATCCCACATTGTACAGACAGTTGATTGGTTCCTTGATGTATTTGGTCAAAACTAGACCAGATATTTGTTTTGCAGTCAACACGATGAGTCAGTTTATGTGTGAGCCTAGGAAGGTTCACTGGGTGGCTGCAAAACACATTTTGCGGTACTTGCAGGGGACAGTGGATTATGGTCTGGACTACAGGCAGGGGGATGGAGTGAGATTGGAAGGTTACACTGATTCTGATTGGGCAGGTTGTGCTTCTGATAGGAAGAGCACTTCAGGGTGCTGTTTTGGGTTGGGTTCGGCAGTTGTGTCATGGTTCAGCCGAAAGCAGCAGTCAGTAGCATTGAGTTCATCGGAAGCAGAGTATATGGCAGCCAGTCTAGCTAGTTGTGAGGCCATCTGGCTTCGCAAGATGTTGTTTGGCTTATTTGGTCAGCCGTTGAGACCTTCAGTGATTTACTGTGATAATCAAAGTTGCATTAAACTCACGGAGAATCCAATATTTCATGACAGGTCAAAGCATATCGGGATCAAATATCATTTCATCAGAGACTATGTTCAGAAAGGAGCTGTGAAGCTTGAGTATATTTCCACTGATGAGTAGGTTGCAGATATTCTTACCAAAGCCTTACCACGGGGCAAGCATGTCTACTTCAGAGACAAGATGGGTGTGGTGAGGAACACCTTCCTCGGTAAGAGGGAGTGATGAAATTTGGTTACCGGAGGACAGGTGGTTCCCTAGGGCTTTGATCTTTGGCCTAGGGAAAAGTGTCCAAAAAGAATTTAATTTTTCTCCTAAAGTGACTTTATAAGTTATAAAGTCAAATCTAATTTAAAAGTGACTTTAAGTGATAAAGTTACTAAGTCTAATTTTAAAGTGACTTTAATAAAGTCAATGTGAAATTAGAAAGTGAAAAGTGACTTTGGAAATAAGTGACTAAGAGGATCTTTATTAAAGTGGGGTGAATTAAAAATAGAAAGTGAGATTTAAATGCACATTTAATCTCAGCCCTATATCTAAAGCTATCTCAGCCATTGGATTTAGGGATTCCCCAAAAGTCGCTTAGGCTTAGGTTAAAGGAGGAAAATAGGGAAAAGATCATTCAGTCTTTCATGGGCAGATTGAGAGAGGAGGAGAAGAGAGCAAGGAGATTTTCTAAGGAGTGAGAAGAAGGAGAGCTGCAACAAGGAAACTTCAGCAAATCCGTACAACAAGGTTATTGGCACAAATCCCAAGGCAGAAATCCGTACAACAGGAGAGAGGTATTGTTTCCAAGAAAGGGAGGCATGAAAATTGAGGAAGAGGGCAACATCATTAAGCATGAAGTTTGAGGAAGAAAATTGGGCACGAAAATTGAGGAGAAGTGCTGCTAATTTTTTGGCACAACAACTGAGAAAAGGGACAACAGCTTCAGCATTGATTTCAAGGCTGTCTCTGGGCACAGATTTCGAGGAGGGCTGCTGTACAAATCTGTACAGTTCCGTACAACTGATTTCGGCACATTTTCAGAGGTGGCCATACAACATTTATTGTTGTCATTAATGCTGTAATAATTTCTATTTTGTAAGTTGTTGATTCGGCACAATTTTCGAGGCGGTGTGCAAGCATGGAAATCGAGATAAGTCTGTAATTTGGTTGCTGGAATTTTTTACTGTGTTTTTATTTTCCTTTTGTAAAAGCAATATTCGAGAGAAAATAAGAGAGGAGCTTTCGGAAATGTTTGGTTTTCCCTAAGAGGCTGTAGGGGGTTTTCCGGGGGTCATATTGACCAAAAATCAGCGTGTCAAAATTATGTGTGTGGCTGATTTATTTTTCTGAGTTTTTATTTCTGCATTTTCAGCACTGTGAAATTTCCAAAATTTGTGTTTTAAGAAAATATTTATTTTTCCAACTTATTGAATGTATGGTTATGGGAATGGGCATTTAACTTTATGGGAGAAATAAGGAGAAGCTGAAAACCGGAGTGGGTCTTAAAATTTGCATGTTAGTGTAATCAAAAGCTAATTTATAAGAGCACAATCTAACATTTGTAGGGACCTTATTCTGCTGATGAAAAGGGTTGCGGACCCAGATTCCAATGCATGCCCCATCTTTCCCCAAGCACCATCAAAGTCTATGGACCATAGACCATTCTCATCCTCCAAATGTTGAAACTTTGATTTCTGTTTTGGCTCAATTTTTTGAATTGTCTCTCCATGCTTTTTCGAACTTTCTTCCGCTTTATCCAATGGTTGTTCTGAATCTTTCACTACCTCCTCTAATTGTTGTTCTGAATTTTTCAATGCTTCCTCTGATTGTTGTTCTAATGATCTAGGAAGATTCACTTTTTCTTTTGCTATAACTTCTCTAATACAATTATGGATCTCTAGAACATCTTCTACATCTACTAGCTAGCGATCTACATCATTTAAGCCGTTATCATTAAACAAAATGAATGACTCTAAATCTATATGTACAACGTTTATCGGATGATTGTTAGGCTTTTCTTTGTTGTGATCATATATTTCATCTTAGTTTCACGGTACAATTTTCTCAATTGCCCAAAAACAAGGATAGTTGCATAAGAAAAGTCTAATTACAATGTGCCTCGAAATTTTGCCCTCCAGGATCTTGACAGCAACATGCCAAAGCGTGGCGGTATGTCAGCTACCACCACATCCATTAGAACATTCTCTCCCAGAATCTGCTCTAGGGATACTACCAAATCTTTAATCAGGCCAATACAATGAACTCTACCTGAATCGAAGGAGTATAAGTCATGGTAGGGACGAGTGATGTCAAGGCCCAACTTCTCCATTATGGTTGTTGGCATTAGATTGTGGGTCGCTCCAGAGTCTAACATGGAATTAAGTAAAATACACTGGTGGATTCTTAGACTCAAGTAAAAAGGAGGAACCTCACTATCTTCTAATTGACCATCAATAGCATGACCAAAAATGTGTTCGGGCTGATCATCTTCGACATTTACCATGTCGGACAAAGGATCTACTTTAAGCATCTTGGAAACATGGAGCTTATACTGGTTATTCTTAACAAGCTCGGTTAAAGGAATAGACACTTTTAACTTTGAAATTTATGTTTCTAGACTGAAGGGAGTGGTTTTGTCTACCTCTTTAATGACAATGTCTCATTGTCCAGCATAGTCCTTTGATGCAAATTATTTCTTCTGATTGTCCTCTACCTTGTGTGATGAACGTGTGGATCATTGAGTTACTGGTATTCTTGATTTGGAGTGGATGTGGTGGCCACTCGCCTATTCCACTTTAGGCCCCACCATTTATTCTTTAGTTTTCAATTTATTTTAACATTATTTTTGGCAGTTTTTTGGGTCTTGAACTTTTGGAGACGTGTCATTTGAGATACAACGATGTTTCCATTTTGGGGAAAACTGGGAAAACATGGTACCATGGGTTGATTTTTCTCATATCAAAATTTGTATTCCTCGAATGATCTTTCTAAGGAGGTATGGTACGCGTCAAACGGAGATCGTATGCCAAAGTTACGCCCCTGGGAAGTTGAAACACCAATTTACCCAAACGGGGCCCATAATTTTGGTGCTTCATCTCCTAGGGTTAGGGTTTTGGCTGTTTAGGATTTCCCATTGTTTCTAAATGATAAATAGGCCCTCGAGCCTCATTGTAACTCAGTTCAGAGGCCTGTAGCCGCCACATCTCTTCTCAGAGATAGCTACCAGCGCCCTAGCTAGTTTTATTTCCATTCCGTCTGTAAGCAAATTTTAGTTCTTTGATATTAATGAAATGAAAGTATTATCGGATCAGTGGTATCAGAGCGGTCTGCTTTTTCTCGATCCTTCTTTGAATGTCCCCAACGAGGTCGGGGTATAAGGAGCTAGGGCTCGATCTGGTGGAACCTTTGCAAGATCAGCCTCGCAAACCTCGACGGACGCCCATGGGGGACGAAAAGAAAGATGAGGGAGCAGGAGATCCTATCAAAATATTTCTCAAGGAGGCCCTCGAAAAACAAAGGAACGCGATGATGGATAACTTTGCTCAGATCCTTCAACGGCTGCCCACCGGCGGCGCATCTGCATCCAGTAGCCACTCTGGAGTTGCGACTCCCTTTAAGGTACAAGTAAATTTTGACATTCCCATATTTGAGGGTCAAATAGACGCAGACGCCGTAGATAGATGGTTGAACCTATTAGAAGGATATTTCTCTGTTCATGACTTTTCAGACCGGGAGAAGATTCTTTTAGCACTCCTCAAAGCTACCCCCCATGTCAAGGACTGGTGGGAAACCTACTATGAGAAAATGGATGAGACAAAACCCTCTCTATTCTCAGCCGTACCCACATTGAATTATTTCTGAGATGCCATCAAGGAACAATACTATCCCTGGGGAGCTATGAGGACAAGTGCATACAATGGACCACGCTGCGGCAACAAAGGGATCAAGATGTGAATGAGCTGACGAATTTGTTCCATACCCTGCGCACAAAGTTGGGTATCAAAGATTCAGAGAAACATTTGGTGCTAAAGTATCGCGGTTGTATACACAGATACATTCAGGAGGAAATGGAGTTCCTCGACATCTCCTCGCTTGGTACGGCATACCGGTATGCTGCCAAGATTGAGAAGAAATTCAAACAGAAGAAGCGAGACTTTGGATCTGCGAATCAAAAGCAAGGGAAAGGTGCTTCCAAACCGCAGAACAAAGGACAGAGCCAAGGCATGGCGGCTAAAGACAACCCGTCAAAGCCACAAGAAAAGAACAACACCGCAAAGCCAAAGAAGGACACGGGAAAGTGGTGTGAGTTCCACAAGAGCTCCACTCACAACACAAGTGAGTGTCGGGCCAAGCAGTCGCTAGTGGCCGAGATGAGGGCTTCTGAGTCAGATGCATGCTCTGACTCCGAATCAGAACCTGAAAAGGCGAATGAAAAAGGAAAACAAATTATTGATGCGGAGCCCAACGCCACTGTTGCCACTGCAAAGATCCAAAAGGAGGAACCAGAAGATCCAGAGGAGGAGGAACGTCTCTTCCACTCCCAGATGTGGGTAAAGGGCTCCCCGGTACAGTTCATTGTCGACAATGGGAGCCAGAAGAACCTCATTTCAGCAGACGCCGTGAAGTGGTTGGGCTTGCCGACCACAGCTCACCCACATCCATACACCATCGGGTGGCTTCACCAAGGACGAGATCTCCGCGTTAGCCAACAGTGCCGCCTTCCCTATAGCATCAAGCCCTTCACGGACGAGGTATTATGTGACGTTGCTCCTATTGATGTTTCTGATGTATTATTAGGACAACCATACTTGTGGAAGCGTCATGCTGTGTATGAGTCTCGGCCTCGCGTTGTTATTGTTACTTTGGGAAATAAGTTGTACAGGATACCAGAGGTACCACCTCCTGCCGCTATCTCTTTGGTTACTGCAAAACAATGCAGTAAGCTCATTTCCCAAACCAGGAAATTCGTTTTCCTGATGATCCGCCCCCAGGGCAAGAAGAAGATTGTGGCCATGACCTCCAGACAGGGCCCCTCTGCACGACAACAACAAATGGATAAGGTCGTGGAGGAGTACGAGGACATCTTCACCTCACCCACAGGGGTTCCTCTGCACTGCCAGGTCAAGCACCCGATTGATCTGACCCCAGGTGCGCCACTACCAAATGGACCGATCTATCGACGCTCTGTTCTGGAAAATGATGAAATCAAGAGGCAGATTCAGGAGCTGTTGCAGAAAGGTCACATCAGACCAAGTTCATCGCCCTGTGGGAGCCCGATCGTGTTGGTACAGAAGAAGGATGGGACGTGGAGGCTCTGTATTGACTATCGGGCGCTGAACAAGATCACTGTTCGGAATAGGTACCCAATCCCACGGATTGATGACCTTCTGGACCAACTCCAAGGTGCAAAATATTTCAGTAAGATCGACCTGAAGTCTGGGTATCACCAGGTACCAATTGAACCCTCTGATGTGTGGAAGACTGCCTTCAAAGCTAAGGAAGGCCTTTTTGAATGGCGGGTCATGCCTTTCGGGTTGACGAATGCTCCCGCAACCTTCATGAGGATGATGGACGACATCTTGCGGCCATTCACCAACTCATTCGTAGTGGTGTACTTGGATGACATTCTGATCTTCAGCAAGACTTGGGAAGAGCACCTTCATCACATCCGACAAGTCCTCCAAACACTGCGGCAACACAAGTTGTGCGCCAATTTGGAGAAGTGCACGTTTGGCATGACCCAGGTTCAATATCTGGGATACATTATTGATGAAAGGGGGGTGCATGTGGATCCAGCCAAGATCCAAGTCATTCGGGATTGGCCAGCCCTGACTACTATAACAGAGCTTCGCAGCTTTATGGGTCTTGCTAATTTCTACCGTAGATTCGTGTTGGGATTCTCTCATATCACTTGGCCCTTGAGTCAAGTCACCAAAGGAGGAGCGAGAGCAAAATTCTTTTGGTCGGAACCTCAACGGAGGGCATTCGTAGGGTGAAACATCGCCTCTTGTTCTGCAAGTGATCACATTAACGAGCACGATAACCATTTTAGATCAAGAAAAATGCCTGCGAATATACTATTGGAGAAGTTCTTACTCAACAGGGACATCGAGTGGCATATCACAGTGAGACATTGTCTGACACAGTTCGCAAGTATCCCACTTATGACAAAGAAATGTATTCCATTGTGCAAGCTTGTCGACGATGGAAGCATTACATTTTGGGGAAGGAAACAATCATCCACACAGACCACCGGCCCCTGCAGTTCATACAGACACAAGGGAAGTTGCAGAATGATCGCCATCAGAAGTGGTCCACATATCTGCAACAGTTTCATTTGAACATCAAGTACAAGAAGGGTAGCACCAATAATGTTGCGGACTGCCTCAGTCGACCACCAATCGTGGCGCTCACCACCGTGCTCAACTCTTGTGGGCACGAGACTTCTGATTGGCCGCTTCTCTATGAGAGTGACCCAGAATTCGGCCACACTTACAAGGCACTCTTGGGGGGTACGCAAGCTCCAAATTTTCACCTCCAAGATGCACTTTTATGTCACCTGGGACACCTTTGTGTTCCTTCAAGCGAGCGTGCCAAGATGATATGGGAAGCACACTACGGTCGAGTCGCTGGGCATTTCGGGGTCGAGAAAACAGATGCTGATCTTGTTGGGCCTTGAAATTGTCATTCACTTCCAATAAATTTTTCACTTATATTTCCATATAATCACCTTCACTCCACCTCCATTTCATTACATTTACCTTACCATTACCACTATTGGGTTACATTTATGTTTTTCCAAACTTTATTAATTCCTAGTATTTTTAAGTGAATTTGTGGTTAAAAAGTAGAAAATAATATGCACATACTTATACCTAACAAGTGGAATGAGTTTGTTGCCATGTGTAGGTCAAAAAGAAGCTTCCAAAAGACTCTTATGTGGCCTTCTAAGGCCAAATTCGAATTTGGATGGAGAAGATCATGGGATCATAAGGATATGTGTCTCATTTCCTATTTGTATTGTAACTCTAAGAAGACATGTGCCTTATCACTTCCTATTTGGATTGTAACTTTAGAGATATAGGGAGAGATTCATGGAATCTCATTAATGAGATATCTTCTCATCTTTTGTATAAATAGGGAAAGATTTCTCCTATCAAATCATGTGTAAAATTGGAGTTATGCTCAAGCTTTGAATACAGAATTAGATTATGGCACCTTACTCATGAATTTTCCTTCATTTTGACTTGGTTTTTCTTACATATGGAGAATCTCGATTTACCATCTCTCATCCTTTTAGATCAACTACCTAAAATGTGTGAGATTCACTTGCTTTTATAGATTAAAGTTTATTTGCTTTCTTAGTATTAGTTTTAGAATGACTCTGTAATCTTTGCTTTTCTAAAAACATTTCGAGATGAAAGATTTATCTATTTTCCAATTGGATTAAGTTTGAGACAATAGAGCTCATATTTATTTAGTTTCCTTTCATGTTTTGTTATTTACTTTATTATATCAAACTATCAATTCATTTTATACCGAAAGTTCCTAAAAGATCAAGCTAAGAAGGTGACTTGTCATACTTCCAAGTTGGGTGATTAAATTTTCGACCTATACAATCATTGAGCTTTACTTTTACATGCGTTTACATAGTTTTTTAGATCCTCATTCAATTGTATAATTGGGTGTTCTTAAAGATCATTTCAAGAAGGTGATTTTATCATATTTCTAAATTGAATACTTGAATACCTAATTTTTGAAATTATTGAGTTTTCCCTTTGCATGCTTTAATTGTTTTCCTAGATTTAAAGACTAAAGTACAATCAGTTGCTTATAAATCATTTGGAGAGGGTGATTCTATCATACTTACATATTGGATGTTGAAGTGATTGAATGTACCTTAGTTGTTTTCCTTTACATGCTTTGAAATGCTTTCTTAGATTAAAATTTCAATTCCTGCAAGTGTGATTGTCCGCGCCATATTTTCTTTTGAATTTGTTTTCTTTCTCTTCGTTACTTGATTTCATAGGTTAGTTGAATTTCATTTTCATTATTTGATTTCATATATTCTATGAATTGGTTTTCGTTATTTTGCAGTTATATTGATCTAAATTGGAAGACAATTTATAGCACATACAGTGCACACATGCTTCACAAGTTTACGAAACCCCTGGGTTGACAAATTAAATGACAGACAATCATTTTGCCCCAACATTTTGGTGCCATTTTCAGGGAAGTGTGCATAGGAACTATCTTTCAGTCTAGTGTATTTTATTTTTTTTAGTTTTTACTAACCATTTATGGACAAAGGTTCTAGAATGCAACCCAAAGACTACATTGAGGAATGGTATCAAAAAGAGATTGCGCCACAACATTCATCGATTCTTAAAGAAATCCTTGCGGCAAAGCGAAAGGTCAAGTCGATTTCGCATATCCTTACAAACAATCGGGTACATTTTTCAAGTTTGGATATGAGCATTTCAAAAATTCTAATCCGTAAATGGCTTCATTGGAAGCATGAATATACTTTAGAATAAAATAAAAATAGTTTTTTTTTATATAGATAGGAAAAATAAAAATAAAACCAATCTTGGCTAGAATTTTAGAATTTTTAATTTTGATTTCGAAAAAAATAATAATAATCAACGTTGATTAATTCATTTTGAATAAATTTCAGTGACGCAGTAAGAATCACTTTGTTTTTTATCACCATCAGAAATAAAATTTGTGTGTGAAAATATGAATTTATTTGACGACGCTAACTAGTATGCTCTTTTCCTGCGCCTCGTTGCGACCTAGAAGATCAGAAAATCAGATCAGTCAATTTAAAAATTAAAATTCAAAAATTCGTTAAAATTTCTACTGGAAATTGATCTTCAACTCTATTGAAAATCGTCGTTTGAGTCGTGATCCTTTTTATTTTATCAATTCTGCAAATTTTAATGTTTTGTACCCTCTCACTCTTTTTCTGATTTATTGAATTGCATGTGCACAATTTCTTTTAAATATATATATATATATATATATATATATATATATATATATATATTTGAAAAGAATGTAACATATGTAATTAAAAAAAAAAACAAAGCATAATAATTTAAAAAAAAAAACAACGAATGGCCCATGGCCTTTGAAAACCATTTGAAAAATAAAATAAAGAGGCCCACACATATGCATGAGGCCTGCCTTTGGCTTGGCCTTATGCATATGCATAGACCTTCATGTCGTAATCCCACAACACCTGCACGCAAGCCACGATCAGCCACGCATCTTTTCAGGCATATAAAATTCGTTGTTCGAAGCGGGTTTCCGCAAAAACATAAAATATGATTGTTGCCACAGCTTTAAGTGAATGATTTTGAGACCATAGATTATTGATTTGAGTCTCAATAGTTATGTACAAGCCTAAAACTAAACCTGCATCCTCACATCAAAACCTGCAAAAGAAAAAAAAAATCCAACCACAACAATTTTATTTTGTTGCAGAAGTGATTACTAGAAAGCGTAACTGTTAAAACACCCAATTTTAAAACGCATTTTCTGAGAAAACCGAGGCGAATTAGGAAAAAATAAAACATGGGTTTTTTTAGGAACAGGGGAAATTAGTTAAAATGTGAGCGATTAGTTGGATTTCACAGCCATTTGGGAGAAATTAAGGGTTCTTCCGAGCTCCATTTTGCAGATTGCGTGAGGAAAAAATGATTTGTTTTGAACTGTTTAAACATGGAAAGTTTAAAGCAAAAGAATCCAAGTTAATAACAAACTCTGCCCCACATGGCACATGGTCTAAGAGTCCAATTTGAGTTAATATATTTGATTTTAGACACATATGTGTCTCATTCCCTATGTGTCTCATGATTAAAAAATAAACAATAATAAAAAATAAAAAATTATATATATAATAAAATAAAAAATTCATATACAATCGATTTATTGAAGCAATTTATAAGCCGAAAAATACTTGCAAAATTTGATTGAAATAATTTTTCATGGAAGTACATTTTTTACCGCTTCAAATATTTTTGACAACATGCTTTTGCAGCATAGATGGCGATTCAATTTGACAATATCTTGCAGAACAATCAGAAGATTATTTAGATGATTTCTGAATATTTGGCATTAAAAATTTATTATTGTTGTGTATTTTAATATGAAGCTTTAACTTACAGGACACAACAAATCTTTGTGATGCTAATCATATTACTGAGCACATTACATGAAGTCATCCAAAAATAGGGAGTTGATTTATTCATGGTTATTTCTTAAAATGGATTGTTATCAATATCATGAATTGGATGAATATAAAACTTTTGATTTTCCTCGAAACTTGTGTCCAATGTCTCATCATGTAGGTATCCTCGTCTTGGTTTAATGAGCTATTACACTAAGATGTTCAACTATGCATTCCTCCTAGAATGCCACCTTGGTGACATAATCGGTACAGTTAAGCATAAATAACAAATTTCCTAAAGTTGTCGGAATGCTGCTTGGAAGAAACGCCAAATTGTCGAGATGATGGAATATATCAAGTGAATGCCACGACGCATAGAAACTCCCTCGAAATTCCTCACAGAAATCCCACGAAGGTCGAAAATTACCAACACATGCACATGACGGAGTCTGCTTCCTAACACAGTCCATCCTAGCCCTGTCATCGGTGACACCAAAAAAGGGAATATTACAGACCTTCTGCCCCAAGATTGCTTTCCCTCAAGCAATCCAAATATGTGGGCCACCCTGTTGGCCCGATGCAACTGAGACCCAATGCCGGATCCCATACAAACCCATGGGTACTGCTATGCACCTGTGTCAAGCCACTCGAAATAGACCCCTCAATGTCGGGATCCCAAACTGATCTCTCACTGTACCGGTCAACAAACAATCCTCCCAGACCCCAATGCCACCATGGCCAAGCATCGCTCAAATCCCACGGCTCAGACTGTGCACTGCCCCTGGCTACAGCTAATTCCCCATGAAGTGAAGTCTGCCAACAAGCATCAATGCTCCCTGGCTCCTGCTATGTTGTACCTCTAACTATATAAGCTGCCCCACCAACTACGTACCAACTCATCACCTCTCTCCAATCCAAGTCCTCACTCAATCCCATGCTGATCCTTCTCTCTTGAAATCGGGATGGAGTGCTGAAGAAATGACAACCTGTGCCCCACTGCCAGCTGGAATCTGCAACATCTACTATGTCTAAGGGCCCCTACCCTGTCTTGCTCCCTACGAAGAAAATCGTACCATCAAGAGGGTACCAGCACATGATCTCCCGCCAATCTATCCTAGAAGAAGAATCCAATGTGGTGCCAACTACATACGGAACATGCCTAGAGAGCGGTCGCCAGCTCATAATCAACTCACGCTGCTCCGTCCCGTCCACCGATGAAATCTGCCTGTAGAAGAAGGCCCCTCCCTCTATAATGGGCCAAAGTGGGCAAGATATGTTGCAAGCCCCATCGATGTACTCCTGGAGAGTGCTACTCCCTGAAAGTACTACAGCTCTGTTGACTGCATTTGCATCCATCTGTACCTCATCAGTGTGTCGACCCAACAATGGATGCTCCACCATCTCTGACAGCTCATCCCTCTCTTGATCGAAAATGTAATGCTCTCGCTGTCCACTAACCCCCTGCAGAACTATCCCATCAACCTCCAACATTTCCAGAGGATATGGATCTGCAACTGTTGTCACCGTACTCAGTGTCTATGCATCTAACTGTTCCTCCTCAGTGGCTGACCCCAAGGTTAGCCGCATATCCATCATAGACTCAATGTGAGCCTCCATCTAGCTCTCCCTCAAAGGACTATCATGCATGATGTGCATAGTATCCTCTGTTGACTCAAGCTCCATCATATGGTGCTCTGGCTGAATCGTCACAAGTGACCCATCACACAGAGTATCTCCCATAGAGTCCCCTGACTTCTCACCCTGCACCCTGGAATGCAGCTCCGGCCTACAGCCATCAACTCCGCATGACTGCTCTCGTTCCCCAGATGCATCCCCAACTGATTCCATGGACTCATCTGAAGAAGAGTCCTCACCCTGGCATACAGAAGGAATGCCCTTCTGTTCTGCCTCTACCGCATCATCTGCATCACTCAAGCATGACTGATCAGGCCCCCAAGGTTCTTTGTAGATGAAGCAAAGTCCCTTCCTCCTCAGCTCATTTCTATTGTCTGATCCTCCAAACTGGAGCAGCTCCTCCCTGGACAATTGTCTCCTAAATAGCCCAATATTCTGCTCAACCAGCCCTTGGGCTAGCTCATAAGCAGCAAGTGAGACCAACTGCTCTCTCCTCCAAATGCCCAACAACCTGGTCTGCAACTCTCGGCCAATGGTCTCACGGTCTCTCATAAATGACGACAAGATGGACTGCATGTGTGCTATGACTGTGTCAGAATGATGTCTCCTAATGTTGAAAAAGCATTGGAACATCTGCAAAATCAAGTCATCACACTCAAGGTCAAACATGATGATATACGTCTCGAATGTGGCCATACTCCCTAAAATCTCAAGCTTCTTCCCGAAGGTAGAGCCTGCACTGTTGTCCAAATCCTGAAAGGTCTCTACTATCAATCTCACAATCCTCCTCATAACATCATCACTGCATGGAGCTATAGGTGCGGTCAACTTCATGACGTTACTAAGGCATAATGCAACTAGAAGTCTGACCCCCTCACAGGGTTCCTCCAAGAATTTGGGTTGTATAAGAGCAAGCATAGCTGGTTTTAGAGCCCAAATCAGTTTTTGCCCTTCTTCTTGGCTTATTTTGGACAGCAGTTCATTAAGCTCATCTAGTTTGGACAGAACTCTCCATGTCATCTTCATGTGTTTCAAATCTGTCCCAAGTGCAAAAATTCTATGACAAATCACCAATTCTCCCTGCAAATCTTTTGGTTGTCCCTTTTGAAGGATGGCATAAATCCCTCTTGAAAAGGGTCTGCTATTTAATTTTGTTTTATGTTGTATATTGCAGTCCATGGTAGTATTATTTTCTGGATTATTTTCTGGTTCATGAGGTGTTTTAAGAACCCCATTGTTCAGCAGAATATATGGAAATGATGGTATTCGCAGCTTAGTTTAAAATTAGTTAGCAATGACAATCAAGGCCGCTAAAATACCTCTACTGACACCTACAATAGTGTACTCACAATTTTGGTCCAACATATAGGGTCTCACTCAACAATATCAAGACTCAAGCACCCTCATTTCAACCATGGTAATAATTACTCCCTCAATAACCCTTGACAAAAGATCTATAAGCAACACTCATTACAGGGCTTCTGATAAATTTTGCCAGACAACAAATACAAGCCAAATATACAGATTTACAATTTATACCACTGTCTCAGATTGAACTTTTGATATTTGTTGGACTGAATACAAAGAACTTAGAGAAAACCCACACCTGGTATATATATAAGCTGCCCAGACAATTTCAACAGTTAGCTCTAGCTATGCACCTCTCCTCCCTATGCTGCCCACTGAGCCACGAATGAAAATGACAAACGGCACTTTACACACAGCCCCTTCGAATTTAGCTACCAGCTCAGCTCAAATCCTGCATGATTGTGACAGAACTGTGATCCAATTGATTTTCGTTGGTTTAGGAAATTAATTACTCTGCTCATAGCCTCCCTAATTGATAATTTTGGCTCCCTTTTGGCACACAAATTTTGGCTTTTATAACATGCATATGAGACATAAAATTCATCTCGCTTCAGGACAGAGATAAGTTTTGGCCCTCCTGTACCATTGTTGTTGTAACACAGTGCTCCGGCTTCTCTCGCTTCTGCAATTAAAATCCCCTGGAAGTTGACTTTTTAATGCTCAATTTCGGCACCAGGATCTTAGCCCCTCTACACAAAAGAAATCGAACTTCGGTGGACAAAGAATCTTCGGTCTCCTTCTCCTCTCGAATACTGGTGTAAGAGGGCTTGGTCCCTTGTCTCATCGTGGCCCCTCTCACTGCTCGATCTGCCTTACAAAATTTACTCTGTCTTTGCTGATGCGGATTCAGTAACTTTGACCAAAACTCGGCCTCTACAGATATGTCTCAGCCATCAACTGATCAATTCCCTTGGTCTCGAACTGGGCATGTCAAGCCCTTTGACGGCAAGATCAGACCCTGCAATTAGCTCATCGTTTGGGGCTTGAAATTCTGAGATGGTGGCTCGGTGGATTAGTCGGCTCCTTCCCCGTGCATCTCAACTTAGTTTGGCGGCTCCACAAATTCAGGCTTACTGCAATACAGGGTTTGGTGGAAGTCTGGCTAGTAGCATGGCCCCTCCACGAGACTTTAACCAAATCAAAGTCTGTCGAGTTTAATTTCCAGCGCAGTCTCTCCGATACCCAAACTTTTCTCGAAAAGGGAAAATTACGACAACCATTCTTCGTCGGGATTACAAACTGCTTAATGATAAGCTGCCCTCCAACACACCCGACTGCCTTCAGTTGCTCAACCCTCCTGTAGACGGCTATTCGAACCAAGAAATTCTGACGTCAACCAAAAAAATGTCTCGGTCCTGAACGATGCAGTTTTGACGCTGAGGTTTGGTCACGATTTCAACCCGGTCAATGTGGTTTGACCTTCATTACGTTGTCGTCCCTTGAAAATCTCTGACGGTAATGAGTTTTGAATTTTTTTTTTTTTTTTTTTTTTTGGTGATTTAGCCTTGGACTGCTCCCTTAATAATCGGTCTGATTAAAAAAAAAAAATTCCCTTCTTAAGATCATAGCATTGGCCCTTTCGACTGAAATATCCTCGATTCTAATCAAAATACACTTGAGCTCCACGATCAATGAAATTGGCAATAATTAGAATAACCTGACCTTCTTCTGCAATTGATTTATCGTAAACCCTCGAAACTAAAACGTCGCAGGCTGAGCCAAGATTTAGCTTTGATACCACTGTAATATCCCAGATGGGATGTTTTGACTAGAAATGCAGAAAAATAACTGAACTCCACATTATGCCGTAAAATCAACATTTACTCAACAAAAGATTGCCATGTAAAACATAAAAAAAAACACATGAGACACTGCAATCCAATACCACATAGAACAGGAAGAATCTCAGCTTTTATTATAAATAATAACGGGGGTTACCTATAGATCTGACCCAAAAAGAGTTGAGATGGAGAACTAGCCATCAAGATAATCTGTTGCACTGCTACACTGCAATGGCCTCCAAACTGAACTGTTGCACTCTCCCTCCGGCAACAGCTACCACTGAATCCACTGAAGCACTTGTTGAAGATTTGAATGATCCTCACTCCAATATCTCTGAAGCTCTACGAAACTTATGAATGAAGTCTCCTCAAAGAGAGTTGGGTCTCCATCCAACACTCACAAATCACCCGAGGGTCTCCATCCTGGGGCTACGACTGAAGTAGAGAACCACGTCTCAAACCTCTCATACAAGAAAATGATATGATCCAAAGATATCTTTCAATGCCCTCCTCCCTTTCTTTTATAGATCTCTTGGAACCTTCTAGAGCCTTATTTTAATATTATTTTATTCATGGAGCACTTTTCCCTCTTATTAAAATATTCCTTTTTAATGCAGAAAAGGGTAAATCGGCTACCACGCCTCCTCCGGTCACTGAAACTCGTGTCCAACTGTCCCATCATGTAGGTATCCTCGTCTCGGTTCCAATGAGCTATTACACTAAGGTGTTCCATCATGTATTCCTCTCAGAATGCCACCTTGAGCGTAATCAGCTGAGTTAAGCCCATAAATAACTCAAATTTCTGAAAGTTGTCGGAATGCATCGGAACGAAAGCCAAATTGCTCGGATGATAGAATATATCAAGCGAATGCCACCCGATCACATAGAAACTCCTCAAAACTCCTCCAAAAAGCCCCTGGACCCGCTGATGACACCAAACTGCACCTGTGACCGATCTGCTTCTAACTTTGGAAGTCCATCCTAGCCCTGTCATAGGTGACACCAAAAAAGGGAATATTACGGTGGTATCGAGCCCAACCACTACACCAAAAGACCGGCACATTAGTGAGGGTGGTATCTCAAGGTGTTAAGGGGTGGGGTCTTAAGACGTGGAGCACTGAGGGCGGGGCCCTTGTGACACCTTATTCGCAGCCCGGAACATGTGGTGGCTGGGCCCTACTTGCACACGGGACATTACAACCCACCACGCTCCGCGAGTCTCAACCTCGAGACCTCGGCTCTGATACCACTAAGGCCCAACCACTACACCAAAAGACCGGTCTAGTAGTGAGGGCAACAACCCAGGGTGTTAAGGGTGGGTCTTAAACCCCACTGGAGCATCCGAGGGTGGGGACCCTTGCGCAGTACCCCTCATTACGCAGACCCCCGGACACGTGGCTATAGGCCCTACGCACATGGAGACATTAAGGCCACGACTTTCCGCTGAACTTGACCTCGAGACCTCGCTCTGATACAACTAGGCAACCACTACACAGTAGCATGTTAGTGAGGGTGGTATCCTAGGGTGTTAAGTGGGGTCTTAAGGCCCAAAACATCTGAGGTGGGGGCCCTTGCTCATCACCCCTCATTACCCGAGGCCCAAGCTTGTGTGACCTGGCCCCTACTGCCTGAGGACATTACTATTGCCTTGAGGTGCAGATCAGTGCCAGTCTTCCCGTGGAGGAGTGAGGTTTGTCTCATGAGATCTCTTATGTCAGTTTTGTTGTATGATTTTACAGTCTTGTCAATCATAGATTTGTACTCAGAATTTACTGCATAATAACATAAACCTTCGGATCTGCTGTATCAATTTTCCCGCATTGGGTTTTTCCGGGGACATTAGTCCAAAAACAATTGTGTCGGATGGTTGTGTGATCTATGTGTGTTCAGATTTGTTTCTGCACTTGTATTTCTCTCGCAGTTTGATTGTGTAGGTTGTAGTGAATGGATTTCGATATTTGCTTGTAGAACACAGTAAATAATTTGTTAAGTAAAATAACAAATAGAAGATTTTCCATCGATTCTTTGTGGCAGTTCCATGTAACACAAATTTCACATTGATATGTCTCTAAAATAAGGCGAAGAAATGAGTATTGCGAAGTTGTGTCTCCTTCGGGGAAAATTTGAGAGGCCTAAGAGGGTGCCACCCTCACAATAGGTACCCAATAGGGGACAAGGATCGGTGCATATCTTTCGAGGAGGAAAATAGAAGGTTTGTTGGAGTATGTGCAACGAGGAATTAGGGTTTTTGTATACCCTAACTATGTGTGTCAAATTTCTGTGAATGTACATAGATTCCAAGGATGAGGAAAGTAGAAACAAGTTATGTTTTCTCTCCTTGTTGATGTGTTTCTTGGAGTGGATCGGTCTTATAGAAGGCAGTTTGATGAGCTCCTAGTCTGAGACAATTCTTGGCTAGTATGTGTGCAAGTTTTGGTGTGGATTTGTCCTTGGCCATTGTAGGCAACGGTCATGGTACTATTGCAAAAGATGTTAAAAGTTACTTAGTGGTTAAGAAGGGGCCAAAACTACCTCGGACTTGTCCCTAGGTGGAAAAAAAGGGGCATCTTATAGTGAGAACCAAAACCATAGCTAGAGGAAAGGATCTAGAATTTGACATTGACTAATTGAGCCCTAGCCGGATTGTAGACAGCGACGGTGGCACATCCAGTAGGTGGATGGGTGTCCTAGGTGAGGACATATTGTTGGAGCCTAGATTTGTGCAATAGCTCCTCTATTGTAGAAGCAAAAGGCAGTTGATGAGAAGTTTGTTGGTAGCCGTGTGTAAGGGTCTCCTAGGTGTGAGGATGCCCTAACTAGTTGTAGATGCTACAGCATAGACTTGGTCACTCGTGGACTGTTGGAGGGCAGCGTGAGAGTGGACCAAGTGTGAACGTGGATTGGGCACTTATGGTCTGCTGGAGGACAGTGTGATAGTGTCCAAGTTGGATCCGGGTGTGCAACACCTTGATGGACAAAGGTAGTTGCTAGAGTGGCAGTTGTAGGAGGTCAAGGGTCTGATCAGCCAAGAGCAGTTTGTGGAGCCCGAGACTTGTGTGTTGAGAAGGACTTCTACAGCAGATGATGGGCAGTCCTTCTATCCCGTGTTCATTGTGGGAGGTGGACATCTTGCAGTGATAGGTGGCAGCGCTCTGTGCCCTATGTTGGTCTTCATCAGAGCAACGTAGGAAGACCATAGTGGGCTGAAGTCCCTGAGTAGCTTAGGAGCAACAGTGAGCAGTTGAGAGTTGTTCACAAGTGGAGCTATGAACAACTCAACAAGAGTCTCGATGTGTTGATGCGTTGGTGGAAGAACACAAAACTAGAGAGAAGATTGACAATCGAGGTTCGGTGGCCGGAGATAGACTTGGAGCATTGATAGAGGTAGGAGGTGCAAATCGGGAGGCGAGAAGGGCCAGGTCGGTATAGGGTATGACAAAGAGGGCTTGGAAGAGTTCACTACATCAAGATGGTTAGAGAGTATCTTTTTTTATCTTATACTAGTGGATGTATGAGGTCCATTATCCACTGGTATGGCAACCCTAGATTGTTGTATTATATGTTTCTTAATATAACGATGTTGGGTTGAAAAATGTAAAAGAATTTCTATATTTTTTGCATGTGTGAATTAATTTTGTTTATATTCCATTGTGAAAAGTAGTTCTATTAGGATTCTTGGTTTGGTAGCATCAGATATTTTAAGATTCTATCTAGATTTTTTCAACGTTGCTAACAGAGAGCGGGATATTATGACATCCCTGGTTGGCATTTGTCTTTTGTAAATCAACGCAATTATTTTTATATGGTTGATAGAGGAACACGATTCCATTGTATGAGGAAGGATGTTGCTTGAGGAGTTGGTTGTCTTTAAATATCATTCTAGTTAATTGAAAAGAATTAAATCATGCTAACTAGGTAATAAATTAACTAAAGAGGAAGGACTAGTCAAGTGTCTTTAAGCTCCAACCAAAAGCAAGAAAGAAAGGAAAAAAATTAAAGACAAACATGGGTTGCATTGTTAGGTCTATTGGGTGTAGTATATAGTATATTAATGGGCCAACATTTAATGTCAATCCGGGGTTCGTGGACTTCAAGAGGCAATACTGAAAATGCCAGAGAAGAACTTCATCAACCTCCAAAACAAAACCCTAGTTTGTGTAGAAATTGCTCACCTTCAAATTCGTGCACTAGTTAATCCTTGTTCTAATTCAGCATTCAAAAGAAGTATTTAGAAATGAAACCATAAAAACCAATCTTTGATTCATGTCGACTTCAATGTAAGTAAACCTAGTTATTGGAAATTGAAAAAGAAAACCTTAACTATTGGTAACTAAAAGGGAAAAAATCTAATTAGAAAGCAAATGAAGAGAAAATCCTAATTATTAAATGAAAAGAAGATAAATCCTAGCTATTTTGGTCAATCTGAAAACAAAACTCCGTTATTAGCATACCAAACCCTAATTAATGGGAAAACCGGGAATCTGAACTCTAGCCCTTGACAACCTCCATATTAAAAAGACTATAAACATCGGTAACCAACTATTGAAAATATGTATTTGATCCTATTGTCAATCACTTCTATGCAATATCAAATAAGAAATAAAAAAAACAAGTTTTAAATATGCTTAAGGTACATGTGCCTTTGTGTAATAAAAATATCTCTACTCAAACTTGCATGAAAATTTCCAAACTATCAAATGAACTAGATTCGATCAACTAGGAATTAAAATGATTAGGTGCCTCAAATCCAAAGAAATGCCCTTGAAATCCAATACCATAATTAATTTTACATTGAGAACTCAAATTTGACAATCAACTGCCAAAAAGCTTATATGTATCATTTAAGCGATTTGGAAAAGAGCAACATAATTTAATCAAGAACTCATCATGGGCTAAGAGTAAAATTTCATGTGTTGATGTAAACTATCAATACTCTTGAATTCATCACTCAAAAGAGAAGCTTGTGAATGTAAGGACGAACCAATTGAAGGCTAGAAGAGATATGACTTTTGGAAATTTTATTTCTTGTCAAAACCTACTAAGACATTCAAAGAAAAGTGCTTGTGACAATGTACTAAAAGTCCATAATAAATCTATATAGAAGTTGTGTCACAAGCTATAACTCTCAAATAATGATCCTTCTCAATTTTTACAACGAGTTTGGCTTTCATATAACAAAGAAATTTGTCACGATTTTGTTGATTCATTCATACAACCCAAACCTTTTAAAAAAACAATACGTACTTTCTTTTCAGTTATAAAACATGTGCATACTTGTCTCCATAGTTTGCTTAAGGATTGAGGATTTTAACCATGAGATATAGATGACTTTAGTGAATTAGAAGCATGAAATAAGCACAAATAACACTTAATATCAGTGTAAAACATAGAAATAAAACACCACATAACATTTACACAGTAGGCATGATGAAGCAGTTCACCCCTCCTGGGCTACATCTGCTGGTCCAACTCCCAATGGCATGTCCATCTTTCATTATGCTCAAAATTTTGCAAATACATGTAGTTAAAGACCTCTAATGGCTGTTTTCTCTGCACCAATGGCTCCATAATTCTCCAATTAGTCTAGATTGACTCTTCATTCACTCAGAATGGGCGAAAATTGAGCCTCCAACTCATTTTTCCAGTAACACCTAGAAAATCTCCACTAATTATGGAGAACCCCACTTAACTGGAGTTAGTTTGGAATTTTCCGCACAAAATTAGGGCACCTCCAAGAACTCCACCAACACTAACCTTTTAAGTTTAATGTTATGGGTAGGGGGTGGCCACACGCCAACCCCCAAAAACTGCGGTTACTGTTTGGTGGAGCGGAACTCCACTTAAACCGTGGGTAATACATTGAAACCGAAGTTTAAATCATGTTAACATAACTATCGGAGCAACTGTAGCATAAAACACAACCATGTGACAAGGCTTTAACTTAAATGTCAGAGTTTTTGGTTGGTGGTTTGGTAGTTGAAGTTTGATGTTACGGTTTACGTCGAAATGCCATGTGATAACCCATGGGATGGTCGACGGTCCCAACCCCCAAACGAATATGTATCAAACTTGAAATACAACTCGACAGATATAGAGGTTAAGACTCATAGTGTAGTGCATGCAGTGTGGCGGGTGGTTGCTCTACTAGAGGTTGCAGGGTCGAGCCCTGCGGACCTCCATAAAATTTTAATACACCTTCCTGGGGACATGTGGCGGCCTCAAGGCTAGCCATGTGTCACCCTCCCATTGGTTGTTAAAAAATAACGTACAACCCTTAAAAAAATCATATAGCAACACTTGTCATCCATTGGTTTGCCCTGAGAAAAGGAATATTCTTTGAAATATTCCTTTTTGCTGATTGTGCATCCTCCATGTTGACTGGGAAACCCAGTCAAACCTTTTGCAAAATTTAGATGTTTGAGAATTTGATCGAATGCCTCTCCCTCATACAACATCGAGTTTTCAAGCGGGTCACGAAGTGCGAAATCGAAAGACGAGATCTACACAACCATCCTAGCTTCAACCCAATCCTGCAACTTTCAATTTTGAGCAAAATTTGTGAACCCATGATCATACCTCCCCATTGGGAAGCAATTGGAACCCAAAAGACTTGATTACATGTTCAATAGATGAGGGTAAAACTCCCTCACCTTTCCAACCTCCATCCACTTTTGCTTGCTTAGCTTACTGCCTTTGAGCCCAACTCAAAGGTAGTCAACACTTCCAATCTTGGATGCTCTTGTCCTCCTGTCAATAATTGTATCTTCCTTGAGCTCATCCAAAAATTCTGGTGAGAAATATTCAATAGAAGGCAGCAGAGCATCACTTCCTTGATCATCAATCAAAGGTGGCTCATAAAAACGTAAGTTTTCAAATTAACAATTGAATACATTTGCATATATGAAGGCAAGTCAAGTTGAAATGCATTATTACCAACTTGCTTTATGATCTTGAATGGACCATAGCAAATGGGTTTGAGCTTTTTACCTTCTCCTTGCATCCTTTCTTTGCTAATGTGCAACCATACCTCATATCCCTCTTGAAACTTGATCGGAAGATAATCTGTTATGCTTAAAATTGAAAGTGCTCGAAACGAGTCCAAACATGAGTGACTAGAAGGTCTCGTCATTGCGATTTTGGCGCGCAAGAAACGGTTTGAAAAACCAATGTCGTATGAGGAATATATCGCGTTTTGTTCGTTTTCCCAAACAACAAAAATTTTGTGACTAGGATGCTCAGTCAACATGCAGGTACAGTCAGCAGGTATATTCTAGGGAATATTCTCTTTTCTCACAGCCAATCAGATCGTGCCATGTGGCTCAATCTGGGTCGTTGATTTTTGTGGTATGGGATGGTGATTCTGATCGTTGATGGTTTTGTTTTGGACCGTCGGATAAGAAACACATGGAAAGCCCAGAGGCTACCACATGTCCTCACGATGTAGTGGTAAATTTTTGTTGGATTCGGCAGGGGTTGACCCTGTGACCTCCGGGTCGACACAAATACCTCCGACCAGCTCACCTACGATGTGTTCCTTACCAAGTATGGGTCTCCGCATTATTTTATCGTGTTAAAGTTTAAGTGTTGGGGGAGGGGACCGTCAGTGGTCCCAACCCACTGGCGGCCCCAAAAGCATTGGTCACATGTATACAACCCGCAACATCAAAAGTGTTAACCGGCGGCAGTAAAACGTAATCTCTGGCATAAGTTATAACTGTCACATGGGGCGGTGATATGGCATGTAATGCCATTGTTTGCAGAACATTGTGTAACTCTCCAGGTTTTGCTCCACCATCACGGAGTTGTTCCAATAGTTTCAAGCGGAGTTAATGGTGGGGGATCAGCATGTGACCACCCCGCCCAAACCATTTTACTTTAATGCATGCGGTTTGGACAGGCGAGAACTGTAGCAGTGCCCTAATTTTAGGGTTTTTATTAAATTTAACTTCAGTTAAGTGCCAGTCTCCACTTTTAGTGGAGATTTTCTAGCTGACATTGGGAAAAATGCATTGGGAGGTCAATTTTCAACCAATTTGGGGGAAACAAGAGTCTACCTAGACAAATTTGAGCATTATGGAGCCATTGGTGTAGAGAAAACAACCATTAGAGGCTTGTAAACATATGTAATTTACAACTTTGAGCATAATGACAAAGAGGGACATACCATTGGGAGCTGGACCAGCGGTCTTCGGGGAGGGGTGAGGCACTTCATCATGCCCTCTTTTGTGTAAAAATTATGTGTGATTGTATTTCTCTGTTATACCTGATGTTCGGTGTTTTTAAGGCTTATTTTCATGATTAAAGTTCACAAATTCATCTATGTTTCATGGTTAAAACACTCATTCCTTAAGCAAACAAATGGGAGACAAATTGTACGTGTTTATATTCTTGAAAGGACACTTAGCACAACAAAAACTAACACACTCCCTTTCAGATCAAAACTTGTGATCAAATCTATGTTTTTCATGCCTCTCTTTGTATTTTCTTTGACTTTTCTCAAGCTGTTCTTGAACTTGTTGATGTATAATCTGAATTTTCTCAATGAACTTTCGAGCCTTGTCAATGTCACTATGGCCATCAATTGCAACATCCTTCCCAAAGATGAATTCTAATGGAAATTTTGGAAAATACCCAAAGCATACTTCAAAAGGTGATGTTTGAGTTGAAGAGTGCTTTTCCCGGTTGTAAGTGTGTTGAATGTAATGCAGTTGCTCATCCCACAACTTAGGATGTTTGCTGCAATATCCTCTCAATAGATGCACAATGGTTCTATTCACCACCTCGGTTTGTCCATCAGTTTGCGGATGAAAAGCGATACTCTTTTTCAACTTTGTGTCCATCATACTCCATAGATTGGACCAAAAATTCCCAATGAACCTGGAATCCCTGTGGCTGTCACTAACAATAGAAGTTGGAAATCCAAAATAAACCCATACATGTTGAAAATAAAGTTCAGAAGTTTGTTCAACAGTAATGGTTTTCTTACATGGCATAAATATACACATTTTACTGAATCTATCCACAACTACATAAAGATAATCATATTGTTTTATAGGTAGACCTCCAACAAAGTCCATGGAGACACTCTCCGATGGCCTTGATGGTACTAGTAGTGGCGTGTACAACCCAAGCTTCCTATTACTAGGCTTGCTTGTTGCACACATAAAACAACCTCTTATAAAACGCGACACACTATCTACCATGCGAGGCCAATAGCAATACCATTATAGATGCGCCACTATTTTTCTTACCCCAAAGTGTCTAGCAATAAGAGATGAATGAGCTTCTCTCATGGCACTTAGCCTCTCTCCTTGTGGTATACACAACTTTCCCAAATGAAACAACAAATTGTTATTCATGTGATAATATTTTTCTTCAACTTTATTCCCTTCACTCAAACTAGCATACACATCTTGAAAATAAACATCATGTGCATATTGTTCTATGTAACTCTCATGTATAATAGAATCATTTTTGAGTAAATTATATGCACTAATGATTGGTCTTGAAAGAATATCAGCAACTTTATTGAAAATACCTTTCTTGTACCTTATAACCAAGTGAAACTGTTGAAGAAATCCCATCCACCTGAAATGTCGTGATTACTGCAATTATGTTTGCGACTGCAAGTACTGTAACAGTTGGTGATCGATATGCACAATAGTCTCTTTACCCATCAAGTAGTTTTTCCACTTCTTGACACTTTGTACCAACGCATATAGTTCTTTGTCATATGTATGATAATTATAAGTTATATAACCATTTAATGTTTTAGAATGAGAAGAGATAGGCTTACCATGCTGCAAAAGAACTGTGCCCATGGCATAATCACTAGCATCAGTTTGTATCTCGAATGGTTGTCTCAAATTTGGTAATGCAAGGACTGGAGCTAAACTGATCTTGTCTTCTAAAGCTTCGAAATCTTGTTGTTGTTTGCCTCCCCATTGGAATCCTTTCTTCACACTTGTCACGGCATGCATAGGAGCTACAATGGCAGAAAAGTTAGCAATAATCTTTCTCCAATACTGAGGTGCACCTAAGAAACTTCTTACCTTGGTTACTGTTTTGGGTGTGGGAAAATTCACAATGGCTTCCACTTTAGAAGGATCGATTCTCAACTCTCCTCCTCCTACAATATGTCCCAAGAAAACCAAAGAAGTCTTTCCAAACTCACACTTTGACATCTTAAGAAACAATTTCTCTTTCTTCAAAACATCAAGCACTCTATTCACATGCAAGACATGTTCTTCTCTTGTTTTGCTGAAAATCAATATGTCATCTAAGTACACAATCACAAAGTCATCAAGGAATGGACGCAAAACACTATCCATAACACGCATGAAAGTTGTCGGTGCATTACACAAACCAAATGGCATAACTAACCACTCAAAGAGTCCTTGTTTGGTTTTGAATGCAGTTTTCCATATGTCACTTTCTGCAATTCTTACTTGATGATATCCACTTCGTAAATCTAACTTAGTGAAAAAAAATTCTTCTTTCAGCTAATTAAGAAAATCATTTATCCTTGGGAGTGGGTATCTATTCTTTACCATTATCTTGTTCAAAGCTTTGAAGTCTACACACATGCGCAAAGTCCCATATTTCTTTGGAATCAAGACTATGGGTCAACTGCATGGCGAGGTGCTTGGCCTTATGATTTTTTTGTCCAGCATCTCCTTTATTTTCCTCTTTATTTCAACGTTCTCCATTATTTACATGCGATACATGCCGATGTTTGGAAGAGGACAATCTTGCTGCAACTGAATCTCATGTTGAATCTCCCTTTTTGGAGGCAATCCTGTTGGCTCCTGAAACATGTCATGATGTGAATCAACTACATCATATAAATCTGATTTCAACTTAGGATCACATCCCTCAAATGATTCATGATTAACATCAGCTTTAGGCTTAATCATTGTAAGAACAAAATTCTTACTTGAACTCACTAGCCTCTTTACCTGTCCAGCATTTACCGTATCAATGTTTGTCTTCTTCCGATGTGCTCTAATAATGTACTCCTTGCCATATTTGAATAAATGGTATTTGTTCTCATGGATATGGAAGATCACTTTCCTGTCATACAAGTAAGGAATCCCCAACACAATACCTGTTATGTCAAGCAGAACCACATCTAATTCAACTGTGTCAACAAAATGTGCAGTTATTGCAAACCGCAATATACACTTCTTTGAAACCTGTAAATTTGCATCCTTACAAATCCAATCAAGTGGATATGGTTTTGGATGTGGTATGGTCTCAAGATTAAGTTTCTTGACCAAGTCTTCAGAGATTAAGTTTGCTTGTGACCCACTGTCAAACAATGTGTCAATCTTAGTATGTTTGGATATGACCCTCACATGAAACAGTTCAATTCTTTCTTCTTCATTTGGAGCATGTATGTGACAGTTTGATGTACTAGTACTGGGTTTAGTTTCAATTTCTTTCCCCTTCATGTTCTTCAATCCCATGGCTGTAATTTTAGATTCATCACCTGAATCCTCTCCTAAATCATGTTGAGTTGTAGCTGCAAATTTTTTTTGCCCTTTTTGTTGTATCTCTTGGGTTTCATTTCAGGATGTAATTTCCAACAATGATTTTCATCATGGCCTTCTTTTGAAAAAAAATTACAAACCAATTTTTCTCCCTCTTTCTTAACAGATGCATTCTTTTTGCTTTTACCTTTTTAGGTCTTCTCTTTGTTTTTCCCCTTAAAAGGTTTCTTCCTACCCTCTTCAGAAATGTTTTTCCCTCTAGCTTCTACATGTGTGGCCTGGACACATACTCTATCTAGAATTGTGGGGTTAAACATGAGGATAGTATGTTTAAGGTAGCTATGTAAGCCTCCTATGTACTTGAGAAAAGTTCTTGGCTCTACAAATCTACCCCTAATAAGAGAGCTCTTCTCCTAAATTCTTGGGTGTATTCTTGCACATTCTGTCCTTTCAATTGTCCAAATTTTTTCCAGTTCATTATGGCTTTCTGCATATGATCTAATGGATAAAACTGTTGTTTTATTGTAGTAATAAAATCAATCCATGAGAGCAAAATCTTACCATGCTTCTTGATCTCCTCCTTTATCTTGGCTTCCCACCAAACAAGTGTTGCACCTTCCATTCTCAATGAAGCTAATTGGATTTTGGTATCATCATCTTGAAGGTTCTAGATTCTCAAATAGACCTCCAATTTCCTAATCCAATTATCAATATTTTTTGCATTGACTTTTCTGTTGTGTAACCAACTCAAAAAGAAGAAGAAAAGAGATATAAACGCCTTAGAAATGAGCCACTTCGAGGGGGCAACCTCCGATACATTACATAAATGAACAATTCTTGGATGATACAATTTACAAAACCTCCTTTCTATATATAGGAGTCCATGGGGCCATAATGTAATCCTAGTGGGCCACAATGTAATCCTAGCCGACCTAACAATAATAATTTAAGGGCAAAATAATAACAAAATGGGGGTTACAAGGGTACACTAATAACAATAAGGGGTTTACACTAACAATAATAAGGGGCTATACTAGTGATATAGGGACCTAACATGCCCCTCTCCTTCAAAAAAAGTGTTGTCCTCAACACTTGAGTAGCTCTGGGTGCTTCTGTATAAAATTCTCATCCTCCCATGTAGAATCTTCGGTGGGTAAGTTCTTCCACTTGATGAGATACTCTGAAATTGATCGATTCCGTAGTTGTCGAGTTCTTGTTTCCGTGACCGCTTCAGGTTCCAATATGATTTTTCCTTCCTCATCAAGTTCTGGAAATATTGTTTGAGCTGGAAGATTTTCACCTATAACCTTCTTTAAGCATGAAACATGGAAAACTGGATGTACTCGCGAAGAAGCAGGAAGCTCCAATTTGTATGCCATAGTACCAATCTTTTGCAACACCTTGTAAGGACCATAGTACTTTGGCGATAATTTATTATCCTTCTTTGCTTGCTTGAGGGACATTTGTTTGTATGGTTGTAGCCGTAAAAATACCCGATCTCCTACATCAAAACTTCTCTCGCTACGATGTTGATCTGCCTGTTGTTTCATTCGATTTTGTGCCAAATTCAGGTTATCCTTTAAGAGTTGGAGAACTTCTTGCTGATGCTCGATGTGATCTTCCACTGCTTGAACCTTCGAATTTTCCACTAAAGATGATGTGATGGATGGTGGATGATATCCATAAAGTGCCATAAATGGGGTCATTTTTGCTGCAGTATGGAAGGAAGTGTTATACCACCATTCAGCAAGAGGTAACCACTTGACCCATTGTGTTTGTTTATCAGATACAAAACAACGAAGATATCCTTCCAAACATTTATTTACTATCTCGGTTTGACCCCTCGAGTTAGGATGATAAGATGAGCTATGAGACAATTGGAGTACCCGAACAAAGAAAATATCTCCAGTCCAAAAAATTTCGATTAAAAATGGGATCTCCGTCGCTCCACGATAACCCTTGGGCTTAGCCAACAGCTCTGAATCTGCGTCACATAAATGTAGTAGCAGCTGTACTTGCTTTAGCGGGATGAGATAATCGCACAAAAGTGTGCATGCTTGGTAGAATCCCATCAACTACCACCATGATGACACTCTTTCCTTCGGACTTAGGTAAAGCTGTGATAAAATCCATTGAAAATCTCCATCTCCAACGTTGACTTGGAATGGATAAAGGTTGTAGAAGTCACGGGGGTCTTAAGCTTGTCTCAACTTTGTCCTGGCCTTTCGAGAGCCAAACATTCTTTGCCACAAAGCTGAATGCTCAGATTTAAGGCCATCCCAAAATTCTTTCTTCCACCACATTTGTGGTAGGTTTTTAAAAATCCTGGGTGCTTACACTCCTAAAGGAGAAGTGTGCGGAGTTCGAGAAAGAATCTTTTGTTTTGGATGGGAATTCTTCTACAAAGATATAGCGATCCTTTGTACTGCATAAGGAATCTTTTTCCAGCTAAATGTATCGGATGTACTGGGATCTTGGCTCGCTTTTGAATGAGTGTCCATACATCTTTGTCCTTCTTCCATTCATCTGCTTACTTTCGAGTTATCGGCTCTGGTCGGATAATAGAAAGTGGCTTTCATGATACATGCCACCTCTTGAAACATTCTTTCTTGAGAGTGCATCCTGCAGCAATATTAAGCTTTCCTTTTTTGTGTGTGTCGAAAGTCATAACCCAACATCTTTGTGACCCATTTTCTGCTGCTCTTAAGAGCATAGTCTTTGTTCCAAAAAGTGTTTAATGCCTATCATGATCGATTTTTTACCTTGAAGTGTCTTTCCCATTAGGTAAGTTTCTCCATTTTCTTTAGTGCATGCGGTATTGCTGTACATTCCTTCTCATAAATAGGTTTAAGCAAATACTTTTCCTTTGATTGGGACGACTTTCAAGAAGCTTAATCGGTCTTCCTTCTGCATTAAAACAACACCAATTCCATTTCACCGAGGCATCACATTCCACGATAAAGGTTTTTGTGAAGTGCAGCGTAGCTAAAGGCGAGTGCTGAGCACATTGCCTCTTCTAAGATGTTCGAAAGGCCTT
This sequence comes from Pinus albicaulis, assembly GCA_034641835.2. NCBI lineage: Eukaryota > Viridiplantae > Streptophyta > Pinopsida > Pinales > Pinaceae > Pinus > Pinus albicaulis. The sequence goes on from CM076575.1 coordinate 67,959,788, forward strand.
GGATGCTTTCGAGTCACGAAAAATGCATCTTTCTTCAATAATGTTGTTAGAGGGGTACTGCTATTCTCCCATAATTCTTAACAAACTTGCGATAATACCACCGTGTACGCGAAATCCTACGTAAGCTACTTTATGGATTTGTGAGGGACTTTCCACTTTCATGGCTTTAATTTTGTTGGGGTCTACTTTAACACCCTCGTGAGATTTCGATCTGAGCGAGATATTCCTACTCTTGTACTCCAAAGACACATTTGGATGTTTACTGCATATAATTGTTTCTCCTGCGATAGTTTGAGCACCACGATCGACATGTTCAATTTCATGATCCTTCCAAGACACCTTGCTATAGATTAGTATATCACAGCAAAGAAAATACTGCTTCAAATTTTCTAAGGAAGAAGGAGGTTTGAAAATGGGAATTTCATGCTCACTTGAAATGCTGAGAAGGTGCATTGGTACGGCCAGGAAAGGCATGACCAAAATATTCATAATGACCCTCATGAGTTTGAAATCGTTTGTTTTTGGAATATCTTAGATGCTTCATTCCTAATTTGATGATATCTGAGCATTGAAGATCCAACTTGGTAAAATAAATTGCTCCATGTAATTCATGTCAATAATTCATTCAAATCCACAGAGGGCCAGGAAATTTATCTTTAATGGTAGAGTTATTGAAGCTCTCTATAATCTGAGACACACTCGCGTGATCCATCCATGCTTGTGTACCAATACTACAAGAGTAGAGAAAGAACTTTTGACTAGGTTGAATTATACCGCCTCTAACATTTACGCACGTCATACGTTCGGTTTCTGCTCTTTTGGACGTAAGGATATCTATAAGGCACGATGTTTGGAGGAACACTTCCTGGAATCAAATGAATATCATGATCATGATCACGAAATAGGTGGGAGTCCTTTAGAGTTTCAAACACCTTTTAATGGTGTCCAAGACTTCTTGCGATCTGCTGAGAAATAGCATCAGGATTTTGATGTTGGAACTTCTAGTGGGCATGTGTGTGCAGATATACGCCTCGATTGTTCTTTCTTTAGAAGCTTCAGTCATGATTTCATTCCGAGCTTATTATACTTTCCGGCTTCCACCTTGCAATACCTCGTGTCGACTTCACTTTCCTTAAACGGCATTTCAAAGAAAAGTTCTTGAAAATTAAAGCTACTGAATCCCCAAAGATTGTAACCATTGTACTCCATTGTTGTACAATTTCGACTCCATCAGGAATGGAAAGCATTGGACTAGTCAATACACATTCCCTCATGGTTAGCTTGATATTATGGCATTTTCTGAGAGAAATTTATAGTTCCTCCACATTTGCAACCATCACTTGACGTGCAGTGCTGTGGTGCTAGGAAACAATTTAATTCCTTGGCTACCTTACAATGAATAAAATTATGGGTGCTACTGAATCAATCAACACTATTACCTTTTTCTTCTGTGATATGTCCTTCTATGCATGAGAGTTTGAGGAGTGGTAATTTCACCTTCGTGCATTACACGATATGGTCGGATTCATTTCTTCCCCTTCTATGAGCTGGTTCTCGGTGCATATCCTCTTCTTGTTCATTTTTCATCTCCTCTTCACAATCATGTAAAATAATTTCCTCTCGGCACACTTATGACCCTTTAGTGTATTTTGCTATCTGGCCTTGGCATATAATGCCCTTTTGCTACTTTTTTCTTCCAGTGTTTGTGGTGTCAACCTTGTAGAGTTGTGGAAATCCAGGCGTAGCAACACTTCCCTTCTTTATAGAAATTGAAGTGGTAAGAGCTTCCTTGTCGCCATTATTTTACATTCAAATTTTCTTGCCTTTCTGAATGCCTTCTCCAGTGAATCGGTTCCAAAGCGTGAACTTCATGTTGGATGTTATCCTTTAAAAGTGCCTATGAAGGGGTCAGATCTTGTGTTCTCTGGAATCTCCGGTTACCCTTATATTCCATTTTTGGAAGATCCTCAATGTGCTGCACTAGCCTTTGTGTTTGAGATTTATCAAATTGGCTAAACAGAGATGTTGCTCTGTATCCTCATAATGTGCTATCATTTCCTAGAAATAAAAATTGACCAAGTGACAATTTTTTTACGGGAGCAAAACCATCGATACCATACAAATGTATTTTGTTCTAAATGTAAAGTTTGCAATGCGTGCCTTTTGTGTGTGTTTGCGTTATGGAGATCAAAATATTGCTCCATCATTAGTATCCAATGTTACGAGAATCCTTTCCATCAAACTTCCTCGTCTCCATTTTTTGGAATATGGTGGTTCTTCACTGCCAACATTAGAGTTTATGAAATCATGATTAACATTTATTTTGTTCTCATCATGAGGTTTCTTCTACTATGTTTTCACCATTAGGAAACATTTCTTGTATCAACTTTGTCAAACCTTCGATGTACGCTCTTTAGATCATTCTTCATGTTTTTCCATGTCTTTCTTTCATAGTCATGCATCTTAGCTTCCATGCCGGCTTGCACTGCCATCCATCTTGGCTTCCACGCCTTTCTTCAAACCGTCCATCTTCACTTCGCTTCTTTCTTAAGCTTTCATTCTTTGTCGCTCTTTACAGAGTGGAATTTGATGTGCACCCACTCTTGTAATCTTTGATAGATCATGTTGCAATTCTTCATGCTTCATGAGTCATAGTAGAGCCTTGAAGGCTTAATGGGTGTTGAATTATTTTACGGGCACATCTTTTAGAAGACCCATCTTGATATCTATTACACAATATTCCTTGAATCCAATTCAAATTGATTCTTGAAAACAAGACTTGTCACAGTCGGAAAAAATAATAAATAAAAATACACACTTTTCTTGCTTTTGAAGAGCTGATATTAGAATTGGATTATCTGCGCGGTTACTGACACTTCAATATTGGAATTTGGCTGTTGTTGAGAATGCGGCAAGATGATGGAGCTTGAGTATTTGAAGTTGCCTTCACTAAGTGGGCATGAGGCAAGTGCGAAACGCAAATCTATTTTTGGGCTATGTATTTTTGGGCATATGGAGCATGGTTCGAAGTTCAGGTTGAGATTCTTGAAAGTATGTGTCATGTTGGTAAAAATAGATGAGACTCTATTTTTTGAGGTGAAAATTAAATCCTATTTTTAGGCTAGCCTCTCCTTAAAACGGGAAGTCAAATATTATTTACCCTTAATAATATTTGGACTCTAAACAACCGGTTACTCTCTTGGAGCACTTTTAGTTCGAGCCTACGAGAAGTGGCTCATGAATACGACGAGGAATCACGTGGTTCCCAGGAGTTTGATGGCATCATGCATGGTTGACTTGATTGGATATTGATGTGGGGGATTTGGAGAGTTAATGAGACGGATAGTGGAGTTGTGTTCTTGTTTATTTTAGTTGAGCGATTGAGATTAGTTTAACTAGCTAATAAATTAGTTATGAGTGGAGTGAATTAAATATTATTTAATTCATTAATTAGTAACTCATTATTCAACTCAAGAACACATCAGTTCACTACGGTGCATGATCGATTCGATGAAGACCGATGAAAGAAAGAGATAGATGAAAAGGGTGGAGCTAAGTATACGGTTAACTGACTATCTTGTTACTTTATTTGCAACACAGATAGGAGGAGTAAGCCCATGAGGATTGCAGTTCGGTAGTGGTTTATCTATATAAAGAGGCCATCATAACATTGAAACAAGCAATAGAGCGAAGCGATTGGTGGTGAGTTTTGAACCCGATGCTGTTCAAAGCGGAAACCTAGTTTGTGTAACTTCCTTGAGAAAATCTTGAGTACTTGTAGGGAGTATTGTCTTGAGTTGGTTACATGATTTCTCATTATAATATACACAATAGGCTACTTGGTGTTTCGGCTATAAGCTTTCCCCATACATCTTGTGTTAATGTGTATGATGATTTGATGTTATCGCTTGATTTTATTCACACATGTGATAATGGGAGTTGGTTGAGTGGAAGAGATTATGTGTTGTGTATGAAGTTCAAATAGTATGTATTGAAGGATAGTCTCGGTGGATAATTAATTATTATTAAATGAGATTTTTGCTAAACATCGAGCTATTGAAGTAGAGATTGATCATCACAGAGGTGATTACAAACTTATTTCGGTAGACGGAGTCGCAGAGACGGCGAGGTAATATAAGTTCATCTTTCTTCGGAAAGTGAGAATTAAGTAAATGCCCCTTGTAGTCGATCTACCGTACTGAAATAATTGTTCTCACGATCTGAAGCTGACCGAGCTTTGAAGTGGAATTCGAAATTTTGCGGCGGTTTTGTTTTCTTGGTGCAGGGTGTTGAAAATGTCTTTCAACGGTTTGCGACTCGAATATGCTCTTGAAGGCGAGTTCGAATTATGTTGCATGGAAGGATCACATGGAGAAGGCTAGGTATTAGAAGATAATGGTGTCGAAGGAGTTCGTAGATACGGATGTCCAAGCCAACGATCTGCTGATCGAAGCATGGCAAGAAGATGGCGAAGTATTCGAGATCATTGGAGGGCGTCCAAGGATCATGTTGTATCCGGCCTGCATGGAAAGGCTACTCCATATTTAATGTAAGAAGCTTTCGGATCTATTCCGATGAAGCCACGACCAAGGCCCAGGCGTCAAAGATAAGCTCGGGAACAAGATGGAGAAGGAAGCCGGTATATCGCCAAATACCTCACGAAGTTCACTCGGTGCGAGAGATGAGCGGGGGAAGTGTGGGCGGCGAAGACGAGGACATGGTCGACACGGCTCTCCTTGGTCTTAGAAGGCTGGCACTCATATCCAAGATAGTGTCAATGGTCGGGAGAAAGCTGTCGGGATAGGACGCCTTTGGGCGGATCTCATGCGAGGAGGAGATAAGGAGGACTACTCGAGATGGATCTTCATCAAGGGAGCTAATGAAAGCGTTGCGCTTTGATGGCGAAGCAAAGAAGTGTAAGAGTGAAAACCTCTCATTCGGTGCAAGGGCAAGAAGCGAGGATATGGCGAAAGTGAAGTGTTTTCCTTTGCCATGATCACGGACATTATGCTACCAATTGTCCAGAGAAGAATAAACAGCAGATGCTGGATGGAAGCTTGGCCCACGGTCGGCAGGCACCTCATGATCCGCCATCACCAGTTTCGTCGATGTTGGGATCGATATAGTTCACCCAGACAGCTGCAATCATTCATGACGGGGAGATGGGTTGTTCTCGGATACGGAGGATAAAGATTTAGATGCACATCGAGATGGGCGATGATGGTAGATACGGTGCGGCGGTATCGGTACCATATCCTTTCGGTACGGTAAACCCTTTGTATTGAGGGATGTCATGCATGTACCTGGATTGAAGAAGAACTTGATCTCTGTGGCGATTTTGGAGGATAAGGGGTATGATGTGGTCTTCGGCGAAGGAAAAGCCTTCTGTAGGTAAGACTCTTGGAGGGCAGGAAGATAGGGGTTCGAACCAAGGAGCCTTTATCGGTTGCGGGTAGATGGCTGCGCGGCTATGGCATGCAAAGCGGGAGAAGTGGTGAGCGGGATGATGAGGGCGGCAGTGGCACGGAGGGTGGGCCACCTTCACCATGGAGCTTTGAAGATTCTACGACGATTTCCTCTTGGGCTTCTAAAGAACTCTTGCGCGGTCGAGATCGGTCTGAGGGTGCACCTTGAGAGTATGTGAGAATCCACCTTTCACGAGAAGGATAGTCGCGCCACGACGATCGCCGAAGGAAGTTCTATGACGTGTGTGGTCCTTTCTCGGTTGCTTCGGCCGGCCAAAGCCGCGGGTATTGTGTGATCTTTGTTGATGATTTCTCCTCTCGAAAGTCTTGGATCTTCTTCATGCGGAAGAAGAGCGATACATTCGCGAAGTTACGTGAGTTTAAACAGCGGTGTTCGAGAAGGAGTCGGGGAAGAGGTGATTGATCTAAGCGATGATAACGGTGGTGGGTCATAAAGCTGAATTCGAGTTACACGTATGAAGGGATTCGGAGAGAGCTCATCGCACCCCCATAACCCACGAGCGGAAACGGGGTGGGCAGGCGGAAGAAGCAGACGATCGTGGGTGCGCACGGGCGATGTTGCATGATCGAGGGCTTACCCCTTCATGACAGGCCGAGGCATGCAATACGGTAGTGTATGTGCGAGGAACCGTTGTCCTCACGAGGTTCTTGGCACAGTACTGCCGGAGGAGGCTTATTCTGGCAAGAGGCTGATATTTCCCATTTGCGGATTTTTGGTTCTCTGTCTACATGCATGTGACGAAGGATGCGAGAAGAGGAAGTTGGATCAGCTGGCCGGGTTAGATATTTCATGCAGAATTTTCTTGATACACCCCTCCCTGTTACTTCAGGTATGTTGTCGGATAGTCGAAGAAGCTGTTGTGCGACGGGATATAAAATTTCGGGAGAGAAAGCCATGCGGTGTTCGCTTGAGAGGGAGCTACACTTGCATGCGGATGAGAGGCTGGTAGTTCCTAAGGAGGAGCTCGGGATGTGGATCGGCCACAAGAGGAAGTTTGGGGAGGTGGAAGAAACCACCCGAGCGGCGCCAACCATTAGAGCGCATCTCGCACCCCTACGGAAAATTTCGACGGCCCCGGCTCGGGATGCGAGAAGAAGGTTGTAGGACCACCTACGACACGGCGCGAGCCGAAGCCGATCGCGGGATCGGTACACCTTTGGATACATGGCTCTTGTGAGTCGATGTGTTGTGACGAACCACCCTCTTTTGAGAGCTGTGGAGGAACCCGCATGGGTTGATGCCATGATCGAAGAATATGATTCGATCGTCGGGAACGAGTGCATGGGGAGATTGTCCCAAGACGGGGTGGGGAAATCGGTGGTAGGTTCGCGATGGATCTACGAGGTGAAACGGCCAGGCCGACGGGAGTGTGGAGAAGTACGAGCGAGATTTGTCGCCGAGCAACTTTCCGGTCCGGGGATCGATTATGAGGATACCTTTGCACATCGCAAGTGCTACCCATACGAACGTCCTTGTCTCTCGGCGCGGTGGGGTGGCATATTCATCGAGATGGATGTATTTGCGTTCCTCAACGGAGTTGTTGAGGAGGTGTACATAGAGCAGCACGAAGGTTTTGAGATCTTCAACGGTGAGTCGCATGTGTGCGGACTCAAAGAAGAGCACGATGCGAAGTGAAGCGAAGCACCTCGTGCTTGGTACACTCGGATAGGCTTGACTACTTCCAGGGCTTGGATTCTCCAAGAGTGAGCGAGATCCAAACTGTGCAGTTATGGTGGAGGGAAGCTCTTGATCATTGTCTTGTGTGTAGATGATCTGATTTTGACGGCGATGAGCGAGTTGATACTTTCATACGGAAGGGATCTTGCACGAGAGTTTGAGATGAAGGACTTGGGCATCCTTCATTATTTCTTGGGATTGGAAATTTGGCATTGCCGGCGGAGGAATTGTTTGTTTCTCGGGGCAAGTATGCCGGGGGGGGTCCCGAAGAGGTTCAACATGCAAGGGTGCAAGCACAGTGTACTCCTCTTCTGGTGGTTGGAGGAAGGAGGATGCTACTTCGGCGGAGGTAGTGGATGCTGCCTTCTATCGACGAGTTGGTGGGGCAGCTTATGTATACGAATTCGATACACGGCACGATATGTGCCTCTGGGTTAACTTGACTTTCGCAAGCTATGGTTAAGCCTACCAAGCTCTTTTGGAAGGCGAGGCAGCATGTATTGCGCTATATTAGAGGCACATCGGGATATGGTCTATGGTACGAACGGAGGATGGAGCGAAGCTTTCTAGCTTCAACGTGCGGATTGAGCGGTCAACGGACGGAAGAGCACATGCAGGAGGAGTTTTCGACGTGGAGTCGACGGTTTACGGTACGGCGGGGAACGGTCAAGTGGCCACTCGATTCAGTGAGTACATGGCCGACTAGCTTGGTGCATGCGAGGCTATTTGGGAGGAAGAAAGATCTCGCCGGGTTGTTCGAGTTGCATTTGGAGCCTATAGTGATCTCTTTGTGATAACGGGCGCTGCATTAAGCTCTCGGCTAATCTGGTATTTCATGATAGGTCCAAACACATCGACATCATGTACCATCATCTTGAATGTTGGTGATCATGATGCTCATATGTTCCCACGGAGGATCGGGGATGCGACATCACGACGGCGCTACGGGAGCAAGTTCGAATTCCACGGACGGGGATAGGGTTAGAGATAATCCATATCTTCTTTGAGAGGGAGAGTGTTAGTGCGACGAGATGATGGGAGTTTAGTGAAATGAAGTCGCCTTCACTAAGTGGGCCCGCAGGCAAATTCTGGCGCAAAATCTATTTTTAGACTATGTCTATTTTTAGACATATGGAGCATGGTTCGGGGATTCCAGTTTGAGATTCTTGAAGTATGTGTCATGTTAGTAAAAATAGATGAGACTCTATTTTTGAGGTCAAAGAGGTCGAAGTCTATTTTTAGACTGCCTCTCCTTAAAACAGGGAAGTCAAATATTATTTACCCTTAATAATATTTAGACTATAAACTTCAGTTTATTCTCTTGGAGCACTTCAGTTCGAGCTACAGAAGTGGCTCATGCATCTGACAGAGGAATCACGTGGTTCCCAAGGGTTTGATGGCATCATGCATGGTTGACTTCAGTTGGACTTCAGTGGCAGAAGTTTGGAGGAGTTAATGAGAGAGATAGTGGAGTTGTGTTCTGTTTATTTTAGTTGAACTGATTGAGATTAGTTTAACTAGCTAATCAATTAGTTATGAGTGGAGTGAATTAAATATTATTTAATTCATTAATTAGTAACTCATTATTCAACTCAAGAACACATCAATTCACTACAGTGCATGATCAGTTCAGTGAAGACCAGTGAAAGAGATAGATGAAAGGGTGGAGCTAGCTAGCAGTTGTGACTATACTGTTGCTATTTGCAACACACAGATAGGAGGAGTAAGCCCATGAGGATTGCGCAGTTCAGGCTGGTGGTTTATCTATATAAAGAGGCCATCCCATAGCATTGAAACAAGCAATAGAGGCAAGGCAATTGGTGGTGATTTTTGAACCACTTACCTGTTCAAAACTGAGCTAGTTTGTGTGTAACTTCATGAGAAAGTACTGAGTACTTGTGAGGAGAATTGTACTGAGTTGGTTACATGATTTCTCCATTATAATATACACAATAGCTGCGGGGTTTTCAGCTATAAGCTTTCCCCATACATACTGTGTTAATGTGTATGATGATTTGATGTGTTATCGCTTTATTTTATTTCCGCATGTGTGATGATCTGAGTTGGTTGAGTGGAAGAGATTATGTGTTGTGTATGAAGTTCAAATAGTATGTGACCAGGATAGTCTCGGTGGATAATTAATTATTATTCATCAAATTTCGACACCAACGTAGCCCTCTGAATTATCTTTCGAATGCCACAGGTCTGACCTAATTTGGATTATCCAAGACAAATTTGTGTCCAATCTCCCACAATGACCTAATTATGGACTGGTTCAGTGGATCGAACTTGTAAGACTTGCCACGTGTCACTGTTTCGTCCTTTGTCTCTGAAATTGATAGCCAGGAAACTACAGTCCGTGTACTTGCGATCACCTTTTACGGCACTCCAATCCGATGCTCAGAGAGAGAGAGTTATGAATCTTTTCCCACGATCACCTTTTTGAGATGAAATTCGGGAGCCTAAAAAAGCACTACCTTCCAAAGATCATATCTCTAAAAGTATTGCGAACCAAGCTCTAAAATTTTTTGACGAGTTTCCTCGGGATTTCATATTTGAACCCTAAAAATTTTAGATTCTGAACCTTCGTAGAAAAAAATTTATAGCGAAAATGCCACGATGACTTGTTTAGGAGCCTGAAAAATGACCTAACTTCCACAGAACATATCTCCGAAAATATTGCGAACCAAGCTCTGAAATTTTTTGACGATGTTTCTCAGGATTTTGGTTTCGCACCCTAAAAATCTCAGCTTCTGAAACTTCGTAGAAAAAAAGTTATAGCGAAAATGCCACGATGACCTGTTTGGAGTAGCGAAACCCTAGAATCCAAAGCTCTGATACCAAATGTTGTGTAACCAGCTCCAAAAATAGAAGAAAAGAGATATCAACGCCTTAGAAATAAGCCACTTCGAGGGGGAAACCTCCAATACATTACAAGAATGAACAATTCTTGGATGATACAATTTACAAAACCTCCTTTCTATATATAGGAGTCCATGGGGCCATAATGTAATCCTAGTGGGGCCACAATGTAATCCTAGCCGACCTAACAATAATAATTTAAGGGCACAATAATAACAATATGGGGGTTACAAGGGTACAATAATAAAAATAAGGGGTTACACTAACAATAATAAGGGACTATATTAGTAATATAGGGACCTAACAATTGGCAATTCAAACTTAACGTCAAGTTTTAGAAAATGACCTTTACCAGTGTTCTTTGACTTGTGTGACTGGTGTACTGGAGATGAAGAAGAGGATGATGATGATGAGGGTGAGGATGGTGACTTTCCACTACCTCCATTTCCTCCATTGCCCTTCTTTAATTTATCTTCATCATTGTGGCCTCTTGATGATCCCTGAACTTCCTTATCAAGTTTGGATCCTTCTCCTTCTAGTCTTTCATTCCTTTCTTGATAAAGGACTCTCACAATTTCAGTGATGTCAAGGAATGCTTTCCCGAACACTCTTTCTTCTTCTTTGGGATCCACCTTTTCATGGGTTTCTTCTTCTCCTGGAGGCATTCTTATTTCTTCTTTTGCTTCTCTTGGAGGTGAACTAGGTGGTGGATAATGTGGCAATATTTACCTCCTTTGCTGTGGCTCACTTTGAGAACCTCTTGCTTCCACCAATTTGCCTTCTCCTCTCTTAAGATTGAGCTTAGTAAGCATGAAAACCCTTGCAAACACTTAAGAAATATTTGCACATAAAAACACCAGAGATTAAACTCCAGCTCTGATACCAACCTGATCTGAAAGGAGTGTATTAGTTTTGTTGTGCTAAGTGTCATTTCAGTAATATAAACATGTACAATTTGTTTCCATTTGTTTGCTTAAGGAATGAGTGTTTTAACCATGAAACATAGATGAATTAGTGAACTTTAAGCATGGAAATAAGCCTTAAAAACACTAAAAAATAGTGTATAATAGAGAAATACACTCACACATAAGTTTTACACAGTAGGCATGATGAAGCAGTTCACCCCTCCTGGGCTACATCTACGCTAGTCCCACGTGAATGTCCCTCTTTGTCATTGTTAAAATTGCAAATTACATGTGTTTGCGGAGCCTCCTGTCGCTGTTTCTGCCAATGGCTCCAGAATGCTCAAATTGGTCTAGGTAGACTCTTGTTCTAGAATTGGTCGAAAATTGACCTCCCCATGCGTTTTTCCCAATGACAACTAGAAAAGCTCCACTAAAAGTGGAGACAGGCACTTAACTGGATTTAAATTTAGTAAAAAGCCCTAAAATTAGGGGCGCGCTCCAACTTTGATGGTTCGTTAACCACAACATTGAATGTTATGGGTAGGGGTGGCCATATGCGCACCCGCTACCCCGCCTGACCGTAACGGTCGGCGCTTAACCTAGCGAAGACCTGGCCTTAACCGTGTGGAGTTTGCACTTGTAAACAATTTTCGGATCCGTTTAAATGTCACAGCTTTTATCACCGGTGGTTACATTTTATTGCCGCCGGTTTATATAACATATGATGCCACAGTTTATGTCGTGTGACCAATGCTTTTGGGGCCGCTAGCGGTCCCCTCCTCCAAATGCAAACATGATATAACATAAAATGAAGCTGAAGCCCTATACTGTTAAGAAACAAGTCATAGGCGGAATGGTTGGAGGTCTTTGTGGCGGGCAAGAGGTTGCGGGGTCGACTCCCGTCGACTCCAACAAAACCTCCTTTCTATATATAGGAGTCCATGGGGCCATAATGTAATCCTAGTGGGGCCACAATGTAATCCTAGCCGACCTAACAATAATAATTTAAGGGCACAATAATAACAATATGGGGGTTACAAGGGTACAATAATAAAAATAAGGGGGTTACACTAACAATAATAAGGGACTATATTAGTAATATAGGGACCTAGCTATTGGCAATTCAAACTTAACGTCAAGTTTTAGAAAATGACCTTTACCAGTGTTCTTTGACTTGTGTGACTGGTGTACTGGAGATGAAGCAGAGGATGATGATGATGAGGGTGAGGATGGTGACTTTCCACTACCTCCATTTCCTCCATTGCCTTTCTTTAATTTATCTTCATCATTGTGGCCTCTTGATGATCCCTGAACTTCCTTATCAAGTTTGGATCCTTCTCCTTCTAGTCTTTCATTCCTTTCTTGATAAAGGACTCTCACAATTTCAGTCATGTCAAGGAATGCTTTCCCGAACACTCTTTCTTCTTCTTTGGGATCCACCTCTTCATGGGTTTCTTCTTCTCCTGGAGGCGTTCTTATTTCTTCTTTTGCTTCTCTTGGAGGTGAACTAGGTGTTGGATAATGTGGCAATATTTCCCTCATTTGTTGTGGCTCACTTTGAGAACCTCTTGCTTCCACCAATTTTCCTTCTCCTCTCTTGAGATTGAGCTTAGTAAGCATGAAAACCCTTGCAAACAGTTAAGAAATATTTGCACATAAAAACACCAGAGATTAAACTCCAGCTCTGATACCAACCTGATCTGAAAGGAGTGTATTAGTTTTGTTGTGCTAAGTGTCATTTCAGTAATATAAACATGTACAATTTGTTTCCATTTGTTTGTTTAAGGAATGAGTGTTTTAACCATGAAACATAGATGAATTAGTGAACTTTAAGCATGGAAATAAGCCTTAAAAACACTAAAAAATAGTGTATAATAGAGAAATACACTCACACATAAGTTTTACACAGTAGGCATGATGAAGCAGTTCACCCCTCCTGGGCTACATCTGCTAGTCCAGCTCCCAATGGAATGTCCCTCTTTGTCATTATTCAAAATTGCAAATTACATGTGTTTACAGGCCTCTAATCGTTGTTTTCTCTGCACCAATGGCTCCAGAATGCTCAAATTGGTCTAGGTAGACTCTTGTTCACCAAAATTGGTCGAAAATTGACCTCCCCATGCGTTTTTCCCAATGACAACTAGAAAAGCTCCACTAAAAGTGGAGACAGGCACTTAACTGGATTTAAATTTAGTAAAAAGCCCTAAAATTAGGGGTGCGCTCCAACTTTGATGGTTCGTTAACCACAACATTGAATGTTATGGGTAGGGGTGGCCATATGCGCACCCGCTACCCCGCCTGACCGTAACGGTCGGCGCTTAACCTGGTGAAGACTTGGCCTTAACCGTGTGGAGTTTGCACTTGTAAACAATTTTCGGATCCGTTTAAATGTCACAGCTTTTATCACCGGTGGTTACGTTTTATTGCCGCCGGTTTATATAACATATGATGCCACAGTTTATGTCGTGTGACCAATGCTTTTGGGGCCGCTAGCGGTCCCCTCCTCCAAATGCAAACATGATATAACATAAAATGAAGCTGAAGCCCTATACTGTTAAGAAACAAGTCATAGGCGGAATGGTTGGAGGTCTTTGTGGCGGGCAAGAGGTTGCGGGGTCGACTCCCGTCGACTCCAACAAAATTTTACCACCTTATCCTGAGGACACGTGGTGGCCTCTGGGCTTGCCACGTGTTGCTCATCCGACGACTAATAACAAAACCATCCAATGGTAAGTACACACCTCCCATAGGAATGGAAAGCATTGGACTAGTCAATACATATTCCCTCATGGTTAGCTTGATATTATGGCATTTTCCAGAGCAATTTATAGTTCCTTCATTTGCAACCATCACTTGACATTCTGGTGCTGGGTATAGGAAACAATTTAATTCCTTGGCTACCTTACAATGAATAAAATTATGGGTGTTACCTGAATCAATCAACACTATTACCTTTTTTCTTCTTGATATTTCCTTCTATCTTGAGAGTTTGAGGTGTGGTAATTCCTGCCAGTGCATTACACGATATGGTCGGATTCATTTCTTCCTCTTCTAGGGCTGGTTCCTGGTGTATATCCTCTTCTTGTTCATTTTCTTCTTCCTCCTCACAATCTATGTAAAATAATTTCTTCTCAGCACACTTATGACCTTTAGTGTATTTTCTATCACAACTGTAGCAAAGCCCTTTTGCTCTTTTTTCTTCCAATTGTTGTGGTGTCAATCTTGTAGGTTGTGGAAATCTAGGAGTAGCAACACTTCCCTCTTTATAGAAGTGAGTGGTAGGCTTCCTTGTCACCATAATTTTACATTCAATTTTTTTTTCCAACCTGAATGCCTTCTCCAATGAATCAGGTTCCAAAATGCGAACTTCATGTTGGATGTTATCCTTTAAAGTACCTATGAAGAGATCAATCCTGTGTTCCTTTGGAATATCAGTTACCCTTATATTCAATTTTTGGAAGTCCTCAATTTTCTCCCCCATTAAACCCTTTTGTTTGAGATTTATCAATTGGCTAAAGAAGGTGTTGCTCTTTGTATCCTCATAATGTGCTATCAGTTCCTCCATAAAAATTGATGAAGTGAAAAAAATTTTACGGGAGAAAAGACATCGATACCATACAAATGTATTTTTTTCTAAATGTAAAGTTGCAATGCGTACCTTTTGTGTGTTTTGCACATTATGGAGATCAAAATATCGCTCCATCTCCAGTATCCATGTTGGCGTAATCATTTCCATCAAACTTCCCTCATCTCATTTTTGGAATATGCCGATTCTTCCCGCCAACATTGTAGTTTAAGTAAAATCATGATTAACATTTATTTTGTTTTCATCATGGGTTTCCTCTACTATATTTTCGCCATTAGGAAACATTTCTTGTATCAAATTTGTCAAACCTTCCATGTCTTCTTTTAGATCATTCTTCATTTTTTCCATGTTGTCTTTCATTTTTTCTTCCATTTCATCCATCTTAGCTTCCATGCTTCAAACCGTCCATCTTCACTTCCACGCCTTTCTTCAAAACTTCCATTTCATTTTTTGTTGCTCTTTGCGAGAGTGAAATTTGTTGCACTTGCTCTTGTAATCTTGATAGATCATGTTGCAATTCTTCATCTTCATGAGTCATAGTAGAGCCTTCTGAAGGCTTAATGGGTGTTGAATTATTTTTACGAGGCATATTTTAGAACCCAATACTGATATCTATTCTACAATATTCCCTTGGAATCAATTCAAATTGATTCTTCAAACAAGACTTATGCAATTCAGAAAACAAAATACACACCTTTTTCTTGCTTTTAAGGAGCTCGAGATTGAAATTGGATTATCTATGTGATTGCCTCTCTTCAATATCTGAAATTTTGCACTGAGGTAGCCCTCTTAATTCTCTTTCTAATTCCATAGGTCTGACCTGATTTGGATTCACCAAGGAAAAGTTATGTCCAATCTCCCACAATGACCTAATTATGGACTGGTTCAGTAGAGCAAACTTGTAAGACTTGCCACGTGTCATCAAGCTGTCTTTTGTCTCTCAAATTCATAGCTAGAAATCCATAAAACGTACTGCGATCACTTTTACGACACTCCAATCCGATGCTTAGAGAGAGAGTTATGAATATTTTCCAACGATCACCTCTTTGAGATGAAATTTGGGAGCCTGAAAAAGCACTACCTTCCACATCATATCTCTAAAATATCATGCTAACCAAGCTCTAAATTTTTTTGAGGAATTTCCTCAGGAATTCAGCTTCGTACCATAAGAATTTCAGATTCTGAACCTTCATAGAAAAAAATTTATAGCGCAAATTCCACGATGACCTGTTTAGGAGCCTCAAAAAAGACCTAACTTCCACAGATGATATCTCCGAAAATATTGCGAACCAAGCTCTAAAATTTTTAGAAAATCTGCCTCAGGATTTCAGCTTCGCACCCTAAAAATTTCAGCTTCTGAAACTTTGTACAAAAAAATTTATAGCGAAAATTCCACGATTACCTGTTTTGAGCAGCGAAACCCTAGAATCCAAAGCTTCGATACCAAATGTTGTGTAACCAGCTCCAAAAATAGAAGAAAAGAGATATCAACGCCTTAGAAATGAGCCACTTCGAGGGGGCAACCTCCAATACATTACATAAATGAACAATTCTTGGATGCTACAATTTACAAAACCTCCTTTCTATATATAGGAGTCCATGGGGCCATAATGTAATCCTAGTGGGCCACAATGTAATCCCAGCCGACCTAAAAATAATAATTTAAGGGCACAATAATAACAAAATGGGGGTTAAAATGGTACAATAATAAAAATAAGGGGTTACACTAACAATAATAAGGGGCTATATTAGTAATATAGGGACCTAACAATTGGCAATTCAAACTTAACGTCAAGTTTTAGAAAATGACCTTTACCAGTGTTCTTTGACTTGTGTGACTGGTGTACTGAAGATGAAGAAGAGGATGATGATGACGAGGGTGAGGATGGTGACTTTCCACTACCTCCATTTCCTCCATTTCCCTTCTTTAATTTATCTTCATCATTGTGGCCTCTTGATGATCCCTGAACTTCCTTATCAAGTTTGGATCCTTCTCTTTCTAGTCTTTCATTCCTTTCTTGATAAAGGACTCTCACAATTTCAGTCATGTCAAGGAATGCTTTCCCGAACACTCTTTCTTCTTCTTTGGGATCCACCTCTTCATGGGTTTCTTCTTCTCCTGGAGGCATTCTTATTTCTTCTTTTGCTTCTCTTGGAGGTGAACTAGGTGGTGGATAATGTGGCAATATTTCCCTCCTTTGCTGTGGCTCACTTTGAGAACCTCTTGCTTCCACCAATTTGCCTTCTTCTCTCTTAAGATTGAGCTTAGTAAGCATGAAAACCCTTGCAGACAATTAAGAAATATTTGCACATAAAAACACCAGAGATTAAACTCCAGCTCTGATACCAACCTGATCTGAAATGAGTGTATTAGTTTTGTTGTGCTAAGTGTCATTTCAGTAATATAAACATGTACAATTTGTTTCCATTTGTTTGCTTAAGGAATGAGTGTTTTAACCATGAAACATAGATGAATTAGTGAACTTTAAGCATGGAAATAAGCCTTAAAAACACTAAAAAATAGTGCATAATAGAGAAATACACTCACACATAAGTTTTACACAGTAGGCATGATGAAGCAGTTCACCCCTCCTGGGCTACATCTGCTAGTCCAGCTCCCAATGGAATGTCCCTCTTTGTCATTATTCAAAATTGCAAATTACATGTGTTTCCAGGCCTCTAATCGCTGTTTTCTCTGCACCAATGGCTCCAGAATGCTCAAATTGGTCTAGGTAGACTCTTGTTCACCAAAATTGGTCGAAAATTGACCTCCCCATGCGTTTTTCCCAATGACAACTAGAAAAGCTCCACTAAAAGTGGAGACAGGCACTTAACTGGATTTAAATTTAGTAAAAAGCCCTAAAATTAGGGGCGCGCTCCAACTTTGATGGTTCGTTAACCACAACATGGAATGTTATGGGTAGGGGTGGCCATATGCGCACCCGCTACCCCGCCTGACCGTAACGGTCGGCGCTTAACCTGGCGAAGACCTGGCCTTAACCGTGTGGAGTTTGCACTTGTAAACAATTTTCAGATTCGTTTAAATGTCACAGCTTTTATCACCGGTGGTTACGTTTTATTGCTGCCGGTTTATATAACATATGATGCCACAGTTTATGTCGTGTGACCAATGCTTTTGGGGCTGCTAGCGTTCCCCTCCTCCAAATGCAAACATGATATAACATAAAATGAAGCTGAAGCCCTATACTGTTAAGAAACAAGTCGTAGGCGGAATGGTTGGAGGTCTTTGTGGCGGGCAAGAGGTTGTGGGGTCGACTCCTGTCGACTCCAACAAAATTTTACCACCTTATCCTGAGGACACGTGGTGGCCTCTGGGCTTGCCACGTGTTGCTCATCCGACGACTAATAACAAAACCATCCAACGGTAAGTACACACCTCCGTACCACAAAAATCAACGACCCACATCTTGCCACATAGTGCAATCTTGTTAGCTGCGAGAAAAGGGAATATTCCCTAGAATATGCCTGCTGAATGTACTTGCATGTTGACTGGGCATCCAGTCACAAAATTTTGTTGTATTGGAAAACATACAAAACACGATATCTTCCTCATACGACATCGGTTTTTCGAACTGTTCGCGGCGCGAAATTGCAACGACGAGACCTTTCCGGTCACTTAGGTTCGGTCTTATTTCAAGCACTTTCAATTTTGAGCATAACACATGATCTCCTGATCAAGCACTTACGTTCCCTTGAAAATTTTGTAGAAGGGTGGGTATGCAAGTCAATATTAGCAAAACGAAAGTAGTGGTTTTCTCTAACAAAAGAAATCATAACCAACATAAGTTCTACTTTGAAGGCCACATTTTGGAAGAAGTTGCAGACTACAAATACTTCGGAATTGACTTCAACAAAAATTTAAGTTGGGATGGTTGTAGAAAGAAAATAAATTTGGGGGGTTGGAAAGCATTTTATGCTCTTCAAAATAGATGTAGAGAGGTAGAGCTGTGGGACTGGAAAACCACTCTAATTCTTTTTGGGCTTCTAGTGATTCAGGAGATTCTACAAGGTTGTGAACCGTGGGGCTGCAACACAACCGAGATGTAGTGGAAACAAATTGAGAAAATTAAGAAGCGTTTGATTACAAACAAATTCAAAATTAAAAGTGCAGTTCCTTATGATATCTTGTGAAGTGGAACAGGGGCCGCTCCTATTGAAGCAATTGCTATGGTGCAAGTCATAAGGTATTTGAAAAAAAATGAGCAAATGGAAGAGGGTAGATGGCCTAAGGTTGTGTTTAATGACAGATTGTGCAAAATAAAGAAGACCTCGATGTGGCAAAATAATAAATGGTTTAATAAATGGGGTATTTGCTTTAACATGTGTCCTACAAACAATAAAGAGATAAAAACTTTTGTTATGGATAAGTTCCACAGACATACTTGGGAGAAAGAGCCAGGGAGAAAGAAGGAGTACTACATTGAAGAGTTTAACCCCACTCATAATCATCAACAAAAGTGTACATAGGAGCCAATATTTCTTGGAGATCTAAAATTCTTATTGCTCAATTAAGGACTAATTCTCATCAACTCCGTTGTGAAACAAGGCGCTGGAGAAGGCCAAAAGAAATGTGGGAGGAAAGAGTGTGTATTTTTTGCTCTTTCAGAAAAGTGGAAACAAAAAAAACATTTCATTTTAGAATGCGAGGCCTCCAAAGACATTAGGGAAAATTATGTAGGTATTTTGGCAGCTAGCTCTTGGGATAATCTATTCAGCGAAGAGTTTATCGAGAAACTGTGAGCATTTATTGTAAAACTCCACAGGAAAAAGACCGAATAAAAAAGCTAGATGGAAAAGCAATATGCTCCATAGGCTATTTTTAACATCATAGACATTAAAAATACTTTCTTTCTATATTAAACTCGTTCCCTATTGCAATGCATAACTCCTAATTCCTCCATCTAACCTAATTTAAAACAATTGTTTTAAGCTCCCCAAACTTATTTTATTTTTTATTTCTAAAACCCCGAAAAACATAGATCCACAGGCTTCTTGGCATCCAGCTGCACCAGACACATTAATGGAGCCTATATTTTGGCCCTAGGAAATAAGGCTCGCCTCCACACTATGCCAAAGATCCTGAATATTCGTATTAACATAATTGTTGATTAGCCTATTTGCTTAACCTTTATGAATTTAAAATTTAATCCCGTCTCCGCCCGTCCTCTCCTCTTCGTTTAAACAGCTTCCACCTGGCAGAAGCAACTGCAAATAGTTACACCGAAAAAAATAACCCTTTCGGCGGGCGCTCTTACGCTCGACTTTCTGCTGTATTTCAACTGTCCTACCTGAACTTCATCCTCATGAGATTTGCAGTTGCAGGCTCTTTATGCTGTTATAATAGCTGAATTCTTAAAGAAGGGGCCACTTTGCTGCAGGCTATTTTCCACTGTCTGTCTAGAGGGTTTGAATAGCATCATCATCGAATCACTGAATCGGCCATGGGTAAACTCTTACATTTCTTTCTTATTATATTCTTTGATGGCTGATGGTTGGTTGCTTATGATATGAGCGGCCTCCTGCCATTCTATCTGAGTTTGTGCTTTCAGTTACAGAGTAGGGTTTTACCTTATTTTTTACACTGTTCGTTTTTTTTCCCATTGCACGATGGGCCTCATTTATTGAAGCGTGATAATGATTGTTAGGTTTTCCTGTTTTCGAATTCTGTATGCAAATTTTAGTTGGGAGTAGTAGCCATTTGTGGAGGATTCCTTGGCGATCCCAGGCCTCATTTATAACGTTTTCTTATTCTGCAAGTGCTCATGGGGATTCTTATTTGCGAATTTCCCTTATTCTTCTTCTTCTCTGTTCAGTTAGATCCATAGTGCTTATGGTTGTATGACTGATGGGAGGCTTTCTCTCCCTTTCGTTTTAAAGGGAAGTGTATTCTCGGAGGACTGATTTAATAGGTTTTTAATACTGCGTGAAAGCTGTTTGATTAGCATAATTTTCATTTTGAATTCATGCTTTGTATGAGCGTTGTTGTGTAGTGTGCCATAGTGCATTTTCCCATATAGCACTAGTGAAGTGGGGCGGTCGGGGAGAGGGGTGCTATAGTGGAGTGGGGCGTCTGGGTAGAAGGGTGCTATCGTGTAGCAACCTTATTTCAGGGTTAGCGCATGCTATATATACCGCGTCATGTCATTATTTAACTTACCAGGGCCTCTGAAACATCGAACGAACTTGGGACTTTGACATTTTAAATCCACATATGACACACCATCTCAACAGCTTGAACTGTTTAATCGTGTAATGTTGAGGCTTTGGGTGTTTTGGTAGTTAATAATTGACAATTGATTTTATTTTCATATTTATGTAGCAATGTGTTTGTTTGATATTGATTTCATGTTTCATCTCATGCGATACATTTATAATTGATTTTATTTTCATATTTATTGTTGTTGTTTAAGTTAAAAATGCTGTTTTTTTAATAATCTTTGATATTTATGAGATCCCTCCTTACATCCCTTACACTGATGTTCTTAGTACTCTTACAAAATAGTTGTACTTTTTTTTTGGCAATAATTTGTCAATAATGACAAATGTAACATTGAGTAGGACATCAATATCCAAGCCATGTTAAGTAACAAAACATTATGAGATCCCTCCTTACATCCCTTGATACTTTCCTTAGTACTCTTACAAAATAGCTGTACTTTTTTTTGGTGAACATTGAGTAGGACATCAACATCCAAGGCATGTTAAGTAACAAAAAAATCATGAGATCCCTCCTTACATACATCCCTTGCAGAGGCTCATTCTACACACTTGTAGTACTCTTACAAAATAGTTGTACCTTTTTTTTTGAGTGGAGAGGCTCATTCTAAATAAATAAAATGTATGAGATATCAACTTCATATATATCTATATATAGAAAAATAATTAAATTTTTATGGTTAAAATTTTTAACACATTGTATTTTGCACTCTAAGAAAGTTACTTAAGATGTTAACATGGATGGATCTATGTACTTAAGATAGATCTATGCTCGTAGGTAATTTGATCCCTCTCGGCTCATGTTAGATCGATCTATGCTCCTAGGTAATTTGATCCCTCTTGGCTCATGTTAGATCGATCTATGCTCGTAGGTAATTTGATCCCTCTCGGCTCATGTTAGATCCGTACTTAAGATGGATGGATCTATGCTCGTAGTTAATTTGATCCCTCTCGGCTCATGTTAGATCTGTACTTAAGATGGATGGATCTATGTACTTAAGATGGATCTATGCTCGTAGTTAATTCGATGCCTCTCGGCTCATGTTAGATCCGTACTGAAGATCGATCTATCCTCGTAGTTATACAAGTTAAAGTATGTCAAATGTGTATTATATTATCATGTGAATAAAATGATGAATAATGATTCGGCTTTGTGCCTTTCCACGAATTCTTGATCTTCTTGTTCTTCATTATGTCTTTCAATTGGTATGAGAGCAATGTATGATACTTGCTTGCTTGAATGGGAGTGAATGAATTGAATGGATCTATCCTCGTAGCTATACGAGTTAAAGTATGTCAAATGTGTATTATATTATCATGTGAATAAAATGATGAATAATGATTTGGCTTTGGGCCTTTCCACCAATTCTTGATCTTCTTGTTCTTCATTATGTCTTTCAATTGGTATGAGAGCAATGTATGATACTTGCTTGCCTGAATGGGAGTGAATGAATTGAATCATTGCACGAGAGCAATCTTTGATCAGGGTCCTTGATCATTGTATGATAGCAATCCTTTATCACGGGCCTAGGGTGCATCAATTCATGGACAGTTAGGTGAGGAAATTGTGATGGTTTTTCTTGGATCTAGATAATTAATTAAGCTAAAATTTGAAGATTTAAGTTGATTAAGAGTCCAATTTGAGATCAATCATAGCCTTGGTAAATTGACAGAGATAAATATTGAATCTTATGCTTTCTCAATGTGTCGTTGTTCAATTTATGTGAATCATGTTCTTATTCTTTACTATACCAATGAAACTCCTTCGTGTTAACGATTTAGTTTAGAATTAGTTGCAGTTTCAGTTACTTGCTTAACTAATTCAGTTTCTAGATAACCGTCCAAATTTTCTTGTATAAATAATTCACTTTAATGAATCTAGTGTGTGTGTGTTCTCATTGATTTTGCTGTTTTACTTGTCTCTCATTTTGTTGTTTCGCTTCTCTCTCTTCCGTACATTTGTCATGGTATCGGAGCCTTGAGGTTCTTCTTGGGCAAGAGGAACAAAGTGCTATGTTTGATCGAAACTGGTGGAAGTTTTGCTGCGCGTGAAGAGGATCCAGTTTTGCTGCTGCATATGCGTGAGAGAGAAGTGCAGTTTGATAGAAATTGGTGGAAGTTTTGCTGTGCGTGAAGAGGATCCAGTTTTGCTGCTGCATATGCGTGAGAGAGAAGTTTTTTTGCTGCATATATTGCTGGACCAGTTTGAGATGAGTTGCCGTTGTTGCATTTGAAGATTTCGTTGTTGCATTCCCTACCCTTTGCTGGAGAAGTGTTTACAACCATGTGCTTCTTTTTGGGAAAAATGAGTTCCTTCCTGCCAGAGTTGACCGCTAGGAAAGATTTGTTGTTGTGAACATTATTTGCTGGTTTTTGTTTACATTTAAAAGAGTATGTTGGGTTGAGGCTCTTTTTTATTTGTTTCTAGTAAAGGGGAAAAAATTGCTGGTTTATTAAAGGTGATTGTTTTAAACATGGCTTTGACAAGTCAGCTTGCCATCCCGACGCCATTATTTAGTGGAAAAAATTATGATTTTTGGAGTCTTAAAATGCAAGCATGTTTACAAGGCTTAGGGTGTTGGGAATCAGTAGAGTTGGGGTTCACAGAACCTGATGCAAATACAATTGCTGGTATGACTGCTGCCCAAAGAAAACAATTTGATGAACTTAAACAGAAAAAGGTAGAGCAAAGTCGTGCATTTTAAATTCATTAGATGACTTTGTTTTCCCTAAAATCACTACTGCTAAAACTGCTAAATCAATTTTGGATATACTTAAAGCTGCTTATCAAGGAAATGATAAAGTAAAAATGGTAAGATTACAGACTCTCAGAACACAATTTGAAACGCTTAAAATGACTGACTCAGAAACCATTGATCAGTTTATGACTAAAGTTATGGGTGTTGTTAATCAGCTTCGGATGAATGGTGAAGAACTTCATGACCAAAGAATTGTTGAAAAAGTTCTTTGATGTTTGCCTAAAAAATTTGATATGATCGTTACTGTTTTTGAATCGAGAGAATTGACAAAATTATCTGTGGAAGAATTTACTGGTTCTTTGTTGGCACATGAAGCAAGAATTAATTTAGATGTCAGTAATTTAGAGCATGCTTTTAAATCTAAAGTGTCTATGGATAGAGGTAGAGGCAGAGGTTTTCGTGGCAGGAAAAGTAAAGGAAGAGGACAATCTCAGTCTGATGATAGATCACAGGTAACTGAAACACATTCAGAGCAGTCTCAAAATGATCATGGTCGTAGGTGGATAGATAAATCTAAAATTCAGTGTCACTACTGCAAAAAATATGGCCATTATAAGTCTGAATGTCGAAAACTACAGTATGTTTTGAATAAAAACAAAGCCAATGTCACAAAAACTGAATGTGAAACATCAGATGCTTTATTTTGGGCATGCCAAGTAACTGTGCAAGTACCTAATAAAGATGTTTGGTTGGTTGACAGTGGATGTAGTAATCATATGACTGGTCATAGTGATTTGTTTTCACATCTTGATACATCTTTCAGTTCATCTATTGGTTTGGGTGATGATCGTCAAGTTAAAGCTTCAGGAATAGGTGTTGTACCTGTCTTAACCAAACAAAATGTTGTGAAGAATATCTATGATGTTTATTATGTACCCAATTTCAAGCATAATTTGTTGAGTGTTGGTCAGTTAGATGCACATGGTTATGATGTTAGTTTTCACAACACTACTTGCACGATTGTGGATAAACACAAGTCTCTTGTTGCAAAGATTCCAATGACAAAGAACAGGTTGTATCAGTTACAGTTGAAAAGTGAGAAGTTTTATGCACATAATGTTTCAATGCCAACTAACTCTGATTTGTGGCATTTGCGATATGGTCATTTACCTATCAAAAGTTTGAGTTTGTTGCAAAGTCAGTCTATGGTGAAAGGGTTCCTTCTTTGTCTGATCATATCTCTTCCTGTACAAGTTGTATTATGGGTAAACATAAACGAGATAGTTTTGCTTCAGCCTATAATAGAGCCAAAGAACAACTAGAGTTAGTACATACAGATTTATGCGGTCCAATGCAAGAAAAATCAGTTGCTGGCAGTCTCTATTTTCTTACTTTCATTGACGATTTTAGCAGGAAAATTTGGGTGTATTTCATCAAATATAAATCGGAAACATTTTCGAAGTTTAAGGAGTTCAAAGCCGAGGTTGAAAAACAAAGTGGTAAGTTTATTAAAGTTGTGAGCTCTGATAAAGGAGGTGAGTATGAATCTAACGAATTCATTGATTTTTGCAAACAACATGGTATTAAAAAACAAACGACAACCAGCTATACTCCACAACAGAACGGAGTCGCAGAAAGAAAGAATCAAACAATTATGAATATGGCTCGAAGTTTGCTTAAAACACGAAATTTGTCTAAAGATTTATGAGCTGAAGCAGTTGCATGTTCGGTATATATCTTGAATAGATCGCCAACTTCCAGTGTTCAAAATTTTGTACTTGAAGAAGCATGGAGTGGACAAAAGGTAACAGTTTCACACTTTCGCGTATTTGGTTGTATTGCTTTCTCTCATGTTCCAGAAAAATTGAGAAAAAAGCTTGATGATAGGAGTGAAAAGTATATTTTTATAGGATATAGTGATCAATCTAAGGCATACAGATTGTTTAATCCTATAACTAAGAAATTTGTCGTAAGTCGAGATGTGAAATTTCTGGAAGATAAGTCTTGGAATGAAATGGAGAAAAATACTTGTCCTGATCCTTTTATTCTGTTAGATGAACATCAGACACCTGCAACAAGCACTCCAAGATTACAAGTTCAAGACAAAACCAGTAGTAGTTCATCAAGCAGTCGCAGTTCATCATCTTTTGAGTCTGATTCTGATAATCCTAAG
Source organism: Pinus albicaulis (assembly GCA_034641835.2). Lineage (NCBI taxonomy): Eukaryota > Viridiplantae > Streptophyta > Pinopsida > Pinales > Pinaceae > Pinus > Pinus albicaulis. The sequence goes on from CM076575.1 coordinate 67,985,414, forward strand.
ATGAGAAACTTAAGTGATATTTATGCATAAGATGATGTTGATGATATTGTTAATTTTGCATTTCTTTCATTTCAACCTACTTGTTTTGAAGAGGCTATAAAGGACAAAGTATGGGTAGATGCTATGAATAATGAAATCAATGCTATTGAAAGAAATCAAACTTGGGATTTGGTTGATCTACCTCATGATAAAAACTCTATAGGTGTCAAATGGGTTTTTAAAACAAAGTTAAATGAGAGAGGTGAAGTTGATAAGCACAAAGCAAGATTAGTTGCCAAAGGTTTTTCACAGCAACCTGGCATAGATTATGGTGAAACATTTGCACCTGTAGCAAGAATTGATACAGTTCGATTTGTATTAGCCATTGCAACACAAAACAAGTGGCCTATTTACCAAATGGACGTAAAGTCTGCTTTTTTGAATGGTGTCTTGAATGAAGAAGTGTATATTGAACAACCACCTGGTTTCGAAATCAAAAATCACGAACTTAAAGTGTACAGGTTGAAGAAAGCATTGTATGGCTTGAAGCAAGCTCCAAGAGCTTGGTACAGCCGAATAGACCATTACTTGTTGAATAATGGTTTCAGAAGGAGTGACCACGAGCCCACTTTGTATATCAAGAATGATCATCAAGGTAATATTATGATACTGTGTCTTTATGTTGATGACATAATCTATACAGGTAACATGCAGTTAGATGAATTTAAAGCTGCAATGAAAAAAGAATTTGAAATGACAGATCTTGGATTAATGAGATACTTCTTAGGTATCGAAGTGAAACAAACACAAGATGGTATGTTTATGAGTCAACAGAAGTACGCTACTGAGATTTTGAAAAAGTTTAAGATGGACAGGTGTAAACCGGTTGATACTCCTATCGAAGTTGGTACAAAGTTGAGTAAAGATGATGTGGGTACTATTGTTAATGCGACTTTGTATAAGCAACTTGCTGGTAGTATTATGTATCTTACTGCTACTAAGCCTGATATAGCATTTGCAGCTAGTTATATCTCCAGGTTTATGGAATCTCCTAAAGACTGTCATTGGAAAGCTGGAAAAAGGGTGTTAAGATACATTGCAGGTACATCTACTTATGGTTTATCGTATGCAGCCTCTGCAGACAGTAAGCTTGTTGGTTATACAGATAGTGATTATGCAGGATGTATTGATGATCGGAAAAGCACTCTGGCTATGCTTTTCTATTTGGCAGAAACTTGATCTCGTGGTCATCAAAAAGCAACCCATAGTTGCACTATCTTCAACAGAGGCCGAGTACGTTGCAGCAAATTCAGCATCATGTCAAGCAGTGTGGCTAAAAAGACTTCTCTCTGACTTCGGATATACAAAAAATGAACCGATTTCAATCCTTTGTGACAACACTTCCACTATTTCCTTGTCGAAGAACAATGTATTTCATCAAAAAAGCAAGCATATCGACGCTCGTTTTCACTTCATTCGTGAACTCGTCAAGAATGGTGACATTGTTCTCAAATTTTGTGATTCCAAGGAGCAGTTAGCAGATATTTTCACCAAACCACTAGGAAAAGTTAATTTTGAGTTTCAATGTCAAAAGTTAGGAATAAAACATTGTAACCCTCAAAATTAAGGGGGAGTGTTAACGATTTAGTTTAAACGATTTAGTTTAGGGTAATTTAATTTCGATTGCATAACGCTAATTGGTTTATAGATAACGAAATCCAATTTTGTATAAATAATTCATAATCTAGTGTGTGTGTGTTCTCATTGATTTTACTGTTTTGCTTCTCTCTCATTTTGTTGTTTCGCTTCTCTCTCTTCTGTAAATTTGTCACTTCGATGGGGCTTTTTTTTCAGCACACAATTTGAGTTTTATAAAGATCCTTGATATCTTCAAATTGTTACAAAGCAATATGTATCAAGATGATTGTTGTGCAAATTAATATCATATTAGGTTAGGACATTAAATTCAAAGATTTAAGTACTAATGATAATTGCTCAGAGATATTTTTTTAGGAGGATGCCAACTCGTGCTTGGTATTTGTTGGCAATGTTGATTGCTCTTGCACTTGTGAATATCTGCAACATCATTTTTTGACCCGTGGAGTTGTTATTAGAATTACAAATGTTGATACTCTTGCACTCATGAAGATTTTTCAACTGAAGGTTTAACTTATTTGTTTTTTGTTTTTATTTGTTTTTAATTTTTTATTCTGGTTATAACAATTTTTTTTACAAAACTAACCCTATATCATTGACCCTACTTGATCATGTGATCAGTCTTCACTTTTTTTGCACTCACTCCTTCAGTGATCAAGCTGCTGGCCATTTCTAACCCTTGGTTATGTGGAAATTTCATGCACTTGGGCTATTAATGGAAAACACTGAAATTTCATCTTCTTCCTAGAAGGTTTTCCTTATCTTAGCCCTAGAATTTTCAGCCTTTAGGATTTCTGTAACTTAGAGTATAAAATGCATAATGCCAAACTTTCTGGCATTTTCGGGAGAAAAGATACCAAACAAAGAGATAAGTTTCAATCCCTTTTAGGGCAATTTATCAGCAAATAATCAGATCTGAAAATGCACCTTTATAACAGTAGTCACACCAGTATGATGACAGTAAAATCAGCTTCCTGCATTCTTCCTTAGATGTCAAATCGTGGAACAATTTGTCCTTTTACTTATGTCCAGTCAACATGACATAAATGATTGTAAAAAGCAAAGTATAAAGAACACATAGCTGAAATTCAAATCTGGAAATAACACAAGCTGTGGAAAATTAGAAACATCATATACATGCTCAAGTATTAGTACAGTTCATAGCCTTCTCTCAAGTGTAGTACAAAATCTTGAACTATCCAAAAGCCCTTGCTAGGGTAAATCATCAAATCTTAGCTCAACCAAACAGATCCAAGTGCAAGATTCTCTCAGACACAACCTCAAAGGAAAGACAAGTTGCTCTTCTCTTCCTTTTCTTCTTCACAAATCCACCTTAGAGTTTTCTCTTGAAACTCTAATATTCAATCTCCAAAGGATAAATCTTAACCCTAGAACTCCTTCGAAAAACTCAAGAAGGCCAAGAAACCCTGGTGCCTCAAGAGAGAGAGAATACAAGTACAACTGAGCCTTGAGAGAGAGAGAGCACTCTCTTGTCTTAGTCACATCTCATCACAAGAGTGAATATAATTTATTGAATGGATATGTTATGGAAGATTCTCTCCTTCCTCTATATGAGAGGTAACAGGGCCCAACAATACCATGTGGATCTATGTCCTTACAAGCAACCTACGATCTATGTCCTTACAAGCAACCTACACGAGTCTTATAGTGCACACAAATGGCATGTCCACTCTAGAGCATAAATGTATGTCATGCTCCAATGGTGATGTGCATAATAATGACTTAGGTGATGTCGCTACATAAGAAAAGCCCGTGCTAGTCCATCATGAGCCTCCACAAACTCCATCTATCCTCCAAAGCAATGTACTCCATTGGGTCAACTACTGCATGCAAAAACACTATTGAAACCCTACTTTTAACAAGAAACCAAGTTGTCACATCTCAACTAGGGTTGAATCCCTCCTTTGTGATGCGCAATGCCCTCCTTCGTGATGCACAATGCTTTGCATCCCCATCAGGGCCTGTGCTAAACTATTGGCTCCTTTGTGAGGCCTTAATGAAGGTTATTCACCAAATTGCCAAGATATCTCAAAGATCCAAGGGAAGAACACCAAGCTTGCAATTAATTGAGGTCAAGTAGCCTTTAAGCAAGCTATCTCAGCCAAGCATTATCCATTATGGATCATCGCTCATGTTGCAAACATCTTAGACTGCAGGGGTTAAATTTACACCGTTTACCCCAAATCTCATAAGCACTCCCAATTTTTTGGAGATCACATTTCCAATGTGTTCTAGTTTTGGGTACACGTTCTTGTTTCTCTGTACTGTGCAACTTAGACTATGATAAATAAAGTGGGGCACAATACTGTTGGCTTGTTACCCATCTACAAATATGGGCAACCCTAAGAGATTTTTTCTCATATGATGCAGTTTGCTAACTAGCAACCCCTATTATGATCCATAGATAACCAATTTTAGATGCCTCTTGCCAATTCTCTGGCTAGTGCATTAATTGGTCTAGTTTACTCTTCTGATGAAGGTGGGTCATCTATTGTGAGCTACATAACCAATTTTACATCAAGTGCTTTTAGTCAATGTTTGAGGCATTCTTGTGTGGATCACGAATTGGAATTGGATTATAGACTACTTTTGGTTGTGTACTTGTTCCCTTCACGTTGGTGGTTATCATTTTCCCTGGCCTAGTTTGACATTCTTGAGGGCCTTTCTTTTATTGTGTAGGGTGTTGAAGAATGTAACTAGGTTCGGTCTTCATAAATTGTATTTGAGTCAATACTTATTTTACTTGTCAGAAGAATAAAGAAAATAATTTTATATTATTATTAAATGACTTATTAAAGCAAGGGTTTCATGCTTCTGTCATATTTATTTTAGGTCAAAGTCCCTATTGTGGACTTCTAGGTTTTATTCTGAGTCTATAGGTTTATTGCCGATTTAAATTGATCGACATTGGGTTTTTGAATCATGCAAATAGGTCAAGTATTGAGTAAAATATGATTTATGAAGCCTCCACATCAAGTTGGCCTTAAGGTGATCAGGTCGGCCTCAAATCCAGTAATTCGAACTCATCAGAAGCCTATATATACAATGGAATCATACTCACTTGGAGACATCAATCTGCAACACAAAAATTCGATCTGGAAGCTGCAACAAGGAGAAATTGCAAAATTTCTGAGAAAATCGAAATTTTGGCATTACTCTCTTTGAATTTCGAGCTATAGTTTGGGAGATCGAAGTTCTCAAAGTTTTGTTGCTGTAGTTGCTGCACTAATTGCTGGTGCTAAGTGAAGGAGAAGTTTAAGTTGATTTTGTTGGATGTTGTTGCTTGGAGAAGTTGTATTGGGCCTAAATCGATGTCTTTGAAGCTAGATTGAAGTCTCTACCTCAAGATTGAAGTCTCAAGAAGCAAGGTTGAAGTTCTAGTGCTGCTGCTGCCATATTCAGGAAGGACCACAAGGAAGGTTGACTTGGTGTGGAGGGAGTATGAGTCAAGGTCTAGAGTTTCAAGAATCACTATTGAAAGGAAGAATTATCTTCACCGTTTTTTCTCCTCGAGGGGGGTTTTGCATTGGCTACTAGCCCACATTTGGTGTCCTTGATCTATGTGTGTTTGCTTTGATATTTGCTTGATGAACTAATAAGAAGAAAGATAAGAAGAACATAACAATAACTAAAGAAGATCACAAGTAAATAATCAAGAACAAGAGGATCTTTCTGCCTTTCTAATTCTCTAACATGTTTTCAGAGCTTTGGTGAAAGAAGAAGGAAAAAGGTAGTCTCAAGGACTTGATCAAGGAAGTCATAAGAAGTTCACTAAAGGAAAGGAGTCTCCACTATCTTCAAATATGTCTAACACTATCAAGGGAGAGAACAAGCTTGAAGGAGCTACAAATTATAGGTCTTGGAAGAAAAGGACTGACATCATCCTTGAAAAGAACAAGGTCTTAGATTTAGTCAAAGGAAAATTGAAAAGGCCTATAGAAGAATCAAGTGATGCTAATAAGGTGAAGTACAGAGAATTGGAACTAGTAGCTATGGCTTTCTTGGTTGAGAGCATAAAGGACAATCTTGTCCCCTTCATAGCAAATATTGATCATGCTCAAGAAATGTATGAGGCTTTGTCAAAACTATTCACCTTCAAGAACATTGGAAAAGTGGCAAGCTTGAAGAATGAACTGAGAACTACTAAGATGACAAAGGAGGATACTGTTTCCTCTTTCTTTGTGAGGATAGCAAGGATAAGGGATGAGCTTTTTTCCATTAATGAAATAGTACGAGATAAAGAACTAATGATTACAGCCATTCTGGAACTACCATTTTCTTGGGGTTCCTTTGATTTAACTCTCAACAACTGGAAAGAAACACCCACCTTTGAAGAACTATGGACAACATGCTGTCAAGAAGAATTAAGAGTTTGCATGGTAACCAACAATGAAGAAGTATCAAATGCTTATGTTGCTCATCATAAAGGAATATTCAAGAAGGCACCAAAGAAGAAGGTTGACATGTCCAAGATCGAGTGTTATCATTGTCACAAGATGGGACACTATAGAAGTGATTGTCCTAACAATTCTGGGAGCAAGAAAAGAGATAGAGATCATGCAAACATGGCTGAAGAAACATCATCCCCCAAGAATGCAAAGACTGAAGAACTAAGGGACTTGCACTACTAAGCCCCTTCCATCTTATGTTTCATTTGTATATTTTATGTAGTATAGGTTTAACATCCTCTTGGATATGTATTTCTTTGTATTATAAGTTTTAGGTTTTCCCTCAAGCTTGGGAGGCAGTCCACAATAACTCCTCAAGATAAGTATCTCATTCCCTCTATTTGTCTTCATGTACTTATTTAAGATTTTGATTATATTAAATACTAATCACTTGTCTACCTCTATTCCTTGTCTAGAAATCAATCTGCTGAATGTTCAAGAATCTTGGAGAAGGATTCAAGGATCAAATAAGGAGGCCACACAAGTCAAAAAGTTTGCCAAAGAATCAAAGGTATGTATTGAAAATATGTAGTCTTGATACTCTTTTTGAAATATCCATTTCTATGTTACTAACTATTGTTATGTTGGGGGACTCCATTACAAATGTGGTGGAAGAGTCTCGGTCACTAGGGCACATCCAAGATGCTCTCAAAACAACCTTCCTTGCACTCATTCCGAAGCAGGACTCTCCCACCTCTTTTGATGACTTCAGACCCATCTCCTTATGTAATTGTATTTACAAAGTCATTGCAAAGACTATTGCTAACAGGTTAAAGCCCATATTATCTCATTCCATTTCTAAAGAACAGTTTGGTTTCGTGGATGGCAGGCAATTAATGAAGCCATAGGTGTGGCTCAGGAGACCCTTCACAATATTAAATTATCAAAGAAGAAATGCATGTTTGTGAAGATCGATCTATCAAAGGCATATGATCGAATCAATTGGCTCTACTTAAGGCTTCTTCTTACTCACTTGGGTTTCCACATTGAGTTCATCAATTGGATCATGAATTGTATTACTAATGTGTCCTTTGCTGTTCTTATTAATGGAGTTGCGTCCCCTTTCTTTCTTAACGAAAGAGGGCTGAGACAAGGGTGACCCCTCTCCCCGCTGTTGTTTCTATTGACTGCTGATGGTTTAAGTCAATTACTTCATCAGGCTAGGAGAGCTGGGGACTTCGGTGGCATTAAAGTGGCTACAAACCTTTATATATCTAACCTCTTATTCGTGGATGACATCCTCTTGTTTAGTAATGGGAGCCGGCTGGAAATTCAAAAATTGAAAAGTATCTTGGACCTTTTTATGAAGGCAACTGTTATGGCTATAAACAATAAGAAGCCTTCTCTCACTCACGATGGTATAATGGAGGATGAGCTGGCATGGACCTATAATCTGCTTTCGTTCAACCAGACTATGTTGTGATCACGCATCAAATACTTGGGGTACTATCTTAAACCAGACTCCTACTGCAATCAAGACTGGTATTGGCTAGTATCAAAAATAGAAAAAGGGATAAACGTTTGGAGTCACAAGTGGCTTTCCAGGGCAGGGAGAACTGTCCTTATTAAATCAGTCTTAATGGCAATCCCGGTTTACTGGATTGCCTTGGCTTGGGTCCCCATAGGCATTATCAATAAAATCAGAAGTATCTGCAATGATTTTTTATGGGCTGGGAAGGAGGATAAGAAGACCCTCACATGGGAGAAAATTGCCAAACTTAAGGAGTGGGGTGGCTAGGGTATCAAACACCTCAGGCACTTTGCCAGGTCACTGGCAGCAAAGTCGGGCTAGCGAGTCTTAGCTGCAAACAATCTCTGGACGACAATGGTTAAAAGAAAATATATAGACCCTATCCCTGTGGATGAATGGATTAGACTTCCAGAAAAGACACAAATAAAGTCTCCACGATTTGGAAGGCCACTTTGTTGGCGCTTGGTCTGGTGGAGAAAGGCTTGGCTTGGAGAATTGGTAATAGCGAGCGATGCAGGATTGGTTTGGACCCTTGGGTGGGTTGTGACAACAGGTACATTATGTCTGAAGGTTTATTGGAGTCTCTTCGTTAAAGAGGGATCATGACTCTGAGTCAGATTGATAATCTCGAGGGCACTACCATTTGGGCACAAGCTTGAAATCTGCGAAGGACCTTAGATTTGATGTTTAGTGGGAGTAGGAATGGCAGGGTTACATTCAGGAACTTGGCCGCTCTAGAGTTTGCGTTAAAGACTCCCCAGATGCACTATGTTGGGTTCACTCAAAATCAAGAGTCTATTCCCCTAAAGAACGTTATGGTTACATTATGAAAATTAATGAAAGGGGGAACCATGAACGGTGGTTTAAGGCTCTGTGGAAATTGGAAGGTCCGACAAAAACTAAATTTTTTTCTGGTGCATTTTGAAGGGGAAGGTCCCCACATGGGATGTCATTCAAAAGAGGTTTATGTGCGGGCCCGGTTGGTGCTGTCTATGCAAAGCTGCTGAGGAAACTATCGACCATCTCTTCCTCTTGTGTACTTTTGCTAAAAATGTTTGGGGTCACACTCTAACACTCTGTGATATTGAGGATGCCTGGAGAGGTGGAAATTGTAGTGAGGCTTGGAATGATTAGTGGGAAAAATGCAAAGACCAAGATTACAGGTGTCTCCCCCTCATTATCTCTTGGTGTATCTGGCTTGCTAGAAATAAAGGTGTTTTCATGGATACTTCCTCCTCTCCCTCTTTAGTGGCGGCAGCGCTATTTTATCCTTCACTTCCTCCTCCACCTCCTCAAATACTCCAAGGATTGTTAGGATTGAAGGAATTGATTATGAGATCCCTTGGGCCTATTTCGACGGTGTTGCTGACAATCAAGGTGCTTGTGGGGATGGTATGATAATCCATAAAAATCACAATATCTCCTTGGCTGCCTCTGTGAGCCTTGGTGATGGCACAAACAACTTTTCTGAACTCCAAACGCTAAAATTCCTTATCTGCTGGCTTATTCATCTGGGCATTGACTTTATTCAAATATTTGGGGACTCCCTGAATGTCATAAATTGGTTTAAGAACTCTTAGAGATGTCAAAACTTTTTGTTACTTCCAATTCTTGAAGAGATACAACCTCTCAAAACTCATTTTATATTGATTTTTGTATGCCATATTTACAGGGAACGGAACGGGGATGCTGACCATTTGTCTAAAGACGATCTTCGACAAATTCAGGGCTCGTGGAAAATAAAAGAGAGGAATGGCTCGGTTGTTCATGTATCGGACACCAGGCTGTATTGACTGTTGATCTTATCTTACTTAGCTGGCTGTTTATATTGTTTTTCTCCAGCAAAGCTATATATCGTGGACATTGTGTATATAGTTTTTTTTACAGACTATGAACTTAATGTATATTCCGATTTTAACCCTCTGCTACTTATATGACATGAAAATTGCTGCTATACTCTGTTTTATATGGGTTGTTTTCCCTTATGGGAGGCTCGTTATTTCTTTTTGTGGTTTGACTGTAGGGTGTTTCTCCAAGTATGGAGGCCCTGTTAGATGACTTGTTATTTTGTGGTGCTCATATGCTCTCACTGGCTTGATGCTTCACTAATATTGTGGTTTCATGGGTAGTGTTTTTTTTTGTTTTTTGTTTTGTTTTTTTTTTGTTTTGTTTTGTTTTGTTTTGTTTTTTTTTTTATCTGAATGTTGTCTGGCCCTGGACGCCTTTCTTAGCAGGCCCCTCTTTCTGTGGGTGATGGTCTCATAAGGAATAACGCGATGCGACATGTCTCATAAGGAATGCCGCGGCATTTACGATGTAACTTTTTGTGATATTTATAAAAAGTTTGCTTTTTTCTGTAGAAAAAAACTATTGTTATGTCTAACTCTACTAAATCCTAAAAGGATTCTTGTTTGGGATGATTCATCACCTGATGAATCTACCCACCTTATACACCTCTCATTGCTTGTATAAATAGAACCTTAAGGAGGTTCTCTAGGAAAATCCTAACCTAAGGGTATGTTATGTTGATAATGTGTGAAACCCTAAACCTAATTAGGGATATTTATAAAGAAATTGCTATTTTGATTAATGTATTGATAATGTCGAGTTTGGGATTTTGATATGATCATGGAAGCTCTAGACTTGCTTGAGTTAAAATGATGTTGTTCGAAATCTCGAACCTCTGAAGTTGGATATAATAAGGGTTTGCTTTGACAATGAACCGAAACCCTAAGTTTTGGTTAGGTCTACAACTAAGTCACCTGATTCGGGGATTCGGGATTCGATGGATACGGGGATTCGAGAATCGGATTCGGGATACGATGACCCTCGGAATAGGACACTTCCGGGATACGATACGTTATATATATATATATATTAAAAATTAGATATTTTTTACACAAATTCATACAAATTCATTGATTCAAACATAGATTTAAGGTCTTAGATACTCATACATGATACATTGATACATCATACAATTGTCAAATTGTCAATCATACATATTACAATTTACAAATTTACTCAGAATCAAAATGTGTTACATAAGTACATTCTTCCCCTTTCTTTGCCCCTGTCTTGCTGCCTTTGATTGAGCCATGAATATTGTAAAAAATAAAAAAAAATGACCAAATATATAAAACATATGCACATGCAAACACTAACAACAAACTAAATGCAAAATATAGAGGGACAATGCACTTACCGGATGCTCGAATTTCTTTGAAAAAACTCCCTTTCTCCTTGCTAACCCTTGCTCCTTGCTCACTTCACAAACAAATATCAGTGAGAAACAATGAGAGAAATCAGACTTTTATAAGTCAAAATTGCACTTTTCTGTTGCTCGAATTCGGCTGTACGGGATTCGACCGTATCTGTACAGGATACGATTGGGATTCGACGTATTCTGTATGGATACGGTCGAATCCAGTGATTTCGGTACGAATCCCTTTGTATCGTATCAGATACGCTGGATTCGGGATTCGTGGGCCCCACCCAATGAATTCGGTTTCTTAGGTCTATAGGTAAAACCCTTGTTTTGGAAAGTCTTAGGAAATATTAGGTATATGTTCTCTTGATTGAATCCCTAGCATAGTCTAGGAAAATATATATGCCTAGATGTATTAATGTTGACTAACATATGATGTGCTTATCTCCTAGATATGTGTGTTGACCTATTTTCTAATGGTCCTAAGAATCTAGGGTTTGGAAACAAACCTTAGTCAAAGTTTGAAAGATCTAGGATGATGGTTGAAAAGTCTAGGGTCTATAAATAAAATCCTAGTAATGATTAAATTTTCCAGTATGTATATTAATTTGAATCTATATAATGTGTGCTGAGAATATATAGATGGAAAATCTAGGGTTTTCATCAAATCCTAGTGGAAGTTACTTATGACGTGTTTATTGAATTCTAGGAGAAGCTCGTCATGTTATGTTTTGATAAATGATTTGAAATCTAGTGTATGCATCTAACTCTAATAAAAGTTGACCATGACAATGCTTGAGTTGTGGTTAATCTTGATTGAGTCTTTTACATAAAATCTAGGATTTGTATGAATCCCTAGTTGAAAGTCTAACATATGAATTCTAAAGGTTGTTTGATATCTTGTAGATCTATATTGGTTCTAGGGTTTACTAAATGTTGGGGCAAGGTATATTATACCTTTGAAAGAAACATTGAAACCCTAGATAAAATGAAAGACATTGTGAAATAGTCTAGGGTTTATGATAAAAGTCCCTAGCAAAATGTTGAAGAGTATGTCTCTTGTTTGGATATTTGATATGTATAAAGTTGAAAATGCTTTTGTAACTCTGATATGGCTAACTTTATGCTTCTACAGTTTTGGTTGTACTTGCTATCTAAAGTTGTGTAGGTACATCATGAAGATGCGAAGCTTCTAAGCATGATGAAAAAGATGGAAGTCGTGAAAGATTCTCCAACATTTTAAGGGGGAGCCTAGATAGAATTTTATCTCCCTAGATTAAGAGGGATCCTGGATAAAATAAGAAATGGTTATGGTTCTCTATCTCATGTGTCATGCTCTAGACCACGACTAACAATCATAAGTCTTAGTGAAGACCATGAGTAAGAATCATAGTCATGTTTGGAGAATATACTATGAAATGATATGTTGCCACATGTAAAGTGAGAAGAGGAATCTTCTCTTGAAAGATTCTATTCGTAGTCCTACTGGAATTTGTTGAAGGGCAACATCGAAACCCCGAAGTTTGTTTTGATTATATATATTTGAAATTATTGATGATTGGGGTTTGTGTTTGCATAGGTGAATCTCTCGAAGGACTTGATAGCATGCTGGTTACCAATCAATTTGATTGGGAGAGATTGGTTGTCCTTGATCTGCTGGATCAAGGTGTGATGAGGCTTTATGAGTGAAGCATTGTCTGAAATGACATCGGGCCGACACTTTGTGTTGATGTCTGGTTGGGAGGGTAGCATCGGGTGGATGTGCACCTTGTTCCCTGGGTTGATGGTTAGTAAGTAAGCCTGATGGTACCTATAGAGGCTGAAAGCTTTAGTCCATCTTAGTCTCACTTGGATATATTGCCTTGGTTAGGAATCTAGTCCATGGCATTGCGGTGCCTAAATTGTTGAGTGACCAATGGATAGAGTTCCCTGGTCAGGAATCTAGTCCATGACATTTAAGTGTCTAAAGATTCTTCATAGTTCATATAGTTGAGATCTACCTTGTACTATTGAGTTATGAATACCTCCCTAGTTAAGAGGGAGTGTTGAAGAATGTAACTAGGTTCGGTCTTCATAAATTGTACTTGAGTCAATACTAATTCAATACTTATTGTACTTGTCAAAAGAATAAAGAAAATAATTTTATACTATTATTAAATGACTTATTAAAACACGGGTTTCATGCTTGGGTCATATTTATTTTAGGTCAAATTGCCTATTGTGGACTTCTAGGTTTTATTCATAGTCTATAGGTTTATTGCAAATTTAAATTGATCCACATTGAGCTTTTGAATCATGCAAATAGGTCAAGTATTGAGTAAAATATGATTTATGAAGCCTCCACATCAAGTCGGCCTCAAATCCAGTAATTCGAACCCGTCAGAAGCTTATATATACAGTGGAATCAAACTCACTTGGAGACATCAATCTGCAACACAAAAATTCGATTTGGAAGCTGCAACAAGGAGAAATTGCAAAATCTTTGAGAAGGACTTTTTGGGTTCGATTTTTGGCACACTTATAGAGTTGAAGAAAATTGAAATTTTGGCACTACTCTCTTTGCATTTTGAGCTATAGTTTGGGAGATGGAAGTTCTCAAAGTTTTGCTGCTGTAGTTGCTGCCAGGTTGTTGCTACTAAGTGAAGGAGAAGTTGAAGTTGATTCCGTTGGATGCTGCTGCTTGGAGAAGTTGTATTGGGCCGAAATCGAAGTCTTTGAAGCTAGATCGAAGTCTCTACCTCAAGATTGAAGACTCGAGAAGTAAGGTTGAAGTTCCAGTGCTGCTACTACTGCTGCTGCTGCCAGATTCAAGAAGGTTCAATAAGGAAGGCTGACTTGGTGTGGATGAAGTCCGGGTCAAGGTCTAGAATCTCAAGAATCACTATTGATAGGAAGAATTATCTTGACTGGGTTTTCCCCTCGAGGGGGGTTTTGCCTTGGCTGCTGGCCTACATCTGGTGTCCTTGATCTATGTGTATTTGTTTGATGAATTAATAAGAAGAAAGATAAGAAGAACATAACAATCACTAAAGAAGATCACAAGTAAATAATCAAGAACAAGATGATCTTTCTATCTTTTTGATTCTCTAACATAGGAGAGGCACGAATAAGAGTCTGTGATGATTGTAACGTTCCATGCTATTCATACTTAACACTTGTCATGATTTCCCTCATTTCATTGTTCCATCCTTTGTTTGTTGTTAGCAGTTTGACATTCTTCAGGGTCTTTCTTTTATTGTGTAGGAGAGGCACGAATAGGAGTTTGAGATGATGGTAGCGTTCCATGCTATTCATACTTCACAATTGTCATGATTTCTCTCATTTCGTTATCCCATCCTTTGATTGTTGTTAATTGCTTGTATTGGTTCTCAAATGGCCTTATCCTATGAGTAGATGTTAGAAGTACCCGAGGTTGATGCAGCTGCAAAAAAAGAAGAAGCATTTGACAAAAATCAAAATGAAAATGAATGGCAAGGGTTGTAAAGCAATCGAAATCCAATTATAGCTTGAGCTCTACCCCCTCTTATATAGCCACTCATCCTCGAGAATATCATGTATATCATGACTATCAAAGTAAAAGGAACTCTCAAAGAGCATCATGACCTTGATGAAGTGATAAATTGCCCAACTTTAAAGAGGGGTTATATTAGCATTATTACATAATAAATCAATGAAGCTTGTTAAACAAGACATATCAAGAAAGAAAAGGGCAAGAAAGAAAAAGGCGAGTGCGGGGCCTTGGAATTACAAAGGTGAGGGAAGGTAACTCAAGCAGCTAATGCACTCCATTTGTAGAGGTGCTTACGAACAGTGGTTTTATGTTACGAATAAAAATATATAGAAAATAATACAATAATGTAAAACAATAATAGTAATAAACAATGATTAATTAGTAACTAGTTAATGAAAAGGTGTGTCCCTAAGGAAATAACCGTTGGTGAAGAGGTACCTAGCTAGGGTATATAAGCAGACCCTCACCCTCATTGTAATCATCACATTAATTCTTTTATACAATTACTGTCCAACAATGGATGTCTTTGTCTTCGAAGTATTTTGAAGCTTACTCCATTGTGTATACGGAATTTGTTCGTTCCATTGGTATAAGAGCATTCCTTTGAATATACAGACTTTGTCCGTTACATTAATATCAGAGCCACGTTTGCTGATCCCAGTCTTTGGCCATCAATCCTTCGTCAACTTTGTTGTCATCAAAACTGAAGCATTTGCTACACAAGTTGGGGTTTGTCCATTTTCACCAATTGGCCCTTGGCCATAAAAGAAAATAATAATAATAAAATAAGGTTATATAAAAAAATGGTAATAAAAAATTAAAAACAAATAAAAAAATTTATTAAAAAAAAGGATCGTAAAAAATATATTAAAAAAAAGAGTCAATATAAAGGAAAAAAAATTGTTATAAGAAAAAAAGAGAGTTTAAACTAATAAAAAATAAAAAAGAGGTAGCCACACCCACCCGATTAAAGCTGCCATTCTTGACCACACTCGTGACACCACTTTCATGCTCACTTCCTTTCCACTGACCCGTCATTGCTACTCGTTGTTGCCTTTTTCAGTTTTTTCATAACTTTGGGCCACCGCGACCACCGACCTGTTTCCATTTTGTTGACTCTTACCTGCCACCACCTTACCATAAACACTCTGCCGTTGCAACCATCGAGTCTTCGAAAACCATTCCGTCTCACCGCACAACAACCTAATTCTTTAACCGCCATTGCCGCTTCCCTTCTAAGCCTTCAATGTCGTACAAACCTCAGCCGCAGCACAGAGACACTGATCTGCCTTTGCATGCAACCCCACATAGCGTGCACTGCTGCCATTGACTTGAAATGTCTGCAACCCTGTGAGGCTATCATTGTCTCTCCAGTCGCCCCATTCATAGTCGCTGCCTTCTCTATCATTCGTCAAATTCAAATAAAATTGCACCGTCCATACCATTATGTTGTAAAATTCAAAATAACTTTGTGCAGGTATGTTGAGTTCATACGTTCAACCACCGTCATACCATTACCACTATATAAATTTAACTAACCAAAAGTATAATTGCATAGTGTACATCGTCGTTCAACTACCTGCTATACCATCAACCTATTGGAACATCTCATTCGCTTGACGGTTATTACCAGCCACTGCTCTTTTGGAAAAGGGTGTGACTGTGTCTGGAAAAGGCGTGGCTTTTATTTAAGAGTATCATTGTGACATTATAAGAAATAAATGGGATTGTAAAGTGGTTATCACAAAAAGTGAAGGATTGAAGTTTACTATTGTTTGGTGGATAGAGACATAAAAGGTTTACTAATTGGTGCTTTTACAAACAAACAAAAAAAATTTGAAAAAGTCAAAATACAAGGGTGCCAAAATTTTTGAAAGTTTGAATATATATATATATATATATATATATATATAAAGGTGAAAAGGGAAAAAAAAAGAGGTTTATCATATATACAAGTTCAAGGAAATTAAAAAAAAAGGAGGAATAATAAAGTTTTGAAGGAAAAGGGTTGTTTTTAACCCCAAGTTCATTGCCATAAGGCCAAATGGAGTGCAATTCGAAAATGATGAAGAAAGTCAAGATGAGTTCCACACAACCATCATTATTTTGGACTAAATGTCCAAGTTGTCTAAACGAAATTGGATATACATATATTAAAAATAAGTGCAATTTACATTGTCTAGCATGTGGAAGATTAGAGGAAGAATTTCGGAGCTTGAACAAAAAAACAAGCCTTCAGAAAAGAAATATAAAGATCTCGAAGGCACATTTTACAATAAGTCAAAAGAAAAGGATGAGGAAACTTTGCGCCTAAGGGACCATAATAAAAAATTACTTGAACAGATCAAGAAGTCCAAGGTTAAAAAGCAAAAATTAAAGCAAGAAAATGAAAGTTCTAAGATGGAATTTCACGAGAATCTATTGAAGAAGGAAGAAGAAAATTTGCACTTAAATGATCCGAATCAAAGGTGCTATTAGAACAAATCAAAAGTATAAAAAATAAAGAGAAGGATGCTAAGGACAATCAACGATTCAGAAAATGACAAACTTTTATGTCTAAAGAATCATAACCAAAACCTTCTTACGCAAATAATGAAGCTTAAAAGTGACAAGAAGTCTCAAAATGATAAGTTAGAACAACTTCAAGAAGAAGTATTGAAGTCTCTAGTCGTTTCAATCCAAGTTGAAGATAAAGGAATGAATACCGATCCAGTCAGTATCACAACTCAAGAAGAAGAGAAACCTATAGAAGTTAAAACCAATTCAGATATTGCAGTTCAAACAATGGAAATTCCAAGTGATGATTCAATAACCAACTCAACAACAACAATACCTGAAGTAAATCAGGAAACTGCCACACACATGATAAGGGAAACTCCAACCATAAGACGTGATAGGTGTTATGGCTTGGGGTTTACTTCGTGAAAGGTGTCTCAATATTATATACCGAGTTATGTAAAATGTAACGAACAAAGTCCTTATATTAAGAGGAATGTAGTCTTTTGTATTTTCTTGGTTTGATGTGTTGGAGTATCCTTTGATGTGAAGGTGCTTCTTAAGACTAAATTTGCTGCTGTAATAAACTGTTGTTTTGCTGCAATTTTTCTGGTCTAAAACCCTATTTTATAGCATTCTTCTGTATTTTCTTGATTTGATGTGTCTGGGAAACCTATTTGAGACTCTGTAGGTCAAAAATAGCCTCTAGATCGACCCATAGCTCCCTTGAACCCAAATTTGGAAGTTATTCCATCCACTTCAAAGCCTAATTTGCTTTACCTTCATCTAGTGGATTTAAATTGTAGGATCCTTAGGGGCCACTTAGGTTAAGATCCTTGGGTTACTTGATCTCTAAACTCTACCAAGGAAGCTTCCATTGTTTTGACTTGCACGAAAAAGTGGGGAGTAGTTGCTATGGTGACATTATTGTTTGTTGCACATTGTCTAGGTTAGTGAGGCTTTTTACTAGATGCTAGATTTTATTGTAATAGGAAACCTCCATTCTAGCTAGTTGTTGGAACTTGGAGCTATCTATTTTAATGTTTTTGGCTCATTTCCTATATAGGAATCCTCCCTCTCATTTGTGTCTTAGTAAGGCACACTTCTAGGGCTTTCTTCCCCAATTCCTTATTAGGCACTCACTATGGAGTGTGATTTTCAAGCATGGGCATATTTTAATTTGGTAACACCTTTTTATTTTTATTTTTTGTGCTTTTCCATTAGAAGTTCTTTGCAATGGTTTGTTTCTGAAAGATTGGTTCCAGATTTGAAGAAGAATTTCTTGGGAAAATGCAAAATCTCATGCTAGATTGAGGGTTATTTATGTATGTAATTTACTGTAGCATATCCAGAACCATAGGGAAACATGATTTGGATGATTTTAAGCCTATACTTTGTGGTTTTAGACCTGAAAAGAACTCTGGTAGTGCCCAAAATCAACCCCATGAGCTCAATGGATCAAACAGGCATTGGAATTGTCCGTACAACCATGCCAATTTTTATTTCAACTAAACTTTTATGGGCAGCGGATCTGGAAGTCACCTTGAAAACCTTTTTTTGAGATTGGTTGCTTCAAATGTCTGCATTTATCTTGCTTGTAATAAACCTCAAGTTCGCAGGCTTGGTCTCTTCTGTACAAAGTCTGATAAAGGAATTTGTGGTTACATGATTTTCAGAACTCAGATTTGTGTATTAGGAAGGGTATCTTTGTATGACATGCTAGAAACAAGCATATAATATGTTGAAACCCAGGCAATTACCGAAGAGGGGTGGCGGGCGGGGGTGAATCAGTAATTATGTCTTTTAAACGACCAATTTTATATTATCTTACCATCCTTTTAATTCTTTCTTTGATGTATTAGCAGATCTATATATGTGTTCAACAATTAACCATGAATTCACAGGAGAACATACATGCAGCTCATGCAACACGTTGAGACACCAGATATAAGTGGAAATCCATAAAGGGGAAAACCACAAATTTTGGTTGTTGTGATGTAAAGACAAGTGCCCACTTCCTCTTTTACATCAATTTTTTGCAGGCTTATACCTATAGGAGGCTTCTACCTTGATTTTCTTTTGCAAGCTACAACTTGCTGGGAGAACCTACTCCCTCTTCTTACAGGCTCCTGTCATTTTTAGGCTACTACCAGAAATGAGACACCAATCTCCTGACAAGATTACAAATTTACTTTGCTGGTTTACCTAGTATTTGAATTCTGAGTTCATCTTTTTCTGGCTCTGTTCTGTACTCTGTCTCTGCTCTATTTACAGTTGCTTGTCTCTTGCTCATCCTCAATTCTGCTTCACATCTGCTCCACTTCCTCTTTCTCTCTTTGCCAGGCAATTCATAAAGTAGTTCTCACAAAAATTCAAATTCATTAGTACCTCTATCATTCAAGAATCAAAACACATCCTTTTATATACATAGTTTGCTGACTGTTTGTATTCCAATGCAAAAACCTAAAGTAAAAGGCTGCCTCTTTGTATTCAGGGGCTCTTTGTGGTCTACCTCGTCATTTCCAAACTAGAAGATCAAGTCAAGACAAATGTACCTTGCAATATTTGAAAAATTGGAATAAATACAAGCCAACAATCATGATTGCACCATATGGCTTGGATATAATGCGTTTTTGGAAATGTAAACCCAGCATATATCATACTGAAAGCTGACAATAACATTCATATTCAATGGCAATAAAAAGTTCTTCAGTTCCCATGTATTCACTTTTCTTATGAACCAAGTTACCAAACAACATCACAAACCTTGCTCAAGAAACATTGCTGGCCTGAGTTTAAAATTGCTGTCAAATGTATTGCAGATATGAGTTTAAACTTTAAGCATTGGTTATCTGAGTTTGCTTATGAAACATTGCTTCTTCTTATGCTGTAAAATCTTGATTAAGCTGCTGCCAAGTCTTGATTCTTCTTGTGTTCATTTATATTAAAGCCACTGCCATGGATAAGGATCATTAATTACATGTTTTATGCTGCTTGCCTTATAACCATGTTTTATGCTGCCTGCCTTATAACCATTTAATATGCTGCTTGCCTTCTAACCATTTAACATGCTGCTTGCCTTCATAACCATTTGACATCAATGCCAACATTACCAACATAATAGTCCTTTATTTATCAGTTGTAATATCCCCAATAGTGCTGGTTGATGTGATTGACCTTACGAATGAGATTTATATGTCATCTTGAGAGCAAAAAATAAAAAATAAAAGGGAGCGGATATAGACCTTGAGTCTGTTGAACAAGGGAATAAAACAGCACGGAGATTGCAAACATTTGTCTTATTAGTATACTTCATTGCTGGCAACTCTCTCACACTTGCATCTAATATACCAGCAATAGTATGAGACTGTGGTTATGCATACTTAAAATTGTCGTATTGAATTTGTAGCCTAACCAGAACTCATAAAAGGGCAACCTAATAGCAGTTTAAAAGGTCCTATTTCACAATCCTAAAGTCTCCTTGAAAACCCTGTTTGTATGCTGAAAGGGGAAGCAACAATTGTAGTCTCGAGCTTATATTTTATTACTAGATTGCATTAGAGTGAATTTCTGATGTGCAAATTTATATGAAACAGAGTGTTGTCTCCATTGTATGTGTCACTGCTGGAAGAATTTTCAAGCTCATAACAACATATATAAACAATAACATGTAATTTGTTCATCTTGGTTTCTAAGGCCATAACAATAGGGGAATCACAAACTTTTGAGGCATAATAAGATGTACAGAGACTTGCAATATAATTATAATAGTTCACTAAAGATATATTGGTGCATGATTTTAGATATGTATAGTGGCATTTTTTTATCTAGGTGGATATTGGTGGCCACCCACCTGGTCCATTGGCTCACAACATGATTTTCCTATTTTGACAATTTTCTATTTTTGGCAGTTTTCAGGTCCTGAACTTTCAGAGCCGTTTTGAGGCCCCAAACGCTGTATTTTGGGGAAATGGGTAAACATGGGTCTTTCACTGACGTTTGTAATAAAAAATTGTTCTCCTCGGAAAGACCTTTCTAATGGGATATTGTGCATGCTAGTCGAAGCTAATAGGCTGAAGTTATGATTTCGAGAAGTTGGCATTCCCCTTTGGCGCTTCATCTCTTAGGGTTAGGGTTTTGATGTTTAGGGTTTTTCATTGTTTCTTCATGATAAAAAATTCGTTGAGCCTCATTGTAACACAATTCAGTAAGGCGAGTAGCCATAACATCTGTTCTTAGAGATAAACTACCATTGCTCGAGCTAGTTTGCTTTCATCCTGCATGTAAACAGTTTCAACATGTACTATTTAGTAATTGGAGTTCAGTTTCATTGTATCTTTGTGTTTTTGTTTTAAATTTGTATTTCATTTTGTTCCTTCAGAAATCCGGATCAGTGGTATTAGACTGGTTTTTTTCTTCTCGTTTTTTCTATGCATGTCCCCAACGAGGTCGAGGGATAAGGAGTTGGGACTCGAACTGCTTGAGCCCTTGCAAGATCATCTTTATCGATTCCGATGGCCTCTGGTGGTGGAAGAAAAGAAAGGCGAGGGAGTAGGAGATCTTATCAAATTGTTGCTCGAAGAATCCTTTGAGTGACAAAGGAGCAAAATGATAGATAACTTTTCTCAGATTCTTTGGCGAATACCAATAGGCGACACATCTACATCCAACAACCACTTTGGAGTGTTGAAAAGTGTAACTAGGATCGGTCTTCATATTGACTATGCAATTATGCATTTATGTAAAGAAGAAGACAAAGATAATAAAATGTATTTTTGTTGTACTCGCTTCATGGGTTTCATGAGCAAGATTTTTATTATAGGTCAATAGACTTCTTCTTGATGTCTATTAGGGTTTGTCTTCTATTTATAAGTGTAATTAAGAGTCATGAATACGCAGTGACTAGTTTGAAGAATGTACTCCAAGACCTTGTGGAAGAATGGCTCATAACAACCCTCAAGATTGCCCACATTCAACGCTGGAAGATAATCTTATTATACAGTGACGAAGTCGGCCTATATACAGTGAGGATGTCGGCCTACAAACTTGTTTTAGGGTCGACCTAAAAGCAAGTCAAAGCAATGTATATATAAAGGGATCTGCAGCTCATTTGACACCTCCAACCAATGCGGATTGCTCTGAAGAATACTGCAGATTTCAAAGAGGATTCAACTGCGGGTTAAGGGACAAAAGATTGCGTGATAAAGTCTGGTATAAGAGTGGGCTAAAGGACAGAAAAAGGTGCAGACTTATCTGAAGGTTTTACAATTGTTAAAATGTGAATATCTCTGAGTTTAAGTGCAGAAAAAGGACAAGATCTGGTGCGGACTTCAGGACAAAAGTCAGTACAGGTTTAAGGACAAAAGGAGGTTCATATATCACAGTGTGTTATCACAGCAAGGAGGAAGAGACTTTAGTTCGAGAAAGAAAGGAAGGTAAATTTGTGATTTACCTTCTTGTTCTATAGTGCATAAAAGGAAGTACTACTCCTCAATTGAAGAAGCTTCAGGGTCATCCAAAGTGAAAGGTTCCAAGTTGTTCCAACAGAGCCACGATGGAACAACTCAAGACAACCCATTGAAACTATAACCAAAGAATATCAATGGGAAGACAAAGAAAGACATGGGGAAATGGTGCGAGTTCCACAAGAGCCACACTGATAACACAAATGAGTGTTGCACAAAGTAGTCACTGGTGGCCGATATGAAAGCTTCAGAGTCAGATGTAGGTTTCGACTCTTGAACTATACCTAGACAAGGGGAAATAGATCATCGATGCAGAACCCAATGCCATTGTTGCTACCACCAAGGTCCAACAAAGTGAGCCCGAAGATCTTGAGGAAGGTGAGTGTCTTGTCCACACAAATGTGGGCGAATGGGGCTCTGTTGTGTTTCATTGTCGATAGCGAAAGTCAAAAGAACTTCATGTCAGTAGAGGTCGTTAAGAGGTTGGGCCTATCGACAACACCACACCCACAACCACACACCACCAGGTGGCTCTACCATGGACGAGATCTTTGTGTCAGCCAACTGTGCCGCTTGCCCTACAACATCAAGCCTTTTACGGATGACGTATTGTGTGATGTTGCCCCCTGTGAAGTTTGTGATGTTTTTGTTGGGCCAATCATACTTGTGGAAGTGTTATGCTATGTATGAGTCCAAACCTCATATTGTTATTATTACTTTGGACAAAAAACTATAGGATACCAGAGGCAGCCCCGCTTACTTCCATTTCTTTGATCTCTGATAAACAATGCAATAATCTCATCTCCCAGACTGAGAAATTTGTCTTCCTCCTGATTCGCTCTAAAAGTAAGGGGAAGATTGTGGCCACATCCATGGCCTCCACACAGGGTTCCTCTGTGCGGCAAAGGCAAGTGGATAAGGTCGTGGAAGAGTACAAAGACATCTTCTACTCACCCTCCCACCTTTGCACTGTTAAGTCAAGCTTTCAATCGATCTGACCCTCGACACACCTCTACCCAATGGGCTAATCCACAACCACTCTCTTTTGGAAAATGAGGAAATCAAGCGGCAGATCCAAGAGCTGCTACAGAAATGGCACATTCGACCAAGTTCCTCACGTTGTGGGAGCCCAATTATACTTGTGCAGAAGAAGGATGGGACTTGGAGACTTTACATTGATTATTGAGCCCTAAACAAAATCACAGTCAAGAACAAGTACTTGATTCCATGGATTGATGACCTTCTTGACTTGCTCAAGGGGGCCAAGTATTTTAGCAAAATTGATTTGAAGTCCGACTATCACCAAGTCCCAAGAGAATCCACGGATGTGTGAAAGACTGCTTTCAAGTCAAGGGAGGTTCTTTTCAAGTGGTTGGTCATGCCCTTTCGATTTGATGAATGCCCCAACAACTTTCATGAGACTGATGGATGACATCTTGCAGCCTTTCACCAACTCTTTCGTGGGTTATATCTCGATGATATGTTCATCTTCAACACGAGTTGGAAGAGCACTTGCAACATATTCGACAAAACCTGCATACTCTGTGATAGCTCGAACTATGTGCCAACTTGGAAAAATGCCCTTTTGGCATGGACAAGGTCCAATGTCTAGGTTACATTATTGATGAGCAAGGTGTGCATGCAGATCTAATTAAGATCTAAGTCATTTAGGACTAGATGGCCTCGATGGGTCTCATAGAGCTTCGCAACTTCTTCGGCCTTGTTAATTTCTACCGAAGATTTGCGTTGGGGCTCTCTCATATCACTTGGCCCCTAAGTAACCGAATTCGCCTAAAAGGGGCCACGAATCCCGAATCCCCGTATCGGGTACGTATACGTATGGGATTTTGCCCCAATTCAACGGATACGGCGTATCCCGACCGTACCCCGTTTGGATACGCAGTATCCCATACAACCGGATACGGCCGGGCCCGCGGCAAGGAAAAACGCGCGATTTTGGCTTTAAAGTGGGGTTTTTCCTCACTCTTTTTTCACCCATTTCATTTGTGAAGTGAGAAGGAGAGCTAGTGTGAACAAGGAGCAAGTGTGAGCAAGGAGAAAGGGAGTTCTTTCGAAGAGATTCGAGCATCCGGTAAGTGCATTGTCCCTCTATATTTTGCATTTAGTTTGTTGTTAGTGTTTGCATATGCATATGTTTTATATATTTAGTTGTTTTTGTTTATTTTTTGATATTCAGCTCCGATCAAGGCGGCCAAGACGGGGGGCAAAGAAAAGGGAAAATGTCCCCATTGGAGATGCCTACTGTCCCTCTTTCATCGGGAGTCTCGCAGTATTTCATCCATTGGAAGTGGGGCTGCAACAGTAGCTTCAAATGTGCAGGGAAAACAAATTGTTGACCCCAAATACCCATTGTGGAAATATGTGACAAGAGAGGAAGGGGCAGCAAAAAAGGGAGGAGGAGGAAATTGTTCATGGAAATGCAATTTTTGCAATGGCCATTTCACTTGCACATATTTCCGTGTGAAAGCTCATTTGTTGGGTATTCCAAGTTGTGGCATTAAATGTTGTACAACAATTGAATCGCCAAAGAGGAAGGAATTGGAGAAAGAGCAGAGTATTGGTGAGGCAAATGTGGCAGCAAAATAAAAAAAAAACCAAGAATGATGACCCCCTTCCATTCTTAAGGAAAAGCAGCAACAAGTTCCCTTTTGAGACTTTTAGTAGGGGAGAATTAGCAAAGAGAAAGGCAACTGCAGTTGGTCCAATGGACAAGATTTTCCAAAAAGAGAAGAGGGAAGAGCTTGATCTCACCATTGCATTTTTTTCTATCAGAACTTCATATCCTTTAATGTTGCACAGTCACCTCTATTTATTGAGATGTGTCGAGCTCTTTGTCATGGGGCTCCATCAGGGTATGTGCCTCCTGGGTCAGAGAAGCTCAGAACCACATTGTTGACAAAGGCAAAGAAAGAGGTGGACAAAATGCTTGAACCTATTAAATCAGCATGGCCAACATCTGGGGTTAGCATTGTTTCTGATGGATGGACAGATCCAGCACGCCACCCACTCATTAACTTCATGGTGTCATCCTCGAATGGTGCAGTTTTCTTGAAATCAGTGGATGCACTTGGACAGTACAAGGATGCACAATATATGGGTGAGTTATTTGTCAAAGTTATTGAAAGTTTAGGTGTGGATTGTTGTGTGCAAATCATTACAGATAATGCACCTGTTTGCAAGGCCGCTGGCATGATTGTGGAAGCAAAATATCCACAAGTATTTTGGACACCTTGCATTGTCCATTCATTGTTTCAACAAATCTACTTTCTTACACAGAAAATCATACTTTGGATTGGAGCCATTATTGAGGATGCACGACATATCCGCAACTTTGTAACAAACCATACAAATGCCCTCACTATCTACAAGGAGTACAGCGATCTATCATTGTTGAAGATTGCAGATACATAGTTTGCCTCTTCATTCATCATGTTGAAGAGGTTGAGGGAGGTCAAGACCGCTCTTGGGTCCATGGTTATTTCAGAGTTTTGGTCTTTTTGGAGAAAGACGGATCAAGCAACCTCAAAGAAGGTGAAGGACACAGTGTTGGATGATATATGGTGGAAGAAGGTAGATCTAATTATTCAGATCGTGGACCTTATCATTTCCTTGCTCCGATTTGCAGATACAGACCAACCCATCCTAGGAGAGGTTTATGAGGGATGGGATTCCATGATTGAGTCTGTGAGGACCATTATTTACCTACAAGAAATTTTAAGTACAGACCTCTTTTGAGGCCCTTCCGCCAAATCCTCAGGATATTCTTGTCAGCAGATGGGACAAGAATTGCACACCTTTACATTTTTTTCCTCACTCCTTGAACCCAAAATACTACAGCCATGAGTGGCTGAATGGTGGACCTTCCCGCAGATTCCCTCCTCACATGGATGCTGAAATCTCACAGGGGAGGAAAGATGCATTGAGGAGGATTTTTTAGGATGGGGCATCCCTTGATGAGGTGGAGGATGCCTTTGCATATTTTTCCACTAGCAGGGGGCGATTTGGAGGCTATGATTTGATTTGAGACAGGGGGGCTAAGAAGCCCCATTCTTGGTGGGCAACTCATGGGGCAACAAACCCTCCTCTACAGCAGTTAGCCATGAGGCTCCTCTCTCAGGTGACTTCATCCTCTTGTTCTGTGAACCCCTGCGGGAGACTATGCCGTCTTGAAGAAGAAGCAGAACCCAGCAGTCCAGGCAGAGGCAAATGTATTATTTTCCCGATACAATCTCATCCCTGCAGGCAGAGTTGTCCATGGTTGAGAAGAACCCGTCTGGGATGTCTTTCCTGATGATATGGGTCTGGACAGCAATGTTGAGTTGGCATTGGCCAACTTGGATCTCAATGCGTCAGTGCTAGAGCCTGTCCCCATTTCGTGTCCCGGTCAATCAATGTGCCCCACCAGCAAGTCAGAAGATAAATGAGGAAGATCCATGAAACCAGAGGAGAGCAGTGGTGAGCATGATGATCAGAATGAGGGCAGTGATGTTGATTATGAGGATTGATGACTCTGACTCATTGAGGTTTCAGGCTTGTAGTCTTGTAGACTGTAGTTGCTTTTGTATTTTCTATTTCTATTTGCCATTGGCAGTGCACTTATGTAACACATTTTGATTCTGATGACTTAATGAGAAAACTACAATATCTTACTATCTTCAATCTTGTCTTTCTAAGTAAATTTGACAATTGTATCATGTATGGTGTATCAATGTATTATAGTATCAATGATGATGTATGATTCATGAGTATCTATGTTTGAATCAATGAATTTTGTATGAATTTGTGCAAAAAATATCTAATTTTTTTTAATATATATATATATATATATATATATATATAATAAATGCATCTCTCAACGTATCGTATCCCCGAGTACCATTAAGAAGGTCACCTGCGTATCAATTCATGAATTTAAAATATCCCCGTATCAGGTGACTTAGCTTGGCCCTTAAGTCAAGTTACCAAGGGTGGAGCAAGAACAAAGTTTTTTTGTTCTGAGCCACAATAAAAGGCATTCATTGAACTCAAACATTACCTTTGCTCTGCACCAGTTCTCACCTTGCCAAACTTGCAACATCTATTTGAGATTGAGACAAATGCCTCTGACTATGCTATTGGAGCAGTCCTTGCTCAACAAGGGCATCCGATGGCCTATCACTGTGAGGCACTCTCTGATGCTATTCAGAGATACCCCTCCTATGATAAGATGTATTTTGTCGTGTAGACTTGCTGACAGTGGAAACATTACATTCTGGGGAAGGAGACAATCATCTTCACAAATCACTGACCTCTTCAATTTATGTAGACATAGGGGAAGTTACAAAACGATCACCATATAAAGTGGTCCACATATATGCAACTATTCTATTTGAACATTAAATACAAGAAGGGTAACACTGATCACATTGTAGATTGCCTCAGTTGGCCCCCAGTTGTGGCCATGACCACTATTCTCAACTCTTGTGGGCACGAGACCTCTGGATGGCCGCAACTTTACAACAATGATCCAAAATTTGCCGCCACATACCAAATGATGATGAAACGAAAACAAGTTCTAGATTTCCACCTCTAGGATGCACTGTTGTACTACCTGGGACACCTTTGTGTTTCTTCAAGTGAGCGTGCCAAGTTGATTTGGGAGGCACATTACAGTCGGGTAGCAGGGCACTTTGGCGCGAAGAAGACAATGCCAATACTGTAGAAGTATTTTTATTGGCCGAAACTTCGACAAGATGTTTGCAAATATATTGTGTCTTGCATTGCCTGTGCCATTGCCAAGCCAACCATTAAGAAACAAGGCCTATACACCCCTCTGCCTACTCCTAGTCGGCCTTGGGAAACCATCTCTATGGACTATATGTCTAGCCTTCCTTTTCCCAAGCATGGTCCTGGCTGTGTGTTTGTGGTTGTTGATAGATTTTCTAAGATGGCAATATTGGCTGCCTGCAAGAATAATATCACAATAGAAGCCACTGCCAAGCTCTTCTTCGAAGAGTAACAGATTCCTAAGTGCATTTTGGTCGAGCCTCTGGTCATTGTTGGACACCAAGCTCACCAAGTCAATTGCCTTCTACCCCTAGACTGATGGCCATATAAAGGTTGTCAATAAGATGATCATGCATATATTATGCATGTACAACTCTAAGCAACCACGAACATGGGATGTGAGTTTGCCCTATGTTAAACACAACTACCACAAAGCTCTCCATATCTCCACTGGCCCTGTTGTTGCTCAAAATGTATAGGCACTGCGACAATGACTCAGGTTGGGGGCTATCACCCTGATCCCCAACCTCTCCGTTTAAGTTGTCTCCCAACAACAAGCTATGGGGGGTAGACCCTATGAAAATGATATGAAGAAGGATAAGTTGGGAACCAACAAATTCGGAAGACAAAGTTGAGTGGCCTAACACTTATTTTGATTTGGAAAGACTTAAAGGCTTCAATTTGATTTATAGATTTGAAACCAACAACCTTGCTTAAGACAAATATCATATTTCAATATTGATATCTGATGTATCACTTGACATCTTATACATCTTATATGTCAATTATATTTTCATATTTATGTAGCAATGTGTTTGTTTGATGTTGATGTTGTTTTAGAAGTTAAAAAATTGAAAAAAGATGATTATTTTTTGTATTTTTTAAAGTTTCCCGATAATTTTCGTTATTTTTCCCAATATTGGTGATAATTTAAATTTTGTACCCCCACTGATAAATTTTCAATAACAATAAATGTAACATTGATCTGAAGTCCATACTAGAGTAATATTTTAGCAGGAAAGTCTCTTTAGAGGTTATCTACATTCACCTTGAAGTTTGGGAAGACAAATGAAGTGACAACAATTTGTCTTATCAGCTTCCCCTTGTTTATCATGAGTGAAGACTTTGCACATCCATAGTGACAAATCAAGTGGTAACAAACTTGATTTGAATTCATTGCAATTAATGGAGATTTACAACAGTAAATTTGTCATGTTGTCTTCAATATAAATTTTAAATTTCTTAACAATTTCAGATTTAAGCCAATATTGGACAGCTGAAAACTTCGTATATAGATAAGAGATGAAATTTAAGTACGTACTCTAATCTTATTGCAAGCTGGTACAACTTTGCAAGCTCTTGAAAACCCTATCTAGAGAAACCTTGTTAGGCTAAGGTGTAGCTCCATTGTCCATGTTTTGATGATATTCGTACTAACATGAATTCATATTAATACAAGAAGATGACTCTTGGTTTCATCTTCCAAGAGGTTTACTGACCTTTCACATTCACCTAGCCATTACTGTATACAAATTATTTACAATTACAAAAATCTCGAAGGATTATGTGTCCAACATTCGCGTCCTTAAGTTGAAGGGGTGCTTGTGAGCCCAAGCATCATTTTTAACTTGTCAAACTTATCTCTTTTTAGTGCTTTGGTGAAGATGTATGCAATTTGTTCATTTGTGGAGGCGCTCTTCGGGTTATAACATATGGACCTCATGCTTTACTTTCCTTCTTGTTCTTTATATAGGAGACATTTTGGTACTCTTGCTTTTGGATTCACATCGTTGTATTCAACAATCCCATTGACCTGCTTTTGTGGTCATTTGTTGGACATTAATATAATTATCTTATCTTATCTATATGATATCAAATCAAATGATACCTTGTGTTGATTTGGTTGGTTCAATCATGGAGTTTGGGACTCTTGAGCAACTTGATTGTGGAATTATTGTCAACTAACAATTGAGTAGAATTCACTTTTTCTCTTGGAAATATTCAAGTATTTTCTTGAGTTACACAATTCCCTTGTTGCTTTTGCAACTGCCATGTGTTTTTCCTTTGTTGTGGAATTCACTGGAACCAACTATTTGCATGACCTCCAGGAGACAACTGTTGATCCAAGATTCATGAGATAGCATGAAGTCGATATTCCATTTTCGTTATCCCCATCAAAGTCTAAATCAGCATATCCAATCACGCTGAAGTCGTCCACCTTGAAATATTTGAATCCAAAATCTTGACTTCCCTTGAAGTTTCCCAAAACTCTTTTTGTGGTATACCAATGTTCTTCAGAAGGTTTTTGCATAAACCTGTAAAGAATCCCAACAACAAATGAAATGTTTGGTCTAGTGGTGGTAAGGTAGATGAGACTTCCAACAAACTGCCTGTACTTGGTTGCATCATCAAATTCATTCCCTTTGTTTGATGTGAGCCTCAAATATTGTTTCATTGGATTGGGAAGAAGGTTACATTCAGCCATACCAAACTTGTTTAATAATTCTCCAATGTACTTCTTTTGGGAGATGAATATGTACTTCGGGTGTTGAGTCACTTCAATGCTCAAGTAATAGTGAAAATGTCTCAAATTTGTCATCTCAAAGCCCTTCTTCAACTCTTTCTTTATGGATGCAATATAGTGTTCATTGTACATTGTCGTTATTAGATTATGTACATACACTACAAGATATGCAGATGTTTTTTCACTTTCTTTATTAACATAGTTGCATCATCAATATTAAAGTGTTTGAAATTCAATTTCAGAAGGTGCTCAATTAGCTTTTTATACTAGGCTCGTGGTGCTTGCTTCAAGCCATATAAGGATTTGATGAGATTACATACTTTTTATTCTTGTTTTTTCACCAAAACCTTTTGGTTGAGACATGAAGCCATTCCCTTTCAAATGTCCATTCAAGAAGACAATCTTCATATCCATTTATGGACTTTCAATCCATTATGTGCTGCCAATCCAAAGAGAGTATAGTTGATGGCTCATTTTGTTGTGGGGGCAAAAGTCTCCTCATAATCAGTGCCTTATTTTTGTGCAAATCCTTTTGCCACAAGTGTTGCTTTATGCTTGTCAAATGAGCCATCTGATTTGTACTTGTTCTTGTAGACCCACTTGTAGCCAATTGGTTTGGTTTCGAATGGAGGGTCCATGAACTTCCATGCCCCATTCTTGAGAGGATCGTAATACTCCTACATTGCTTCTTTCCATTCATCACGAGAAATAACTTCTTCAAAGGAAGTTGGTTCAAAAGTAATAGATAAATTCAATTCGTAATCATATGAAACTTCTGTATCATCTACATAACTTGAATTAGAATTATTACATCACCTCCATCTTGTCTGGTGGAACCTCTAGTTCCTTTCTTTTCAACCTCATCAAGATGAACACTTTCAAGTGTTTTAATGAGCCACTTTGGTAGACCTTTCTAGGATGGTCCGGAATCAAGATCCATAATCTCATCATCAAATTCATGATATGTGTTGACATGAGTGAATCTATACAAATGATCAAATTGCCCCTCAATAATTTGGTTAGTCTTGGAAGATTCAAGAAAAATTACATCTCTGGAAAGAATAGAACTTTTTGTTTACCTCATCGTAAAATCTGATATGCCTTGGTGGTATTTGAGACCCCAAGAAGATGCACTTTCAATTTCTTGCATCAAGCTTGTGCATGACATGGACACTTGTTTTTCACATATACTACATACACATAGAACCTCTTTAGCCCAAAACATAAGCATTTTAAAAAAACATCATGGAACAAACCATATTTAATACAGTCCTATTCATTATTTTAGCTACCATTTTATTGAGGATTGTATGGATTTGTGGTTTGATGTTGAATCCCATGGTGGCAAAGATAGTTTTCAAATTCATTATATGTATATTCTCCTCCAATATCAATACGAAGAGAGCCAATATGTGATTGTGCTCATTTTGAATCCATACATGAAAATTTTTAAAAGTTTTAAAAGCTTGAGATTTATCTTTCAATAAGTACACCCAACACATCTTGGTGTGATCATCAATAAAAGTTATCATATATCCATTGCTCTTAGCAGATGGAACAAGCATGGGGCCGTACAAATCAGAATGTATTAGTCTAAGTTTCATACATTCTCTTGAAATGGAATTATGGAAAGGTTGTTTGCTATACTTTTCAAGGATACAAGAATCACATTGCTTTAGTTTCCTAGGAATAATAAGCAAATTAGAAACACCATTCTTTTTCAGTAAACAAAGACTGCCATAATTATTGTCCAAATATAGCATGCCATGGAAGGCTAGATGGCAATATACCTTCATTATGATGGGAGATGTATGCAAAATTCTATGCACGTATGGATGTTCCTTTCAACTCCAACAATCTTTCATCCTCCACTCTAGTCATGACAACCAAGTTGTTGGAAGCCTTCCTTATTTCTACTTTGCCATCAAAGATATGAATGGAGTGGCCTTGTTGTCGAATGTGCACAAGGAACAACAAATTCCTTTGCAACTCTAGAAGATATAACACATCATGTAGAAGAAAATTAGGGAATGTAGTCTTCAAAGAAGTCTCTTCAGAACACATTGTCACTGAAATCTTCAATGAACTCTCTCCCTAAGGTCATGTGGCATGTTGCACCTATGTCAAGCAACCATGCATCTATGCAAGAAGTAGATGAAGTATGAAACAAAATTTTAGTTACTCCAATATTGCAATGGACATCCATCAATGTAATGAGCAGATTCAGATGCTTAACGTTTTGTCGGATTTGCTCTTTCTTTATTCTTGTTTATCTTTAATCTTCCCCTAGGGGATTCTACATCTCGATGCTGTTGAAATATGTAACTAGGTTCAGTCTTCATAGTGACATATGTAATCATTATTTTATGTGATGTAATGAGAAAAATAAATTTATTATTGTTGAGGCATGGGTTTCATGCTCAAGAATATTTTTTTTAGGTCAAGCTCTCATTGAGAGCTCGTAGTATTTGTCATTGAGTCATCAAGTCATTAGAGTCATTGTCATGTATGAAAAGACCCAATTGGGCATGTTACATATTGTAAGAAAAATTTATTTGAGTTAATGTCTAGTCAAAGAACTCTCCAAGATCAAGTTGGTCTCAAATCATGGATGAGGATGTCTATATATAGGAGGACTCAACCTCATTCCCTAGGAACATCAATCAAGCATTGCAGAAGTTCGATCAAGGAACAAGAAAGAGCCTCATACTCTAGCGAAGAAAGGAGAATCATAGAAGGAAAAACCGAGTTGTTTGGGTCTTCTCTCTCACACGTGCGGAGTGCTGTTAGGGCACACTTTCAACTACAAAAGGACAAAATCATAGTCAGATTTAAAAGGTGTTTCAAGGATCAAGAAGATTGAAAATTTAAGTCGAGTTGGTGTAAAAAGAGCCTCCATTCAAGCGAAGGAAAGAAGAAAAGGCCTTGTCCATCTTCTAGGTCACACAAGTAAATTAGGGTTTCTGTAGCTAGGTTACACCAAATATTGAAGGAAGCCGAGATAAGGGTCAAGAAGGAAACATTACTACTAGTTGAAGACACAAAGAGAAGTGTGCAAGTATAGCGAAGAAAGAAAAAATTATAGATATGCTCCATCAAGCACACACGTTTGGCATCTTGACAGTTACAAGCAGGCTGAGGATTGCAGGAATGTGATAGAAGGTCGAAATTCTAGCGAAGTCAAGAACAATGGTATAGAAGTTAGTTTGACCATCTTTGACTTAAGAGAAGAAGAAGAGTTGTTGTAACTTGATCTTGGAGTGATTCTTGTTCAAGGGTCTTGGTCTTGGAATTCATCAATTGAAGTCTCTATAAGAAGAAGAATTCGTTTGGGTTTTCCTCTC
The DNA here is from genome assembly GCA_034641835.2 of Pinus albicaulis. NCBI lineage: Eukaryota > Viridiplantae > Streptophyta > Pinopsida > Pinales > Pinaceae > Pinus > Pinus albicaulis. The sequence continues at coordinate 68,019,324 of CM076575.1, forward strand.
AAGATTGGAGAGGTTTTGGCCTTGGATGATCGCCTACAACTTGTGTCCTATTGTCTCATTGTTCTTTTGGTTTTGGTAGCTGGTTGATGATAGAAGAACACTAATAATAAGAAGCAAAAAGAAGCTAATCAAGTAAAGTAAAAATACATCACTATCAGTTTATCCTGTAAGAGAAATCTCATACACTTGCTGCCCCTAGATTTCTCAACAAATGCATCATGTCCATTTCTCCCTCTGGCTTTGCTTTGAAGTGCCTTTGTTTTCCCTCCAGAGTAACCCTCTCTCCACCAAATTTTCTCTAACAAGCTAGAATCACCACTAGCAAGTCCTCCTTTCTCTCATATAAGGCATCTCCTTTTTTTTTTCTATTCTCAACAAGTGCAACTTAGGGTTTATCACCAACCCCTAGCTCCATTGCCTCCAAAGGGTGAAAACATTAGCAGTAGAGTTCTAAAATTCTTCAAGAAACTATAGCTCTTTAAGATGGAGGTAAAGTACAAAGAATATTGAGAGAGAGAGAGGCTAGCACTCCGCATACATTTGTAACCCAAGTGTAAAGAAGAATAAGCACAAGTGGATGTGATAATGATAATGACTATCACCTTCCTCTATAGGAGGTAAGCAAGATTTGTAATGACATATGCAATTAGCCCACTACAAGCATCCTATAAAACACAAGTAGGTCTCATTGTCACCTAAGATGTACACCTAAATGTGGGAAAATTTTTCGACCTCACAAGGTATAGTCTTTAAGGCCCAACGTTCAGAGAAGGGGCTGTCACCTATTCCGAACTCTCTCCGTTTAAGCTCTCTCTTGGGCAAGCTATGGGGGGTAGTCTCTAAAGATGGTTAGCAATGGAAAACTTGTTAAAACAAGTAGTTCTAGGAGACAAAGGGTAAGGCAATTACTACTTGATATATAACTTGAATGGATTAATTAGCAAGTATAATTTTTATTGAGCAATGTGTTAATGAGATAAATTCGATTAAATCATTATGGCATTCAACAAGATATGAAGATGAGAGACTAGTGCCTTTATAACAAAGCTCAAATAAAGATATAATACTTGCAAATGAAAATATTTCAAGTTACAAGGATAGCAATGCTGCGAGACAAGTGTTAGTACAAGAGATCGAAATATGAGCAATAAGATAAAACTTGCAAGATAAATGAAACTTGTACTTTAAAGAGATGCTTAGAAAAAATAGAACAATATTATGAACCAAGCACAAGAGAAATATGATGCAATATTGCAAGTTGGTGAAATGCTCACAAATCAACAAATGCAAGATGAAGTGATGTTAGATGAATGAATGCAAGACTAGATTATGTGAGATGCAAAAATCTTGGTTGATTTTAAGTTATATGCCTAAACTTTGGTAAAAATTTTCCCTCAATTTCTCAAAACTTGGTAAGGAATGGGGTGGCTTGCAAGAAGGATAGGTTGAGGAGGCGCTTAGTCCATCATTAATAATACCCACCTAACCTCCTTGAGAATCCACATGCCTTCGTTCCTACAAGGGCTCAATCGCAAGAGTTTTGCGAGGTCACGTGTTTTAACCTTACTCCATACTCAAATTTATCAAATTGAATACAAGTTAGGGAAGTTTGTCCTAAAATTTCTATTAACCAAGCTTATGCTTGAGGGTAAAATTTTAGAGATGAAAGCCTAAATCTAATATGCAGATGAGATGCAAATGTTAATGCGATAGTTTAATGAGATGTAATAACAAGATGCTTCAAAGAAAGGAATACCAAGCCACTTATGATCAAGATTATTAGCTTGTGACAATAATTCAATGAAGCATATGAAGATTACTAAAAATGAAACAAGCGAGAGAAGGAAATGACGATTAGATGAAAATGTTAAAACAATAACTCAAATGCCTTTAATGAAAAGTGCTCTTAAAATGTTTCTTCACTTATGTTATGTCATGACAAACGAAACAAGTGAGAATTATACAATGAAGGACAAGTGAATGATGGCAGGTGAGATTGCTAATAAGAAAATAGAAAGACTACTTTCAATATGAGATACAAATGAGATTAAGACAAAAAACTGCTTACATGTAGCTAGATCAAATAGCCAATAATGTGACAAGAGCAATTAGATCAATTGAAAAAGAAGAGATGCAACCCAAGAGATTAGATCCATGATATAATGAAAAGGAAACTCCAACTAATCAAATGAGAGCAAGAAAACTTGTTAGTAATCAGATCTATAGTCTAGGAAAACAAAAAATAGGAAAGCTAAACTAAGATCACATGAAATCCTCCCTTTTAAATAAGGAGGTGAGATACCATGGGAAAATGCCAAGCTCCCTCAAGAAACCAAATCCTTTTATTATTAATATTACAGTGAGAAGAACCCTTTAGACATAGTAGGGTTTCAAACCCTCAAGGAGGGTTTACGATGATATTAAACTTTGAAAGAAGATCCCTTTCTCAAGAAGACAAACGACAGTGGATTCTGCTTCAAAACTTGATTGAAATTCCTCTAAATAATTTGTTCTAAACCTCCCATAGCTCATGGTCTTCACAAAGATGAAATATGGACTCCAAATGCTCACGACCTTCACAAAGATGAAATATGAACTCTAAATGCTCACGCCTTGAAGAAAAAGCCCTCAAAGTCTCACGATCTTGCAATAGAATTAGCCCATAAAATTTTAATTAAATTTTTCATTTTTTTTTAATAATTAATTTCTTGAAATTCCATGTATTAACTTGATTTTTTTTTTTGGGGTTATCCTGCAAGACGTCCAAGACAAGAAGATTTCCTGATTAGAAAGGGTAGACAACCTCATTTGAGGTCTCGGCCAGGAGAAAAGGGCCTCCAAGGCTCGCGACTCTCTCAAAAAAGTTTGGAAATAATTTGCAAGCCTTCAAACAAATATTTACTCTGCTAAATCGAGCCCTAAAACCCATAAAGTTTGATGAAGAAACCGATGCAAAATTTATATTTTCTTTGCAAATGTCCAAGGGTTAATTTATTTGACACCAAGAGAGGGATCAAGCCCATTTAGGCTTGCGACTCAATGATTCGATGCCAAACTTGCTTGTGGCCTCAACAAAAAATTAGATATGCAAAATTTTGAAACCCCAAGTGAGATCTGTAAAACAAAAATTGAGAAAATTGTCTTAAAAATTTATAAAATTTTATGAATAAAGACCCTTAATGAAAATTGAAATAGAAGCAAGAAAAGGCCTTCAAATGCTTGTGGCTTGAAGATTTAGGCTTTCAAATGGAATATGACCATCAAAAAATTTCGATCTAGCATATAAACCCTAGCCGTCTAATGAAGATGAGGGTTTGGCCTCAAACAACTTTGACTTTCTCTTGATCTTGTAGCAAAACCACTTGCAAAATACTTATCAAAAAATCCTAACCAAAAAACCTTGTCCTCGTCTTCAGATCTGCAAGAAAACAATGAAGAAAAACCCCAAGAAAATACAAGATGAATTATATGCAAGAGTTAGAAATTATATACAATATTTATTTACAAATTTACAATGGCTAAATCAAAGGAAGATGAATACAACTCTGTTCCTTGATTAGAAAACAATAGCTCTTTAATAGTCAAATATATTCAGTACAACACTTTTAGAATAAGAGAAATTTGAAGATAAATAAGTTTTTGTGGTGCAAATGGCAAGAAAACTCTTCAAATATTGAATGATAAGTATTTGAAAAATCCCACTATGGGTGATTTAGCTTCTATGCCTTGAGTAGTTGGTTACTTCAGCCGAGAACGTCCCCAAGTGCCCAATATCTGATCAAATAAAATTGACTTCTACACACCTTGGAAAAAATCATTAGATCCACAGGAAATGGATGGCACAGTGAGAAGGAAGTCTAGGGGTCCAACCGAAATCCTACGAGATATGCCCAATCTAAAGTGTTTCTCCATTTCAAATAATGATGCAAGGTAACTATACACCAATAGATGCAAACGACAAATGGAAATAACAAGTTATAACATCAGTAGAATATGAAGCACAATTGAGCAGAATGATTTTACCATAAAAGACTAAAGAATAACAACATAACTTTGCCCCCAAAGAGTTTCTTTTATTACTGGAGAAAATATTACAAATGCAGTGGAGCTTCACTTAGCCAAGAGCTCGAGAATTTTCTTGCATTACAATGAGGAGCTTAGAGCTCAATTTATAGAAAAAATGAGAGTTGTAGATCCTTCTTCAAGTGAAAATGGCTAGGTCCAATGAGTTGCACAAATTTGACTTGATCCCAGAAGAAAACGGCTAGTTGAAAGCTTGATCCATGCCAAAATAATCTTGACCCTTGATGAAGTTCGATTCCCCTTGATGATGGAGCTGGATTGGCCAAAAAATTTGATCCCGGTACAAAAATATTTTTTCCAAATTTTTCTCCTCAAAATTTTCTCATTCAACTTAATCACCTTGGACTGTCTCACCAAAATTCAATTTTTTTGGGAAATAAATTCTTTTTTTTCCAGACCAACGATTTTTTCTGGGATTTTTCCTTTCTTGATTTGTGGAGATCTTTTCTTGGGAAAGTGCACATCCTTTTTTAATATTTTCCACTTGGAGAGAATTTTATTTTTTCTTTCATTTTAATTTTCTGACTATTTTCCGGCTATAATTATTTTGCCATTTTTCATCGGAAAATAGAAAATATGACTTTAGAGGGATGTAAACATATTTTTCCACCCTTGTCCAGATAGAAAGTTTAGGAGTTGAGATGTAATTTTAAGTACTCATACCCCTTATAACTTCTATACATATAACTTTTTTACATCTTTACATCAAATATTACATAAAAATCCCGTCCCGAAGGGAAATTAAAAATTAACCTCTAGACTCAACCAAATTTTGCGAAACTTTAGACATGATCTAGTATGACAGTTTACATCAACTCTATACACTAAGACTCACTTAAGACTTCACCATCAAGCCTCACTCTAGCTTTGGGGGATGTGTGGGAGAAAAATTTAACTGATTATAAGTGTTGAAAAACACAAATAATGAGCAAAGGAGAAAAAATATTCCCTAGAGTGAAAACTCTCTAGCGAAAATCTTAAGCTACTTAGATGTGTTACATGGCTTTATATTGATACTATAATCATTTTACATCATGACTGCATAAGGCTGCAGAATTTGGATTACAATTGAAGACCATAAGCTGCATGATGATGATGAAATCTGAAAATTTTTGACTGCTCTGAAATGGACTCTGCGCATGGGGTAGTTGACACTTGAGTGGTCAACATGTCCACACATGTTAAGTGCTCTACTCCAAGTGATAGATGTCAAACTCCAAGGTGATGATGATCAATATGGAAGGCAGCAAGGCATGAGTGCTACTCTTCAAGGTTTCTCCTCCAGGGCTTGAAATTTCCAATGCATTTCCAAGGTCACGTGCCTCCTCCACCACACCCATATGTCCACTCCTTCAACCCAAGTTTCAAGTTGAGTGTAAGCCTCCATGCCAACAACCGAACAGCCACTTTCTGTCTAGGGATTAATGTGCTCCATTGGAATGCCCAATGTTCCTTCTCCAATGCAAGGTTTTGTCTAAGCAAGCAACCTCCCTCCATCTGTTGGATGCATGAAGAAGTCACCAAGCTCTGTTCTCCCATGATATAATTTTCCTGTGATATCAGTCTCCTATAACCATTTATGCTCTTGTTTCTCTTTCCAAAAAGCTTTTGAGTTCCTTCCTCTCATTGATGAGAGAGAGAGAGAGAGAGAGAGAGAAGAGCATACAACATTTCTTTTATAAATGGAAGAAACAAAAAGAAATGCATGGTGGAGACAATATCCAATATTTGGATATCAAGAAGTTTGTGCTATCCATCTGGATTTGACCCCAAGGGTGGGTCACCTAATGCCATTGGGTGCACGATCAACAATTTGTCTCTAGTGCGCACCATCCTTGCTACTCTCTTTGCCTATCCTCTACGTGGTTCTCCTAGTGTGTGGCTTCCCAACTGTATTAAACATATGAAATATCTCAAACAAATTTCAGTTTATTTCAAAGATCTGCGCAGTGATTTCTAGAACAATAAATGATTTAGTAAATGAAAATAATCATTGAAAGTTGAAAATTTGCTCAAGCTAAGAGATTTCTGTATTAAAATTTAAGAGTAACTAAAGGAAAGTAAGTTTCAAGTTTTAAGTTGTAACACTGAAATTATTCCAAGGGCATTATTTTTTGTGGTTAACTGTTAAACATGAAATCAAGAATGTTCATGCTTAATCATTGTGTTTTCATGCTTGACTGCAAACAAATCAATGTATACAAAATTGTATATGATGTTGATGTCTCTTTTGATTCTTTGTTACATACTAATTACCATAGTATTGATGATGATTAATTGATTTGCTTTAAGTTTGAATTTCCCCATCCTTTTGTTAATGCTCAAAGGACGTGCCTTTGTTTTTGCAGATCAGAACAGCAAAAGAATTGTCATGGCGCTACAGAGTGGGTTAAAGAGTGAACTGACATGGGCCTTAAATACTCTTACAGTGCTGTCCTTCAAAGAAAAGGAGGATGTTCGAAAAGATGCTACTCCTCTTGCAAAGCTACCTGGAGTTTTGGATGCCCTTTTGCAAGTTGTGTGTATCATACTTCCAAGAATCCTGTTTAATTAACTTGGGCGAGTTTGTGGCAAATATGGCATTACTTAAAATTTTTATATAGTTTAGTTTGAGTTTAAGATTCTCAAATATGCATGCCATTGGAAATGGTGCCTTATCATCATTTGTTCTTGGGTGACAATTGTTGTGCTCTAAATTGTACTTACCCAAATTTTTTTGGTAGCATTCTGTGAGTGTGATTGACAATATTTTCTCCAGAATTGTGCTTCATATTTACTGGCTTCAGATATTAGCAGAACTTCAGCAAAGAGTACCCTTCTCATGCCCCTAAGGATAACCTGTCTGTGCCCTTTTAGCTCAGGTCATTCCTCAGAAGACAACCTTAGGCTCCCATTGGTACCTTTATGGTGGTCAATGGTGGTGCTGGCTTCTTTTCTGATTCTTGTGCAGATTACTGTCTCTTCTTACATAGGATTGGTTCCTAATTCTTTGTCTAGGTTTTTACCCGTTTGGGTTATCTTTTGTACTCTCTATTTTTTTACTTTATTTTTGCATCTAGGATATGCCTTGGTATTCCCATATTGCCAGTATGACTTGTTGTACTTTCAATACTCATTGACCTATTTAGGTCATTTGTAGATCTGAATACAATTTCTTTCTTGAAATATTTACACTGTACAGCTAACAATTATGTGGTCCCAAGGCTCTACTGATGTTTGGAAATTCTTTATTGTGTTAAGTTTACTGCATAAGTTGGTAGAATGCTTATTTCATGCTTCCAGCATGATCATGCCTTTTTTATTTTTTTCCTATATCATGAGTTACTAATCAGTATTTTGTTTATTGGGTGCTTCATTCAATCCCATATCTTATTTCCTTTCCAGGTTGATGATTGGCGTGATATTGCACACCCAAGGGAGGCTGCAAAACTGGCCAGACCAAGGGTTTTGGGAGCAAATTGCGTCTTCACAGGTTTTGGCTCTGAATATGAAATAACAAGCCCAAATGATCCACTTTCTCGCATCAGGTAATTATTCCTTATATGATTATGCCAGGAGTTGAGGAGATTTGGGAACTAAAACATATATTTAAATGTGGTCTTTAAGTAGCATTCACACATTGGAAGAATGAAGATCTCATATTTGTTATTGAGGTTCAACAATGGCTGATGGGGTGATACATATGCATATGCCGGTATATATCTTCAGGACATTAGATACTCTTTCATGGGATGATGAGTTAACAATAATAGATATTGATAGAATAGTAACAATATATTAATAAAGTTATACTATAAATTGGCATCTAATTCTAAATAATTTCAATAAAAAACATTGCATTTATTGGCCATGTGGTGACATCCATCTAACCAAAATAGAATACGGCAAGTTCATAATTTATACTGATTTTATGTAGACAGAACAGTAAAATGATAAGGATATAATGCTGACATATGAATACAATACTGCCAAATACTAAAATTGAAGTGATATGTCTTTTAAATAAAGTGTCTCCTTCAAAACATTGAGGGTGTTCTTATTTGGTTTATCAAATTATATGGCTATGATTCTTGACGAATAATAACAAGGTTGGATTTAACTTAGGGAATATCTCCTTCAGCAGGGTAGTTACAAAATGATTGTTATGAATATAATTTATAGAAAAATAATAAAAAAATAATGTAAACAATAATAATCATTATTAATGATTAACTAACTAACTAATAGTTAGTTTTGAAGAGACATGTTCTAAGGACATGTCCATTTGTGAAGGGGCACCTACCTAGGGTATATACGCAGACTCTCACCCTCATTTGTAATTATCTCACTTGTATTCAAATATTCTTATATATAATTACTTATCCTACAATGGATGTGTTTGTCTTCAATCTGAAGATTATTACAATATGCGAACCTTGTTTGTTACATTGGTATTAGAGTATTCCTTTGAGTAAATGAACCTTGTTCGTTACATTGGTATTAGAGCATATCACTGAAGTATACAAACTTTTTTTGTTACATTGGTATTAGAGCTGTTTGATCCTCTGGCCGCTCAACTGCTGCACAGAGCCGCATTCTTCGATCCTTGACCATTGGCCATTAAAGTTTCCATCAATGTTGTCGTTGTGATTGAAGCATTTTGCTCAAAGTTTGGAGTTTCTCCATTTTTCAGTTTCATCATTTAGGCCTTTGACCATTCAAAAAAAACAAAAGAAAAAAAAATATTAGAAAAAAAAGAGTCGAGATGAAAAGAAAAAAATATTAAAAAAATATCAATTTTTCTTTTTGTTTTTTTTTTAATAAAAAAATAAAAAGAAAGATATAAAAGAAATAGTAAAAAATATACAAAAAAAAGAAGAGACAAAAAAAGTAAAATAATAAAAAGTGAAAACCCTGTGGCTGCCTTGAAGTGTAGCCTGACCAACCGCTAGAGCAACTACTGTCAGATTAAAATGCAGCCCTACCACTGCCTGATATTGCTGGGTCAAACCATCCCACTCCAACCATCAATGACCAATGATCTGCCATCGCCTCAGACGAAGTGACGAACCACTGCAATCCTACAATCAGCAAGGCCAACTCTATCAGTCGATGTCGTCGACCATTGACGTTGACGCTATCAATTGGGGCCATAGTCACCGCTGCAGATAGCACTAGATCATACAATGTGATATCGACAAAACTTCCGCTCTGCCATACATTGTTTTACTACCACTATCTGTTCACGCCAATTGTGCATACTACTCACTTTGCTGCTATAGATAGCACTGGATCATACAACATGATATCGACAACACTTTCGCTTCGCTATACATTGTTTTACTGCCACTATCTATTCACGCTGACTGCACATACCACCTACCTTGCTGCTGAAAGTTGAAACACTTGTCTTCAACCGTTGCTCACTGCATCCACCCCGTTTTCGACATCCACCTTGCTATTCGACAACCTCTCCATCACCGCAACATTTGCCAGCTGCCATAGCGGTCTCGACAGTGATCATCATTACCATTTCGGTGCCATACATTCGATCAATCTTTTCCATTGTCGTTCGTTCCTATCGCCGTTTTCGTCACACGCTCCCCTGCTCATCGCAGCAACCACATCACCGCCATCGACCAGACATAAATGTTCTGCTGCCGACTTTCCAACTGCATTCTCCACCAACACCTACTCGCTCCATATCAATTCGTACAGTTTCCAATGTTTGCCTTGTGAAATTCAAAAGCCGTGTAAATAGCCGTGACTCATATAGGGACAGGGTGTGACCTTTTATCAGAACACAATTTCATATAATTAAAGGGTAGGAGACAAATTTAGAACATAAAGAAATTTAAAGAAATATAATTGAAAAGTAAGTTACATTATATATAAAAAAAGTTTGAAGGGTTCAAGTAGATATATATAAAAAAAGAGAGAACTTTTATAAAGTGTTCAAAGGCTAAATAAAAAAGAGCCTTATTATATTTTAAAGGATTGGGTCCTTAATATCGAAGAATATTAAATTTTGAAGGTTTATTTAAAAAAAAGAAAAAAAAGGAAAGTAACCTTAAACCCTATGCTCATCTTGAAAAAAGAAAAGAATGGATTCTAAATTAGAAATTAAGGAAGGAAGATTCTCCTATAAAGGTATTCCCATTGTAGATTTTGAATTATTTACATTAAAGTGGTGTATCCAAAGGAAAGAGATTAGTATCGCTATTAATCCAAGCATCGAGAATAATTACATCAATATTAATTTGGCAAATCAACTATTAGTTCTAGAGCCAAATGTAGGCGAGCGAAAATGTATTTTTGGAAAAAAATAATATGAAATTAATGATTTACAAGTGACAATTGATCATTATGAGTACATATCTCAATTCCGTGTTGTAACTATACTTGACAAAGAGGTTGACATAATTCTCGGCCAACCTTGGTTCAGGGAATTAGGTATGTTCATGTTAAACACAAAAAATTTCTTGATGTTCCCTTACAAGAAGAAGATGGTCACATTCCAAGACATGACAACGAAATCAAAATTGATAATGCCTTCATCAAAAGACTTTAAGGATATTTTGAAACTAATGTTTCAAGAGAATCCAGAAACAATTTCAAAGAAGCAGAAAGAGCTTGAAGTAGTCATATCCAACAAAAATTAGGGAAATTCATGTTTGAAGGAGCATAATCAGAAACTATTTACACAAGTTAGAAAATGTAAAGCTAAGAAGCAACAGTTAGAACAAGAAAATGAAATTTCTGAAAAGAAACTCAATGAAGGTCTATCAGAAAAAGAAGAGGGAACTTTATGCTTAAAGAACCTTAACCAAAGGTTATTAGAACAAATCAAGTGTTTAAAAGACGAGGAGTTTGAATACCAAAATAAAGTTCGACTCAGAAAATGAGGAACTTTTACATCTTGGAAACCATAACCAAAGTATACTCACTCAAATTAAGAAACTTAAGGATGATAAGAAATAATTGAAAAACAAATTAGAAGAACTTATCACAAAAGAAATGTCAAATTCTTCAGTCCAAGTGGAAGAAAAAAGAATGAATACTGATCCAGTGGAAATCACAACTGAAGAAGTTATTCAATCAGTTGAAGTAAAAACATATTCAAATGTTGCAGTTCAGACAATGAAAATTCCAAGTGAAGATTTTATAACCAACTCAACTACATCAGTACCTAAAGTAAATCAGGAAATTACCACACACATGTTAAAGGATGGTCAAATAAGATGAACTCTTTATCTACATCCGAATCACAAGAATAAACACCTCAATCAATCTATGAATCTATATTGCTCAGAACATAAACAACAAACTTATGTTCCGAAGAATACTGAAGTGTGCACAATTCAGTCTAGTGATAACAATTCACTACAAGTTTCCAGTAATCGAAAGATTCCACAAAAGATTAACTTAGGATGGTCAAATCCATTCTTAATCTGACAATTTTGTTTATCACTCAGAGGATCATATCGTCTTGTATCAACAAAGATGAAAGTTCTGAGACGAGAACCTATTCGAGACATGAAAAGAAATCAAGCCCTTTCATCAATAAGCTTTGAGGACAACTTTTTGAAGAGGAAGGCAATGTTATGGATACAATTTATAGAAAAATAATAAAAAAATAATGTAAACAATAACAATCATAATTAATGATTAACTAACTAATAGTTAGTTTTGAAGAGACATTTTCTAAGGACTTGTCTATTTGTGAAGGGGCACCTACTTAGGGTATATAAGCAGGCCCTCATCCTCATTTTTAATTACTTATCCTACAAGGGATGTGTTTGTCTTAGAATTTTTCTGAACATTATTGCAGTATACAAACCTTGTTCATTCCATTGGTATCAGAGCATTCCTCTGAGTAGACGAACCTTGTTCGTTACAATGATCAGGCAGATTTACTTTGGTGAAGTTGTAGCAGCTGGTGAAGAATTTGGTAAATTCAACAGGAAAACTAGGTACATTTCCTTTGAAGAAACTGTTCAATATCTCCTGAAGGCAGATGAGAATCTTATGTTGGATTAAACTGGAGGTTGTAGTGGATGAGGAAAACTGTTTGAGTAACAACACCTTGATTTGTAAGTTTTTGGTGCTGCCATTCCATGAGGGTACTAAGAGCTTGCATAGTGCGTGATTAGAATTTAAAGGGTAAAACAATGATTATACTCTGTGCAAGGGTTATTAACTTATTACATAGATGTTTGTATAATTGTCAAGTATAGAGTGCATTTGTTTTGAATAGGACCTTATTTTTTTAACTAAACAGGTTCATATATGAAATATTGGATAATAGGATCCAATTTGGCAGATGAATTTGCTTTGTTGGCATGAGTATGGATATGGTTGTGTTCTTGCCATTAGAATTTTGGTGCGATGAAATGTTTGGAACTTTGAACTAATAGGCAATCTATTGGGAATATGTCATATTTGCAAACCTTAATCAATAAAGAAATAAGGCCATACTTTTGCCAAGATTTGTGTTATTATTGATTTAGACAGGATCTCTTCTATCTTGTTATAGCTTTGGTTTTCTAAATTGCTCCATTCATTGTTCTCTTTATGCATATCTATCACTATAGATCTCGCTGCCAACATATTAGACTCCCTCTTTACTTTCCTTTGCCTATTTCGGTTTCCCTCTCTTCTTTACCATTGAACACCTTTTCAGTGCCATACATATTCATCCTTGCTAGTCTTCATTTCCATCTAATCCTGTTTCTTTCCCAAGATATCAAATTTATTCAACATGTTTACCTCGTTTTGAGATTTCTATTCTTCACTTTCTTCCATTTCTTCTTGCATTTTAACCTCCCATTTCTTTGTTGTTTCTTTTGTTGTGATGGGACAAGTGGCATTGCGGGAGGGCTAAGGGCTTTGAAGAAACCCTCATTAAGTGTCCACTTTCATGGAAATATCTACATTGGAAGGGGATCCCCTCATAATCTATTAGCTGCTCCACTTATGTTCCAATACTAATTGGAAGGTTGACTTCTTATGGTACATGTATAGAGTATGTTGGGGTCAGTTTTGGGTTTGAAGACTTTGAGAAGTTTTGATAGTTTTGGAGAAATTGTGTGCGGAAGTGTCGTAGAAGAACCATCATGCAGAATTGGCGCAAAATGCAAAAGCGTGCAGGAAGGATTGTAAAAATTTATAGTTTCCCACCCCGGTTTTCAGTTTTTCACCTTATTACTCCAAAATAGTTAAATGCCCTTTCCCATATCCATACATTTAACAAACTGGAAAATAACTTTTGCTGAAAACACAAATTCTGGAAAAATTACAGAATGCTGGAAAATGCAGAAATAAATATCAGCAGTAACAAACAGCCATTCAACACATCAAACACGGTAATTTTTGGTCAAGGTGACCCTGAAAAAACCCCCTACAACTCTTGGGGAAAACCAGTCTGGAAGCTTCTCTTTTATTTCTGAAAAATGCTTTTACAGTGAGCAGTAATACATAGAAAATTACAGCAAACACAAAAATCACTTATCTTGACTTTCGTGCCACCCTCCACCTTGAAAAACGTGCCAAACAGCAAACAGAAATTTTTCAGAGAAATTACAGCATTAAATGTTGTCTTAGCTGCCTCGAAAAGTGTGCCAGAAATGACCGTATGGCCTCCGTACGGATGGGACAGCAGCCCCCTTTCTCGATTTTTGTGCCCAGAAAAATCTGCCTTGAAAACCGTGCTCCTTGCTGCTGTTCCAGCTCTCGAAAACAGTGCTGCCCCTCTCTCGAAAACCGTGCAAATGTTGTACGGACTTTCTGCCTTGGTTAATGTGCCAATGAAACTCTGCTGTACGGATTTTTCAGCCTTGGGAAGTGTGCCCTCTTGCTGTACGGACTTGCTGTGCTGCCTTTGCTGCTCTCCCTCTGCTCAGAAATTACTCTTCAGCTCCCTCTCCTTCTCTCTCAATCTGCTCATGAAAGAATGAATGACCTTTTCCTCCTTTTCCTCCTTTAACCTAACCCTAAGTGACTTTTGGGGAATCCCTAAATCCAATGGTTGAAATAGATTGAGATCTAGGGCTGAGATTAAATGCTCATTTAAATCTCACTTTCTATTTTTTAATTCACCCCACTTTAATAAAGACCCACTTAGTCATTTATTTCCCAAGTCACTTTTCCTTTCTAATTTTACATTGACTTTATTAAAGTCACTTTAAAATTAGACTTTAGTAACTTTATCACATAAAGTCACTTTTAAATTAGATTTGACTTTATAAAAATTATAGTCACTTTAGGAGAAAAATTAAATTCTTTTGGACACTTTTCCCTAGGCCAAAGATCAAAGCCTTAGGGAACCACCTGTCCTCCGGTAACCAAATTTCAACACTCCCTCTTACCGAGGAAGGTGTTCCTCACCACACCCATCTTGTCTTTGAAGTAGACATGCTTGCCCCGTGGTAAGGCTTTGGTAAGAATATCTGCAACCTGCTCATCGGTGGGAATATACTCAAGCTTCACAGCTCCTTTCTGAACATAGTCTCTGATGAAATGATATTTGATCCCGATATGCTTTGACCTGTCATGAAATACTGGATTCTCCGTGAGTTTAATGCAACTCTGATTATCACAGTAAATCACTGAAGGTCTCAACGGCTGACCAAATAAGCCAAACAACATCTTGCGAAGCCGGATGGCCTCACAACTAGCTAGACTGGCCGCCATATACTCTGCTTCCGCTGAACTCAATGCTACTGACTGCTGCTTTCGGCTGAACCATGACACCACTGCCAAACCCAACCCAAAGCAGCACCCTGAAGTGCTCTTCCTATCAGAAGCACAACCTGCCCAATCAGAATCAGTGTAACCTGCCAATCTCACTCCATCCCCCTGCCTGTAGTCCAGACCATAATCCACTGTCCCCTGCAAGTACCGCAAAATGTGTTTTGCGGCCACCCAGTGAACCTTCCTAGGCTCACACATAAACTGACTCATCGTGTTGACTGCAAAACAAATATCTGGTCTAGTGTTGACCAAATACATCAAGAAACCAATCAGTTGTCTGTACAATGTGGGATCCACCAACTCGGAATCCGAAGCATGAAGCTTCTTCCAATTGGTGATCATCGGTGTCGACATGGGTTTACAATCCTCCATGTGGAATCTGCTAAGGATATCCACAATATACTTCCCCTGCCCCAGGAAGAAATGCCCCTCTTCCTGCCACACCTCCAAACCCAAAAAGTAATGCATCAAGCCGATGTCCTTCATCTCAAACTCCGCCGCAAGATCTCTCTTGCAGTGCTCTATGAGTCTCTCTGCACCTGTATTGACTAAGTCATCCACATACAGCACCAGAATGAGAGGCTCCTCACCTATCACAATATAGTAAAGGTTCGGATCTGCCTCACTCTTTGTGAAACCCATCTTCTGCAAGTAAGTATCTATCCTGGAGTACCAAGCTCTGGGAGCTTGCTTTAGGCCATAAAGGGCCTTCTTCAGTCTGCACACATGGGACTCCTTCCCATGCACCTCAAAGCCCTGTGGCTGCTCAATGTACACCTCCTCCTGTATGAAGCCATTGAGAAATGTGGTCTTCACATCCATACGGTGGATGCGTCCAACCCATCTTCTTTGCTATCACAGGTGTAAAAACTTCTGGTAAACTTGATAAATATATATTATTAATGATGAAGATAAAGATAGAAGATGATTACAATGAGGGATCGCCTAGGCTTTAAATATAGCCTCGGTGTCCTTGGCGAATAGAGCATGATCTTTGATCATGCCCTTTCGATTAATAAAACCTAATATAACTATATCTAACTAATAATTAATAAAATATTCATAACATTGCCCCTCTCTTAAGATGCTTTGTCCTCAAAGCATACGTAATGATGGACAATGTTGACGAATGTCTGGTTTTCTTGAGCGGTGGGCTCTTGCTTCCCACATTTTAAAAAGATCGTGAATCATCTTCTCGAGCTCCATTTGTTGGTGATGTGGATAGTGAAAAGATCTGATATCGACAGAGTTGGATAATGTCTTGACTTCTATTGGATGTTTGATTTTCCTGTCGGAAGGCACTTTTATGGGTAGATCTTGGAATACTTTTTCATGTTTCCCAACTATTCCTTATTCTTCTGATGATTTTTTGTGATTCCTTTTTAGATTTAGAGGTAAGTTATCAACAATTATCGTTTGATGCAACTTCTTCTCATCATCAAATGCTTCCTTCTTAACAACCATATGTGCTTCATCACCGAAGGCCTCAACATCTTTTGGCATTATATTAGAGGCTTCGGATGTGTTTGTCGCTTCACATGTTTCGTTCAATTATGGGGATGGAACATTTTGTTGTTTACAAACATCTGTATCTTCATGGTGATGCGGGGAATCGGTTTTTTCCTGATGCTCTTCTGAGTTCCCTGAATCTGCGGAATTGTTTTGTTGATTTTGTTCCATGTTCACTGTTAGGAGATATTGGGGATTGTGTTTGACTTAACTTATCCTGTTTATCATTTAGCTTCTTGAAGAGTTACGTCGTGTTATTTCATGATCGCATTGAATTTACGCAATATTTTGTTCTCATTGTCCTTAGTTTCCATTTGTTTTAGCCATATTTGCCTTTTTATCGATCCAATCGTCATCATTGATAAAGACATACTGAACACGTATGAGGTGGGAGATATTTTCTGCCAGTTTCTCTCCTCCTTTTTCTTTAAAATTAATTAATTAATATTTAATTAATTAATTAATTTTTTTTTTTTAAATAATAATAATAATTATTGTTTTTAAATAAATTATATAATTATTATATTTATATAATTATTTATTTGAAAATTATATAATTATTATATAACAATAATAATAATTTTTTTTTTTTTTATAACTAATTTTTATATAAATTTAATTTGAATTAAAGTTTATATAAAAATTAAATTATAAACATATATATGTATTTATTATATATATGATTATCAATGAACCCGTCCACTTTAAAAACGAGACCTTCTACTTTAATATACTTATGATTATAATATCACAGCGTTAAAAAAAACGAGACGTATCACCCGTATGTTGTATCCGTATGTTGTACCGTATGTTTAAATTGCTCTACCGTAACCCGTTTTTTAAAGATGTGCCGTTCCACTGAAAGACACACTGTTTCGATTTCTAATTCTGATTATACCATGACCAGTTTTGTCAGCAGCATAAACGGTTGACGGTACAATGGTACAGCAACAGATGATGTGCGGGTAGGCCCACGGAAGTATGGGCGGCGGATGGACAAGCCAGCAGATGGCGACGGAAAGGCACAGCGGAGGTGACGGTATTTGGAATGGTGGAGGCCGAGGACAACAGATACAGCGGACAGCGACAGGGATGGTGACGACAGCGAGAATGGTAATCACGGCGAGGGATGGTAATGACGGAGCCCACGAGTGGCAGCGAAACGATGATGATGCGATGATGTAGAGTGGTGAGCACGCAAGATAGGGGAGTTGACGAGGGGACGGGGGACTACGGTGACGACGCGGAGAACGGACAATTGGACGTCAGGTGTATGAATTGGGAATTGTCAAATTTGCAACTTCGTTGTTGTGTAGCCGCAGAAAATGTGGTGTTTCTTCCAGGCGAGAAGATCACTCGGATAAACTCCAAATGGAAGGTATAAACTCGGATAAACAGGAATAAGTATGACAAATTCCTTTCGAAAATTGCAGGTCGGGTACAAACAAGGCTGCTAGCTAGTGGACGTTGGGAGGGAAAAATATATTTTATATATATATATTTTTTTTAAACGCAGAGTGGAAGGCGGTAAGGAGTTAAGTGGGTAAGAAATTTTTTTTGTAGAGAGAGGGTTGTGAGGGAAAACAGTGGGAGTGAACTGTAAGGTGAAGTGAGGATGTGAGGGATAGATCGGATATAAGAGGAGAGAGGAGATGGCTACAAATTTCCTTTTAAAACTAATACTGTCCACAAGCCTTGAAAAAATCTGCAATTCTGAAATTGCAATTCTGGAAATCTGTAATTCCTGGGTGATCACACAGATCCCGAAGAGCGATAGCTCCGATACCAATGGAGTGTAAAAACTCTGGTAAACTTGATAAATATCTATTATTAATGATTAAGATAAGAGATGATTACAATGAGGGATCGCCTAGGCTTTAAATATAGCCTCAAGGTGTCCCTTGGCGAATAGGCATGATCTTTGATCATTTCCTTTCAGTTAATAAAACCTAATATAACTATATCTAACTAATAATTAATAAAATATTCATAACATTATCGATATAATGGAGCGGATCGAAGTATATCGAGCCACGAGAGCGAAGGTCTCCTCATAATCAACTCCCTCTACTTGGGAGAACCCTCTAGCCACAAACCTCGCTTTGAATTTCTCAATGCTGCCATCTGCAGCATGCTTTACCTTGTAAAGCCATCTGGAAGTAACCACAGATTTGCCCTCAGGCCTCGGCACCACCTCCCAAACATCATTCTTCATGATAGAAGAATACTCCTCCTGCATGGCCTCTCTCCAGACCTGCTGGCTAGCTGCCTCCTCATAGCTAGAAGGCTCGGAGTCAAGGATGCTGGTAGCCATTGCCATATAGCTACAAAACCTCTCAGGTGGTCTGCTCTCTCTGACCTGCCTCTTAGGCTCAGCAACAGATGTGGCATCTCTTAAGGTGTCCTGAAGCCACTTGGGCTTCCTCTTCCCTGAGCACACTTCTCTCGCTGGAGAATAAAACTCCTCCTCCTCAACATCAGGAGCCTGAACTCCTGACTGTCTGTCTGCTGTCCTCCTGCCTGCACCTGAACCTGTAGATGCTGAGGTACCGTGTGAACTGTCCATCAGTGGACTCCCCAGTGAACTGCTCTGTGGACTGCTCTGCGTGCTGCCCATAGCACCACCCCTCTGACTCTGCGAGCCACTCCCCACTGACGGACCTGACATCGTCATAGATGTACCTCCGGATCCTCCTGATCCCTGCCCACTGGATCCCTGTGACTGACTCAACTGCTGCTGAGGGTCTGGCTGATCCAGATACTCTAACTTCCGTGACCTCCTAAAGGCCCTGTCCTCCTCGAACTTCACATCCCGCCTGACAACAACTTTCCTCTGTGCAGGAATGTAAATCCGAAAGGCCTTTGAGGTCTCACTGTAGCCCACAAAGATACCCTTTTCTGCGGTGGGCTCTAGTTTGGTCCTCTTCTCCTTGGGTATGTAGGAGTATGTAATGCACCCAAAGATACGAAGATGACCCATATCAGGCTTCTTCCCAGAAAAAGCCTCCTCCGGAGTCATGTGCCCCAAGGCACGATGCGGACTCCTGTTCTGCAAGTAAACAGCTGTGTTGCAGGCCTCTGCCCACAAAAGCAATGGCAACCCCTGATCATGTAACATGGCTTTGGCAGCCCCTCCGATGGATCTGTTCTTCCTCTCCGCAACCCCGTTCTGCTGGGGGTTGTAAGGAACAGTGAGCTCCCTCCTAATGCTTGCCTCCGCACAATAGTCAACAAACTCTCCAAGGGTGTATTCTCCCCCATTGTCCGACCTCAGGGACTTGATCTTCCGACCTGTCTGTGTCTCCACAAGAGCTCTGAACTCCTGAAACCGCTTGAAGACCTCACTCTTGGTCTTCAAGAAATAAATCCAGGTCCTCCTGGAGTGATCATCAATGAATAACACGTAGTACTCATATCCACTCAAGGAAACATGAGACATCCGACCGCTCACATCGGAATGAATCAAATCAAGTATCCCAGTCGCTCTGCTGTCACTGCTGGGAAAAGGGGATTTGGCAAACTTGCCCATCGCACATCCTCTGCAAGTATCAAAGTGATCGGTACTGAAATCTGGCACACCTGTAGTGATCTCCCGCAAAGTCCTCAAGGCTCCATGATACATGTGCCCCATCCTGCGGTGCCAAATCTCACACAACTCAGAACTGCTAGCTCTGCTGTCGGTACTGCTGCTCAATGCCAAAAGGGACTGAAATGCAAACTTGTATCTTTCAGACGTATGAGTCGGACGAGGCAAAAATGGTTAAGTTTGACAGTATCTTTCAGACTAGTTTTTGATTAGGTCATAAATCAATTGGAGTTTACTTGCCCATGGTAAATCGTTTCTATGGTAAATGGGGTCGGCATGGGACCACATAGATTTTTATAAATATGTGGAAGTCTAAAGGATTTAGGTTGGTTGTTGGTTGATTCTAGTTAAGTTGTCTAGTCTTCTTGTTCATGATTGTAATGTGTTAACGCTGTTGTAATTAGGCTAGTGAGCCGTAAAATGGAAAAAATTGTAATATTGCGCCCGTCGCCAATATAATGTTGGAAATCGGGAGGATTGCAGTTTAAATTAGATTTCCCTTTTTTATGATAACTGCTTGTGAAATTTATTGACTTATTAATTTATTTATGTTCTTCTTCATCAAATAGTTATCAAATGTAAAACATGAAGATCACACTATACAAGAAACATAAGATATTGGCTCCAAGCTTGGGCAAAACCTCTTCAAGGGGAAAACCTAGAAAATTTTCTTCTTATAGAATCAAATCAAAGTGAGATATCTAAGACCCATGACCACAAAAAACTTCATCCTCTAGATGCCAAGTCAGACCCTCCTTTAACATATCAAATCCATCATCAAGAGACCAACAATAAGAGATGTATCAAGGCAGAACTTCCACAAACTTTTAAGTTCAAGAAGAAATTCCTTCTCTCATACTTTGACCCTCCTCTTCATCTTTGTCCTTTCTGCGACATTTTAGACCAAAAACATCAAGTGTGTGTCCAAATGAGCTACTACCAAGGTACCAACCCAACATCTCACAGAAATCTTGGTACCATCTAAGCTACTGCCACGGTACCAACCCAACATCTTTCGGGGATCTAGGTATCATCTAGGCTATTTGCCAAGGTACCAACCCTATGTACCATCATACATGCTACCCAACCTAAGGTACAACAATTCTATGTACCATCATACATGCTACCCAACCTAAGGTACAACAACTAGTCACCGTGATATGGTCGACGCCTTGACCTCATGGTATACAGACTAGTACATGTTTGCCATCGCCAAGGTCAAATCTCCTGGAATTTTCATGTTCCAACTATGCAGGGTTGGCTAAATCTTAGAGGACATTCAATTCCTCACACCACAGGGTCAAAACGCTAAAGGACACTTACATTATATGGTTGCCATTATCTTGGTCAAATCCTAATATCACAAGCCTCACTTTAGGCCAAAAAGCTCACTTAATAAGTAACCGAGCCTGATAAAGGCACCCATTCTCATAGAGTGATTGGGCCAACAAAGAAAGACACCTACTCTTCTGAGTAACTGGGCCTCAAGGACCATTCTTCCTAAACTAGAACGTATGCCCTTATTGTTATCTTATTAATGCTCCCTCTTACTTCGAGTACTTATCTTAACAAGTCTAAGCTTGTCCCTGCAATACATGTACTTCATCTAGTATAGAGGCTTGTCAACAACTTTAGACTTTAAAATATATTTTAAAGATAATGCTTAAAGACATACCATAAAACTTGAGAGTGGAATTGCTCCCTCTGAATCAAAGCTTTTTTTAGATTCGTAGTTCTTTCTAGATCCAAAGCTCCCTCTAAATCCACAGCCCTTTTAAGATTCAAAGCTCCCTCAAAATCCACAGCCCTTTCAAGATTCAAAGCTCCCTCAGAATCTAGGACTTGTCACAGACTTTGTTTTGATATTATAACTTCTTCTAGCTCAAAGAATCATGTACCTGCAATTCTCTTCGTAGAGATCACAAGATAATAGTTACAATTAAGTAATGAATAAAGCAAGAGACTAGTTTTACTAAAGAAATTAATAATAGTAAAAGAAGAGAGATAAAGCACTTATCTTTTATGAACAACAACTACTCCATCTTGGTCTTGTATTTCTTGATGTCATCGACCTAGGCATCATAAGGGTTCTTTTTTTTATTTCAACAACTCATCCTAGGATTTTTTCCAAACCCTAGGCATTCCCTTATCAAGCCTTTCTAGTCTTGCAAATCCCTCTGACTTCCATGATTATGGGGAGCTGCTTCAGAGAGTCACTTCTTTTCATGCCATAACGTGCCTTCTTCAAAATCCTTCCAAATTGGTGCACGAAGTCTCACACATCACAAATTTCGATTTATTGTGTCATAGTATTTCGTGAGACATAGCTACATTGCTACTAGCCACAATTAATGTAAATTTTGCGAGTCATAATAGTCGAATCACTATAAATTATTGCAGTAGCATATAAGCGAGATAGTTTGTCATACAGTGAATGATACGTGCCACTGTGTATAGCGATCTAGTAAGGCCATTGAACCATGGTACAATGCGAGATTCAGTACCACAAGGAAATACTACCAGAAGTGAATTATTGTAAGCTATCTTGACAAAGTGTGAGCTTTCTAAAAGAGTGATCACAATCACAAAGTAGAAGAGGAGCGAGCCTCAGTCCGTAGTCTTCAATGCCAATTTCGACTAATAGTCTTTTTATCTTGCTAAAACTTGTATATCTCTTAAGTATGCCACATAGAAGTATACCAAGCGAGCTAACCACAAGAATATATATGCTGCCCCATTGATAATTTTAGTTGCTTAGACAATCCTTACAATTAGGTCGACTTTTCACAACATATCAATTATTTTAAATATCACTTAGAGTATTTGGTGGCTAGTCACAATGCCGTTGAATGACATATCCCTAAACTTACATAATGATGCCATTGAGTTATGTATACGCAGATCATCGTGCCATCGTTGTAATGTTGAGCTCCTTAGAGCCAAAGATATATAGTATATGGGTCACAAGAGTAATAGCGAGCCATGTGGATACAATCCGAGCCATACAATGTTAAGAGTGTGAGCCATAAGGATATGTAAACAAGGCATCGAATTACCAAATACGAGTTCATACAGAATGTGATTTTTCTATCATAATGTATGAGAGACTGCAAAAGTGCGATCTGCGAATCATAATACCACAGGGCAATAGTTGATACAAGTCATAATCTTTAGAGTATATATTGAATTACGGTGCAGGCATCCAAGCTGCAAATGGAGCGATGTTACTGTAAAGTGAGCTACAAAAATCACAAATGCGATGCTGCGTTCCATTGTCGTTATATATAGCGAGCCATAGAATGGTATTTGCGGTCTACTGTATATTGCACTCACTGTGATATTCGAACTCATGTCATATTAGTTACAATATGTTACTACATAGTGCAAGATCCTTGCAGATTATAAGTGCGAGTCACAATATAGTAAGTCATCTCAAGATTTGACGAGTGTGAGATCCATAATCTTGTATAGATTATATAGAGCGAGACCATAAAGCATATAATACACAAACTATACGAGCTATAGGAGTGAGTCATAATGACTCTTGTGAACTACAAAGAGTAAAAGTGCGAGCTATCCTCAATGAGCCAAAAAATGATCCGCGAACCACAGAGAGTAAAAATGCAGTCTATCCTCAACGAGCCAAAAATTGATCCATAATAGGGATGCAAATCTCCACTCAATGTAATGTAATTGGGCCACTTAAACAGAGAACGAATTTATGCAGACAAAAGTGATCTTCAACCTCTTCCTTCAAACCTTAGCTTTGATACCATGTTGGAAATCGGGAGGCTTGTAGTTTAAATTAGATTTCCTTTTTCTATAATAAATGCTTTTGAAATTCATTGGATTCTTATTAATTTATTTATGTTCTTCTTCATCAAA
The DNA here is from genome assembly GCA_034641835.2 of Pinus albicaulis. NCBI lineage: Eukaryota > Viridiplantae > Streptophyta > Pinopsida > Pinales > Pinaceae > Pinus > Pinus albicaulis. The sequence continues at coordinate 68,043,118 of CM076575.1, forward strand.
GAATTATCAAATGTAAAACATGAAGATCACAGTACACAAGAAACACAAGATATAGGCTCCAAGCCAAGGGAAAACCCTTTCAAGGGGGAAACTTAGAAAATTCTCTTCTTATAGAATCAGATCAAAGTGAGATTTCCAAGATCCATGACCACATAAAACGTTACCCTCTAGATGTCAAGTTAGACCCTCCTTTGGCACAACAAATCCATCATCAAGCGACCAACAACAAGAGATGTATCAAGGAAAAATTTCTACAAACTTTAAGTTGAAGAAGAAACTCCTTCTCTCATACTTCGACACTCCTCTTCATCTTTGTCCTTTCAACGATATTTTAGACCAAAAACATCCAAGTGTTTGTCCAAATGAGCTTCATCTTCCCTCTATTTATACTGTCCAGAGGGGTGTGCATAGATCTGCCATTGGGGCAGGGCTGACAAGTATAAGAGTACTGCTTCGGCTAGACAGAAGAGAACTTTGCCAGATATAAAGCAGACATTGCTGAAAGAGTTTCCAAAACCCAAGTTTGAGTCATAATGTATCACAAAGTTGAAGGAAATTAAGCAAGGTCAAGATGAGTCTATTGGGGACTATGATCAGAGGTTTAAGGCACTGTTGGGCAGATTGGCGTTTGAGATTTCGGATGCGCAACATAAGGAGTGGTTTATTGCTTGACTGCTCCCCCATACTCAAGTACCATTGAATCGACAAAAAATTGCATCACAATCAGAATCCTCGGAGATTGTGCTAAAATTGGAGACATCCCCAACAACCCCAACAAGTGGAGATAGGATTGGCATGGCTCATGTTCAGTTACAAAATTTGACTAAAGGCAAAGAAAAGCGCGAGGAAATATGGTGCATGCTATGTTGGAAGGAGGGACACCATAGGAATAAGTGTCCTATGTTGATAGACTACATGGAAATTGTTGCAAGGAAGAGGTTTGTGGTGTGAAATTTGTAGAGTCTGGGGACATTCACCTTCGAACTGCCCCATGATGCAAAAATATGAGACTTCTATCAAGACCCTATTTTGTGATTTTTGCAAATCGGGAGGACATGATATTCATCATTGTCATGCATTGGATTTGATGAGGGATCACACTATGGATTTTTATTGATTGCAAGAAGGAAACAAAGGAATTGTGCAGTCTTACAATTAGCCTGGACCATATAATCAACAAGGAAGAGGTCAAGGGATGATGGGTAGAGGTCTTGGAGGACCAGGTTGAGTAAGAGGAGCGTTTGAAAGGGGTAGAGGACCAATTATTTGCTATGATTGTGGACAACCAAGGCATCTTGTACGAGATTTCCCTAATCCTTCTTCAACTTGTATGTATTGTATGTTGAATTTCCACGACCTTGGGTCTAGGTCAGTCTTAATATCACTGACGCTACCAAACCAAGAATCTCAACCATGAACTACTTTACACAGCGGAAATATAAAGCAGTAAATCACACATTCACAAATATACACAATTTTTAACAAAATTGTACAATAATGTACAATCACCAATCTTCGTTATATTAAACCAAAATCTGAATAATACAACAATCTATGGTATACAAGATACAATGACAAACTCGATGTCGTATCTCGTCCTGTCGGTTCTTCGCTTCCGTACTGCTCACTAGTTGTGCCTTAGTCCATCAAGGCCACAACACATCGAGACTCCAGGAGGGATGCTACATAACACTGTTGCAAGCCACTTCTTTAGAGTGTACATAGGCTGATCCAATCTGCTCTCTGGTTAGGCCTAATTCTTGAGCTCCAACTGCCAGGCTAGCAACTACCTTTGTCCATCAAGGTGCTGCACTTAGGCACCAATCTTCACCCAACCTTCAACTCTTCTTTGTCACGTCAAGATAGCTTGTCTAGGGCTACTTTGGGTAGCCAACACACTGCCTTCCACCAGATCAATGGCACCCAATACTACACTGCAGAATCTGCTCCTACTTGGAGTCTTATCATGCTAGACAACCCAACACACGACTCCCACAGGCTCCTCCAAATTATGATCCAAATCTGGTTAACTCTTTTGACCCAATGCTCCTCCAAAACATTGCTCCAAATCAGTTTGCACACTACTGTTTGTGACTGTTCTTGTTAGGGCACTTGTTGCAACCCTAAACTCCTCCAACAATCCACAAACAACTCTCTAAAAGGCTGCGACACACCCTTAGCTACGTTGCTGCCTAAGATGGATATCAGCGCTTGATCTGCTCCTACACGAGCCTTACTGTGGTGCTATGACCTACGGTCTAGCACACAACAATCTTGTAGCCTTTGGTCCACCAAAACAGTGCCCAAACAAGTGTCAAACAAGCAACGTTTTACTCCTTAAGGTATCGGCCTAGTAGCCAACACCTTCGGCCTTCACCACAACAATTCTGCCTCTAAAATAGGCCCCTGAAACAACTTGTACCCTCGCTGTTCCTCCTTCTATTGCTGTGGCTAGGGTACAAAGAAGTCATCCTCCAACGAGTCTTCCTTCTCCTTAATGAGCTGCTCTCCTTGAGTTAGCGTTGCACAAGATGGATGCTAAAATGACATGTTCTCACGTCTTATTTATACCAAACAAGAATCAACACTCCCTCTTAGCGAGGGAGGTACTTCCAAGACTAGGAAGTTACTCGTCATCATCATCACTGCTCGCAACACTTGCACAACTCTTGGCGCTCACAATCGCAATAATCCCTGTACGGTGAACTACACCTCTCTCGAAAGTGTCACTGTCACTGGAAGCATCCTGCTTCTTCTTCTTCTCATGTATCGCTTTCCAATCTTTCCATGATTCCTTCTTGGCAGTTGTAGGATCACCCTTGCTCCCCATTGACCACGCGCTCTTCTTGGGTTGCAAAGTCTCCCTCTGAACTTGCAAGCTCCCTCTTGAACTCGACTCCCTCTAAGTCTCTGGAACTCTGACCTTCTTGGGAAAGTATACCTTCTTCTCGGGAACTTGTACCTGCTCCTCTAAAGCCCGCACCTGCACCTGCACCTGTTCCTGTTCTTCCTTCTCTGGAACCTGCACCTACTTCTTTCCATGATCCACAGGCTTGCTCGTCAACCTGTAGAGACGATGCTCTCTAACCCCGAGTACAATCCCATCAGACTTTTAGAGCCTCTCAGCCTGAGTTTTGTCTTCCCATCCTCGAACAAGACGTCAAACCCCTTACTCTCCGTCATTGAGACGGAAATGACGCTATATCTGAGTCTTGGTAGAAACAATACATCTTGGACTCACATCATATTTCTCGTGTCCATCTTGAATGACACAACACCCAATCCTCGGATCTCCAATTGACTCTTGTCGCACAACACCATGTGCAACTTCGAGTCCCATTTAGCTAGTGTCTCAAAAACCTCCTGTGACCCTGTCATATGCTTCGTCGCACCACTGTCCATGTACCATCCATCCTTTTTGATAGTACCTTGCAAGAAATGAGAAATCATGGCAAAGTCCTCCTCTTCCAATCTCCTAGAGAGATCATCTATCTCGGTTGAAGTGGCAACCCTGACGACCTGCTTTCCTTTCCTCTTTTCATCATCTCCCTTCTTCATCGGACTTCTCGACGAAAAATGGCCCATCTCGCCGCAGTTGAAACACTTGACTTTACTCAAATCCTTCCTCGACTTACCCTTCATTCGCACTGCAAGTGCCACGTCCTCATCTACCCTCTTCGATGGATGAAGTTCCTTGTTTCGCAACTCTTCCTGAATGAAGTCGTCCCACAGTCTATTCCAGTCTGACATTTTCTCTCTAGCGACGATTCCTTTGATGAAGGGATTCCATTCCTCGGTGAATCCTTTTAAGGCAATCCAAACCATATCTCCATCTGAAATTTTCACATCGACGACAACATGCTCATCTCTGACCTGAGACAACCTCGTCCGATACGAAGTCACTCCTTCACCCTTTATCATCTTGGTGGACTTCCACTTATCCTCCAGTACCAGTACTCGGTTCTCATTCTTATTCTGGAACAAATTCTGAAGAGCCATCCGCATCTCATGCACATTGTTCTTCTCGGACAAATGAGGTATTTAAGGAATCCTTCACACCAAGGATGATCAATCTCGCCTTCGTATCCAAATCTTCCCATATGTCTAGCTCCTTAGGGTCGGTTGGCTTCTTGATCACTTTTTTGGCAAAATCCCAGATCCTATTGACCTGCAAGACCAACTTGATCCTTTCCTTCCAAGGACTATAGTTGGACAACCCCTCCAATCTGTCCTCATACCAGAGACCTGCCGACAACTTTGACATTGTCACCTACAATGTGACCAACTCCCTCTCACGCTGTACTTCACTGCGCACAACTTTGATTCACTGACTTCCAAAGCAGCTCATACACCCTTTGATACCATGTTGAATTTCCACGACCCTGGGTCTAGGTTATAGTCTTAAAATCACTGATGCTACCAAACCAAGAATTTCAGCATGAACTACTTTGCACAACGGAAATATAAAGCAGTAATCACACATGCACAAATATACACAGTTTTTAACAAAATTGTACAATAATGTACAATCACCAATCTTCGTTATATTAAACCAAAATCTGAATAATACAATAGTCTATGGTATACAAGATACAATGACAAGCTCAACGTCGTATCTCGTCTTGTTGGTCCTTCGCTTCCATACTGCTCACTAGTTGTGCCTTAGTACATCAAGGCCACAACACATCGAGACTCCAGGAGGGCTGCCACCTAACACCACTGCAAGTCACTTTTGTAGAGTGTACACAGGCTGATCCAATCTGCTCTTTGGTTAGGCCTAATTCCCTAGCTCCAACTGCCAAGCTAGTAGCCACCTTTGTCCATCAAGGTGTTGCATTTCAGCACCAATCTTCACCCAACCTTCAACTCTTATTTGGCATGTCAAGGTAGCTTTTCTAGGGCTACTTTGGGTAGCCAACACACTACTTTGGGTAGCCAACACATTGCCCTCCACCAGATCAATGGCACCCAATACTACATTGCAAAATCTGCTCCTAGTTGGAGTCTTATCACGCAAGACAACCGAACACACGACTCCAACAAGGTTTTCCAAATTTTGATCCAAATCTGGTCAACTCTGTTGGAAATGTTGGCATTGATGGCAAAGGTGAAGACAAGAGCAACACCTAAACTATCCATAAGGCAAAAGAGACAGAGAGGTAGCAAAAGAGACAGAGGAATTGAAGCAGAAGCAACGGAGGAATTAGAAACAGAGCAGTGGAGTTGAAAGGGCCTGAAGGAGTGTAATACAGAGGTTTATTTATGAATTAGTACTTAGAACAGGGGTTGATAAAATAAATCCATGTAAGTCTGCATGTAAATAGAAGAACTCGATCTCTGAGTTAAATTCCATCTTTGAACCATATGGTATGCAATGAGATTGGATATGCTTTGAATCAATTGGCATTCACTGTTTGAATTATGTTTGAAATTAACCCCAGTTTTGAACAGAGCACACGTATTCGATTGTCATAATAAACAAGTTCAAGAGATTTAAGGTGGCTTTTACAAAGGACTAATATTCAGTTATAGAGTGGATCTTGCATGGACTGTTACGATCATTGATCGAACAGTGAATCCAGATCGGGTCGAAACAAGGTTTTGTTGAAAGAGTTAGTAATACTCTTTCAAGAATTAGTAATACTTTGTCTACTGCATAAATGCGCTGTTGTGTTAATGATTGGCGATGGTAGTGAAGTTATCTATAACATCGACGGAGAAAACAAACCGGAGGAATAATCAAAATTCGCGTGGAGATTCGGACGGAACCTTGTGTAAATAAGCGGAACCCAGAACGAGCGCTGTGAACAGTGACGGTGGTTTCTGGTATTCATCGCACCACCCTTATACGGAGAGCAGTATTAGAGGAGTTGGGAGCAATTCCATAGATTGATAGACGCGTGTTCCCGATCGACATTGCAAAACCGCCTCCCACGGCGCGCCATCGCACGTTAACCATCGACCAAAGACGCGGAGCGATATTGACACAAGTCGTCGATCTGGAGGGAAGCGATATGACGGTGGTCACGTGCTGTAGATGCGCAAAGATTATCCAAGGTACGGCGCGCCATCGCGCGTTATTGCCCATGCAAGTTGCCCGAGCGATATCCGTCGGATCATCAGAAGCTATGCGATGTGATGTCTGCTGTTGGATGTGGTAGGCCGTTAGCGCTGGGCCCCAGTTTAAGTTATATTGAACGTTGTTAAGGTCTGTGGGTTTAACAATGGTATGTTATAAGCGGCTCAATTGATTTAAAGCTCGAGATATATATATATTCAAAATTCCCAAAGTCCGAACATTCGAGTAAACATTATATATATTTAAGCGGGGAATGTAATATAATCTGATGCTTTAAAGGTTATATAACAATGACCATATTTATGTTGGGCGCAAATCAAAAGCTACAGATTATTAATAGTTTGAATCGGGAGGATGGATACATGACGATATATATATATATATATATATATATATATATATATACTGTGCTAAAGTCGAAACATATATGTAATAAGATTGAGTTTATTGCAAAAGCTTGAAGATTGAGTTTATTACAAGAGCCTGCAAGAACGAAAGAACTAGAGACAGCAGCAGAAATATGGTACAAAAGAAAAATGAATCGAAATTGTAAAGTGAGCTTCAAGCAAGTATGCTTAAACTCATGTATGAACAGAGAACGTAGACAGGTAGCCCGAGAACAGAGATGGTAATGCACACAAGTACAGTGAACAGATAAATAAACACAGAGGTGAACCAAGATATATAGAACAGCCACTCAACAGTAGCAGAAGAGACAAACCCAGTAAAGCCCAGGTTCAGAAAAGGAGTTGAGTGGTATTGAAATGCATAACTAAAAATGTAAATATTTTTGTTTATATTGTTTGTGATGCAAAGGCAAGTATCCTAAAGAAAAGACAAAATCCCACTGTAGCATGGAAATTTGTACATATTGTTGTAATTTTAAAAATGAGTTGGATAAAGGAATAAGAAGACAGAAGCCAAAGAGTCATGACTGTTCATTCCAAATTCTTTATGAAATACAAACATTCATGTGAGGAACTCTATATATAATATCACATTGATATGCACAAGTTAGGTGAGAGAGAGAAAATATAGAGAAGGCAGAGTATAGAAGTGTAAGGTAGAGAATATTAAGAAAAGAAGAGCAGAAAGAGAAGCTACAGAACAGAGCTGATATCTGAGGTAAATCAACAAACATTCAGTTTGAAAAATTGAGGAAGTTGGAGCTTCCCTATCAAGTTACAGCTTGATAGCTGTCAGTTGTAGCTGACTGAGGTTGGAGCCTCCTATAGGTTGGTGCCTGCAGAAAATTGAAGGGAGTTGGTGCTTCCTTGCAAGTTGTAGCTTGCAGAATTGAGGTTGGAGCCCCCTGTAGGTTGGTGCCTGCAGAGAAACAGTGGTGAGAGGGAGTTGGAGCTTGCCTTTGCATCACAACAATAATAAGATGTGGTTTTCTTCCTTTATGGGTTTCCACTTATATCTGGTGTCTCTGTGCATGATGTTTATGTGTTGATCTGATTTATATTATCTGCTTAATACCTGCTGCTCTCATATTAAGTCTGCTGTTATATTATATTAATACTTACTGCTCACATTCTAAGATTACTCACATATTAAGTTGGATATGAAATGAAGGTGTAAATAAGGTTTAATAGAAAGTTTAAAATATCATGAATGTGTTAAACTGATTCACCCCCCCCTCTCAGTTTAACTAAGGGTTCAACAAACTCCTTTGACCCAACGCTCCTCCAAAACACTGCTCCAAATTAGTTTGCACACTATTGTTCAGTACTGTTCTGGTTAGGGCACTTGCTGCAGCCTTAAACTCCTCTAACAGTCCGCAAACAACTCGCTAAAAGGCTGTGGCACACCCTTAAGAGACACCTCCTTAGATACGCTGATGCCTAGGATGGATATCAGCCCTTGATCTACTCCTATGCAAGCCTTGCTGTGGTGCTATGGCCTGCGACCTAGCACACAACAATCCTGTAGCCTTCGGTCCCCCAAAACAATGCCCAAACAAGTGTCAAACAAGCAACGTTTTACTCGTTAAAGTCTCAGTGTAGTAGTAGCCAACACCCTCGTATACCCTCGCCGTTCCTCCTCCTATTGTTGTAGCTAGGGCACAAAAAAGTCCTCCTTAACGAGCTACTCTCCTTGAGTTAGTGTTGCACAAGATGGATGCTAAAATGACATGTTCTCACCTCTTATTTATACCAAACAATAGGGCTCCACGAATTATGAAGAGACATATTTTTTGGCCAAATTTACTTCAAGCCTACATGACTTGAACACCAAATATTTCATTGTCAACTTCAAAAATTCATATCTCCATTTCTACAACTCAGAATTTGACGATTCTAAGAGCGTTGGATTCTCCTTTCCGCCCTCCATCGTCTCATGCCATCACATGTAGAAATGTGCTCCTGGAAATGCCCCAAACACGATTTGGTGCAAAACCCCATACTTGGGTTTCAATCCCACAAGTGACCCTTGTGGTGCTTTTACCTCCAAACCCTGAACACTAGGGCTTGGAGTACCTCCCAAGCTACACAAAAATCAACATTGTAGAGAATAGGATCATGCAACGAAAGATTGTCCTTAGCTGATTGCAAAATGGCAAGAGAAGAAAGGACAAAACATCCAGATCATCACTGCCGAACTACGCGAAGCCCAAATGTGTGTGGGCGTAGTTATGCGCAGATGCGCAAAGACTAGGATGGATGTCGTGAAGAAAGCTTAATACAAATCAGCAGTGGGTAAGGAAAGCTGCAGATCCTCCGCCGAAGTTTTTTCCACTTAAAGAGAAGACGATGTTAATTTTCCACTGCCATATGCTGTTATAATCACTTTAGCCCAATTCTTAACTTCAATTAGCAATCAATTCAATTTTCCAGTAATAAATAACAATTGTAAATAGAGCAATAAATGCAATGTACAATAGAAGACAATCACGAGCAATAACAAGAGACACCAGGATTGGTCAAAGACTAGGGAAAACCCCCACAAGGGGGAAAACCCTTTCAAATTTTTCTTCTTATTAGATGGTCATATAATGTTCAACAAAGAGTACAATGTTCCAAATTCATCAAGCAAGAGTGAAAGTCAATCTTTTGACTATCAACAAAGTCAACCAACCGATTTTCAAATGACGAAGCAATAGTCAAATCTGTCCCAAGTCAAATTTGGTCCCAGTCAAACTCTGCAATTTTGTCAAAGTCAACAACAGTCAAATGTGCCCTAACCAGTCCACAAGTCAACAATCAAACTGCCCTCGAAGAGCTTCGTCAATTGTCAAAGTATTTGGCCTCCAATGCTGGTCAAAGTCATCCCAAAACAATCCCAAAACACTCGATCAAAAGAGAGAGAATGTACTGTTAAATCTTCAGCTAGTTTGTTGTCAATGCAGGTTAAAGTCCTGCAGTCAATGCAAGTCAATGTGTCCAGAAATCATCGGTTCTTGTGCCAATAAATGCAACCTCCTCAAATAGATCCAAATCTGGTCAAACTAAGTCAAAAGGTGCCAAGACAATGCTGGTCAATGTCTCTTAAACAGAAGTAAAAACTTGGTCACTAGAAAAGAGAGACTCCTCCTTTGCACGTGTGAAGTGAACTCTACAATATTTCAGATGCACGAACCAATAGAGAGAAGAGAGAGATGCTTGATATGATGATCCAAAGTGATGTGCCTTGACTTGTATTTATATGTGATGGAGGAGGGCTAATTTGTTTTCTAAGCTGACCTGGACTTTTGTGACATTGTGGGTTTTCACTTTAAAAATACATTTTTCCTTAATCTAATTTAATTATTCCAAGGGCAATTGGGGGATTCTCTGGATGAGGAAGATTGTTCAATGGAGGGAATTTATCCTTGAGCTGCCACATTATCAGACAACATATAAGGAGGCGTGCAGAGTGCTTGTTGCATAAGAGTGGGACATTTTAGAATAGATTATATAGTGTATGATATGCATCCTAGTTATGATAGAACAATTGCCAGAAAGTCTGAAGTTGAGGGAAGTTCTATTAAAACCTTCCTGAAAAGTTGTTTAGACCCGATGAAGGATGAGAGTGCATTGGAGAAGCTCTGCAGATTGATAGTTTAGTGTGCCAAAGAGCCAGAAGCAGTTACAATGCATGCTCAATGACGTGCAGGGAATCATGTTGCGTGCAATAAGAGAACAAGTTGGGAGTTCAGATTCAACTATCATATGGACAACATTATATTGGATCTGGGATCAAATGTAAACATTTTGCCAAAGAAGACATGTGAGATGATGCGAAAGCCTAAATTGACTTGGTCTCCCATTCAGCCGAGGTTGGCAAAGCAGTACAAAATATTCCCCATCAGTAGGTTGTCTAATATGGAAGTGGGTATTGATGGAGTTAGGAGCTTTGCAGACTTTGAAGTCATAGAAATAGTGGATGATGTAGATCCATGTCCCGCACTGTTAGGCATTTATCGGGCATTTGATAATCAGGTAATCATCAATTTGAAAATGAGGCAGATGGTATTTGAGTCTGGAGATGTCGGAGTAATTGCATCATTGGATCTTGGGGAAGGAGATAAATATGTGGAACTTGTATGGGATGAGCTAGATGTAGAAGCTTTGGACAATATGTACAATATAACTATGCAGAGGGAGGAATATGTCAATCCCACTACAGATGGCGTGCTGAGTTGGCGCAGTATTGGTTCGTGCTCGTCAGATTTTGTAGAAATTTTGGAGAATTGGTAGAATAAATTGCATGAGGTATCAACTAGAAGATGCTCTCACATTACTTGTGTAGTGCGCTGGATCGGGACTAAGGTGCAGGATCCTCCAAGGTATGATGGTCTCTTTTTTGTTTTATGTTGTTTCCAAAAGTTTGAATGACAGATACCTGATCATTTAAGGTTAGTAGCTCTAGATGCTGCTTTGAGAGCAACTCTTGCGTAATGGTGGACTACGCACAAGAAAAACATAGAAACTTGGCGGAAATGTAAGCATTTACTGCGTATTAATTTTGGTTTAGAATTGGATGTTAGAGGAGTGAAATATACAGGGCTGGATTGTCCAACGACCCATCTGAAGAGTTGTGTTACTTTCTGAATAGAAGAAGGGTACCACAGGAAGAGTGGGTACACATGTTTGTGCACATTTAGATCTTATTCCTAAGAATAGGTATGTTGAGCTGGAAGTGCATAGAGAAATAGTAGAGTGGGAAGATATGACCCAAAGTTTCAAATCCACATTCTGCTTTGCAACTGAGGATGATGCACTTGATAAAGCGTTGAAGGTCCTGAAAGGAAAAATCTTTGTGCCAAAATGTCAAACTGCATGCGGGTCAGTACCTCTGTGTCCAACGCATACACATTTACAAAATGTGAGAATTTATGGGGTGCTACAATATTGCAGAAGGAGTCAGTGATGATGAAGACACATGAATCTGCAAATTCTAGAAACTAAAGGAGAGTGCATAGTATCTGGACCGACGCTGGAGACAAATGATTATTCCAAGCCCATTAAAAGAAATAAATTTAATATTGGCACTGTGCAAGTTTTGAAATTGGCCATTATCGGAAATTATTGAGATGATGAAATAATGGAAAAGGTGGTTGATTTGCTGAGAGAATATGAAGACTTGTTCCCAACACTTTTGCAAAAATGAAACAGATAGCAGAAGAATTAGGAGAGATGAAAATTCTCTTAAAGCCAAATTTCAAACCTGTTAAGCTGAGGCCTTATAGGTTGAACTCAATTTACAAGCAGAAGGTGAAGCAGGAGTTAGATAAAATGCTGGAGGCATGAATAATTGAGCTAGTGGAAGAATTGGAATGGATTAGTCCCATGGTTGTTCAAATAAAAATACAGGGGAAATCGAAATCTATGTGGACTTGAGGAAGCTTAATGATGCTTGTGTGCATGATCCTTTCTCCACCCCTTTTATAGATGAGGTTTTATAAAATGTTGGAGGACAGGAAGCTTATTCATTCACTGATGGATTTTTAGGGTACCATCAAATAAAAATAGCCAAAGAGGACAAACATACCGGGGTACCTTTTCTACATAGCGAGGTTGTTTTCAATACACAACAATGCCTATGCAGTTCTTGTACTAAGCTTGCACAATGCTGCATTCACAAAGTGACGGAATCTGGTGCAGTGGAACAAAGACTTCAGGATTTGTTGCAACTGGAAGAAGTTTGCGCACTTGGAGGATTTCATCAGAATGTTCAGATTGCGTGTGAAAAAGCCTAGCATGATAAATGTATAAAACAATTAAGTTTCAACTAGGGGACATAGTCTTTCTATATGACAGCAAATTCTTGAGGCATCCATGCAAGTTTCAAATGCATTGGCTTGGACCCTATGTGATTAGAAGTGTGACAGATGCAGGAGTAGTGCAACTGGAAAAGCTCAATGGGAATCTATGGAGGGATTTATGAGTGGAAGTCCAATGAAACTGCACAAGAATAGTTGATCTTCCGCACACAACTGAGGAAGTGCTCTCTAACTAATGTCCTCTTTACATAAATAAATTGAAATGAGATAATGGTTTTTTGTTTGTGTTGCATAAAAGATAGTTTTAGAGTTTTGTCGCAAGAAAATAAAGACATTGCGCGAAGGCAAATATTGTGCACAAAGAGATGTATTGTGCGAATCTGTTGCAGATGTGTGCAACGCACAATGTTGGGAGCAATTGCAGTCAAGTGGAGGATAAATGTTAGGCATATAGTGGGACAAGGATAAGGCACATAAATGGCACGTGATGGGTTAATGGATTACTCTTTCGCACGAGTAGCAACCCACAACAGGAAGCTGATGAAGTACAAGACATGACATTTGGAACTGTGTCAATGGACCGACACACATGCAGAAGAAATGACAAGCCATTTTAATGAATGAGATATTGTAGTGGGGGTATCTTCATATTAGTAGATGTGACAGTCACGGTTAGGGATGGGACAGCCACTATCCTAGGCATGAGCCATAAAAGCAAAGCAGATCAAATCTGCATGGATACGGATCGCATTATATCACAACACGCCAAATTATCTATATAGCGTAGAGGAGTAGTTCTGCTATTCCAATCTGTCTACGAAGTATGGAGGACAAAGAGAGAATGGAGGAAGTTGGAGTTATAGAGTGAGGCACCGCTAGAAGTTTCATCTAGTATTGAGGAGCAAAGGATTAGGATAGGAGTTCAAAGCGAAGATGTTAGGAGTCCCAATTGATGGTTGCATAGTCTATGGAAATCCTGTTAACACGCCAGTAACAAGTGAGCCAACTAGAGAAAAGTTTCAGATGGAGATGTACCACCAAGGAGGCCAAGCAGAACATTAGTTCAACAAATTCATGGGGATGCTGCATAGATCCCATAATTGAGTATTAGTTTTAGAAGGTAACGTCGCCTTGGCCGATCTCGCGTAGACTACAATATTTAAAAGGAGTTGGCTTTACACTAAGAGGTGGAATGCAAATCATTGTAGCAACGCAACAGTGCAAGCCTTGGGAGCATAATGTGTCACCGTAAAAAGCAGTAGCAACGCGAAGATAAACATGTGGCATGTTGATGATCGTGAAGCCAAGCGAAAGAAAGACTCCTGGAACAAGCATGGGATAGCACAAGGACTGAGTGGCTCGGGATGAGCTACAAGTGAGCGTTGTGGGCCTGTTGGGGTCACTTTTGCGTTTGAAGACTTGTAGAAGTTTTGACGGTTTTGGAGAAATTGCATTTCTATTGTTATATTGTTATGTAGGCTAGAACCTTTCATGGTCACATTTTATTATAATTGTACCTTGTGTCTCTCTCACATACACATAAGATACTTAGCCTTAGGATGATCAAATCTTGTCTTATACATTGTATTCACTGTAAAAGGAGGCTTCCCCCTTGAAGAGCATTGTAATTATTAGTTTCATATCATTTTTAAGGTGCAAGGTTCATAGCATTTGGTATCAGAGCTTATGATCCTAGGGTTTTACTGCTTCAAAAGACTCATCTTGGGCATTTTTGCTGTAATTTTTAATTTGGGACACTTCAGATGGTGAAATTTAGAACATATTGGGGAGAAATCTCTGAGAACATCTGGTTTAAGTTTCAGATCCTGGTTCCCTTCACTTTTCAAGATATGCTTTGAGAGGAAGTTAGGATTCTTGAAAGCTCCCGAAGTCAGTTTCAAATAGGTTAGTTTGACATTCACTATAATTTTTTCGGGTATTTTGAGATTGTGAAATTTTGAGGGAACAAACGCGAAGTTGCTAGGTACTTGTGATAAAAATTTTAAAGTTTGGTTTGCTATACTTTTAGAGATATGATTTGAGGAAGTTACAGTTCTTGAATGCCCCTGAAATCAATTTCAAACATGTCAGTTTGGCATTTTCACTATAAGTTGTTTCCAGGAATGTTCCAGATTGTGAAATTTTGAGGAGACAGAGGAGTGATATCTAGGTATATGTGGTAAAAAATTTAGACTTTGGCTTGCAATACTTTAAAAGATATGCTTTGTGGAAGTGAGGTTTTTTGAATGGTCCTAAAATCAATTTCAAACAGGTCAACTTGGTATTATTGCTATAAATTCTCTTTTGGGACTTTTGATACTGTGAAATTTCAAAGATCTTATGAAACATACATAGTTACCTCATTTAAAAATATCAGAATTATATTTGAAGATTTGGACACATGGGATGCTATACAAATTTGATTGTGGGAAGAGGTCAAAACTCATACAAGTTTTGGGAAAGTTACCATAACTTTTACTTTGCACATCGAATTTGGTCAGACCTATGAAATTGCAGAGAAGACATAACAAAGTTTTATAGACCAAATTTTCATATTCAAAAGGGCTCTGATCCCAGAGATATTTCAAGAAAAAGGTCAGTCATTCAAATATTCTCCAAATTAAGGTTTTAAAGGTACACAACTTACAGGTAACAAAACATTTGATTAGATCTATTTTTTTGGGTCACTGGAAATTGTGATAAAGAGGAGTAATATTATTATTTTTTCACGTGGCTTCTAGGAAAGATCCAAACGCTGCTATTATACCAATTAAACCTATTGAGGACTTATAGAAATTGAAGACATAGAATTTAGATTCTCCCAATTAGAAAAGAGAAGTTAATGAATGGATGGTTGTATGTTGAAAAAGGTGGATTGATCAGGTTCTTAAAAACTCCTTAAAAGAGTAATGATGGATGAAATGGAAAAGAAGACAAAATGAAAATAAGGAAGAAATGCAAATTGTCAAGGAAGATATACGAAAATCCATCACGGAGGAAATAAAAGAATTATACACAATTCTATTAAAGGATCTCCTAAAAAGGAATATGGGGATCCAAGGAAATCATGAACATAAGAAGCATGGTGTTGAGACTCGATCACATATGGGGAGTATTCTGTCACAATTAGAGAGCACAAATATTGAATCATAAAACCATAATCATGAAATTTCAATCCAAGATCCACATCATTAGGGCATCAAATCAACACTAAGGAACTACTACATTTCGAAGATTGATATTAGGAAGTTTGATGGTAATGATCTTATAACATGGATATTCCAGATGGAGCAATACTTTGATCTACACCCAAATGGAAACCTTACAAAAGGTAAATATTGCAAGCTTGTTTTTAGAATAAGACCAACTTGTATGGTATCAATGGATTTGTGGAAGGAAAAGGGATTCTTTAATATATTGGTCCATTTTTACAGAGGAATTGATAGCACATTATGGAGATATTAAGAGAAATACATTATATAGTCAATTGGAAAATCTTAGACAAAAGGGTTCAGTTACAAAGCACATTCAAGAATTCCAAAAGTTGAGTCTCATGGTGAAGAACATTTCAAAAGATAATTAGTTAGACCTATTTGTGGGAACTTTAAAGGAAAACATCCAACATGAGATACATCTTTGTGAGCCTAAATCTCTAGAGCATGCTTGGAGTCTAGCGAGGAAAGTTGAAAGCAAAAATACTACTACAAACTTGGTCACCAACAACTATAGAGAACATCATGCTCCCTCTCCTAACCTTACTCAACCAACAAGGTTGACACCTCAACAAATGGATGAAATAAGAGCAAAATGACTATGTTTTAATTGTGACAACAAGTATAGTAAGGGGTATAAATGTGGTGAGAAGACATTATTCTACAGACTCTGAAGAGGAAGAAGATCAAAAATTGTAATTGTCATAAAATATAGAGCTAGAAGAGACTACTCCAACAATACCTGGTCATGCATTGGCCGACATCAATACTCCACAAACCTTCAAGATATAAAAGGATAATTTTAAAAGAAAAAGGAAAGTGTTGATTGATTATGGAAATACCCATAATGTCATCAATTACGAATTAGCAAAACTTATCAATTGTTTCATATATCCAACGCCATAGTTTCAAATAATGATTGCAGATGGAGGTATCACTAAGTCACCTGACACGGGGACACAAGACACAAATATGAGTCCGACACGTAGGAGACATTATATACTATATGTATATACATATTAAAAAAATTAATAGATATTACACAAATTCTCATGATGATACAAATTCAATCATACATGTACATTGTAACATTATGCACACAATCATGATTCATCAACGATACAAGTTTACAGCTAGCACTTACTACTACATCAATAACAAATACGATAAATTAACAATAGAAAAACACAGGAAATTAACCATAAACTACAGTTTTCTCATTAAGTCATCAAAATCAAAATGTATTGCATAGGTACATAGTCTTGAGGGCTCTTGACTGGGAATGCCAATGGAAAATAACAAATACAAAACAAGGTAAACACTAGAACCTGGAACTGTAGAATAGGAAGGAAGAATCCCATAGGCTGCTGCTAGCAGGCTATAGGCTATGCCTATAGCTCATCAACATCAAAATGAACATCATAACCACCGTTGCTCTCTTTTGCATCCTCCTCCTTTGTATCCAATGTAATCTCTGCATTTGCTGGTGTGGAGGATGACCCCTCAAGAATATCACCATCATCAAAAGTAACAGGCTCTAGCACTGGCTCATTAAGATCCAAGTTCGTCAATGCCAATTCAATACTATTGTCTAAACCCATATCATTAGGAAACACATCCGACATATTTGTCTTTCCCTTCAACCACTCCCCCCTATACCTATAAATAAGACAAAGGTTAGTGTGCACATACACCATTATCTCTGCCCTTGACTGGAAAACCTTGATGAAATTGAAAGAGGGGGGCATTACCAATGGGGACATTCTTCCCCTTCTTTTGCCTCTTCCCTGCTGCCCTTGATTAAGCCATGAATGTTGTAAAAAATAAAGAAAAATTGCATTGCTTTAAGGCTGTGCATGTAAACAAATTGGACAAGTAGACTGTTGTAGCAAAATTAGAAAAAACACGGAAGGGAAATCCACTTACTTGTAGCTTGAATCACCTCCAAAACACTATTATCTTCATTGTTGCAACACCCAAACAATGAATGCAAATGGACAAATGCGGTCAAATCCTGCTTTTATCCAACACTCGGGCTGCTTTTCGACAGACATGTGTTGAAAGTCACGATTCTCTCTGGGCACGAATCAGACTCCTTCCTTACATGAATCCCAAAATTTGGGTAGGCACCAGTAGCGAATTGGACATGTGTCAGCAACGAATCATGTTCGACATGTTGGATTCATGACATGTGGGGGGATGAATTCGATGACTTAGAGGTATTATAAATTGTTTAGGGAAGCACCATTGTATTCGACTTACTATGGGGGAGTATTTATTGGATAGTCCCATGATTGCAGTATAGATGGGTGGTGCTAATGTTGTATCAGGCGTTCAATGGTTACAATCATTGGGAATAATGACCTTTAATTTTTTAGATCTATTCATCAAAATTACCTCAAAAGGCAATGAAATCGAGCTTAGAGGTATCCAATGGAAACCCTCTAGAGTGATAAGCTCCAATATCACTCTAGAGGGGATCTCCATATCATAAATATTCAAATCAATATCATTTATGTAAGGGAATCTCCATAAAGTTATCAACAATCATTCCAAGGTATTTGGAGTAATGCCTAAGGGCCATCCACTTTCTCGAGATCATGACTATGCTATTCATTTGCAACATGGAAGTGTACCAGAGATAAATGATGAAGGGGAAATCATACTAGAAGCAGAAGCAATCCTTGAAACAAGGATTAAGCAGTCGAGTAATCCATCAATTATGGAGTACCTTATGAAACAGAAGAGCCTACTAGTGGAAGAGGTGACATGCGAAGATGACTTATTCTTGTAGATTCACTAGTAGTTAGTCAAGTGTTGGGGACAACACTTGTTAGAAGTAGAGGGGCATGATAAGCCATATAAAAACTCCATGTTAACCTTCAAACCCCTTATTAAGCCCTAAATATTGACTGATTACATTTCTATTGTGTAAGCTAGAACCTTTCATGGTCCCATTTTATTATAATTGTATCTTTTGTCTCTTATATATACATATATAGTAGGGAGATTTAGTCTTAGGATTTTCAAATCTTGTTTTGTACACTGTATTCATTATAAAAGTAGGTTTCCCCCTCAAAGAGGATTGTAATTATTAATTTCTTATCTTTTTTAAGCCACAAGGTTCATAACAATATTTTCCCCATGCCCCAAAGATATTGTAAATGTCAGGCCAAACATTGGTAACTCCACGAATGATGCATTCTATTAGGTAAATCATGAATATATACAAGGAGAGGGAGACTATTGGGATTCATATTCCAATGTCTCTTCATCTTCTCATTTGTGTATTTACAGTATTTACAATAATTTCCTAAACCCTAAAGATTATGTGTCAACATTCCCCCCTTAATCTGAAGGGATGTTGGTGAGTCCAAGCATCATTCTGAATCTTTCAAAATTTTCTCTTCCAAGCGCATTGGGGAAGATGTCTGCAATCTGCTCATTTGTGGAACAATGGTGTAGGTGAAAAGTCTTGGCCTCAACATGATGTCGAATCAGATGATACTTTGTAATATGCTTAGTTCGATCCTGGAACTTTGGGTTCTTGACCAACTTTATTGCAAAAGTATTGTCAATCAAAAGTGGAGTAGAATGCACTTGTTTCTCCTTTAAATCTTCAAAGAATTTTCCTGAGCCACACGTTTTCCTTTGTTGCTTTTGCAGCTGCCAGATATTCTGCCTTTGTGGAATGTGCTGGAACTGATTGTTTGCGTGACCTCCAGGAAGCAATCCCTAAATCGAGACTTATAACATAACCTAAAGTAGATACTCCATTTTCTTTATCTCCATCAAAATCTGAATTAGAGTATCCAATCAAGCCGAAGTCATCTACTTGTGTATAATTGAGTCCAAAGTCTTTAGTTCCCTTCAAGTACCTTAGAACTCTTTTTGCAGAAAACCAATGACCCTCACAAGGCTTTTGCATAAACCTGGAGAGGATTCCAATAGCAAATGAAATGTTCAGTCTGTTAGTAGTTGGTAGTTAAGACTTCCAATGAGTTGTCTGTACTTTGTTGCATCCTCAAATTCATTTCCTTTTGTGGATGTGAGCTTTAAATTTTGTTCCATTGGAGTGGTCAAAGGATTGCACTCAGCCATGTCAAATTTGGTCAAAGGAAAGCAATTTTTACATCCATTTGATGGACTTTCCAACCATTATGAGCTGCCAAGGCAAAGACAGTTCGGATAGTAGCCCATTTTGTTGTGGGGGAAAAAGTCTCTCCATAATCGACCCCTTCCTTTTGTGCAAAACTTTTTGTGACGAGCCTAATTTTATGTTCGTTAAGTGAGTCATCTGCTTTATACTTATCCTTGAAGACCTACTTTCAGCCAATTGGTTTGGTTCCCAATGGAGGATCCAACAACTTCCAGTTTCCATTCTTTATCAGAGCATCATACTCTTTCTGTATTGCTTCTTTCCATTCATCATGAGAAACAACTTCTTTGAAGGAAGCTGTTTCGAAATCTGTAGAGAAATTTAATTCACAATAATAAGTTACATCCATATCAACAACTGAATCAGAATTGTCTACATCACCTAAATTTTGTCTAGTAGAGCTTCTTGTTCTTGTCTTTCCAACCTTATCAAGATGAACACTTTCAAGTGTCTTTGTGAGCCATTTTGGAGGACCTTTCTGAGATGACCCAAGCTTTTCAGTTGACTGAGATGGGGCTGAATAAAGATTTAGCATTCCAATTTTTTCAATCACTCAAAGTGTCTTCTTGATCAGTGGTTGGAGCTTCATGAGGGGGGAGTGTGTTTCAGAAGAAGATTTCATAGATTGATCCAGGATAGGGATCCCCCCTTCAAGATGTGAATCTCATTATCAAATTCTTGAAAAGATTTTGCATATCGTATTTTATCCAAGCGATCAAGCTGCTGTTCAAAAACATTGTCAGTCTTGGAAGATTCAAGAAAAATTACATATCTAGACAGTATAAACTTCTTATTTACTTCATCATGGAGACGATTTGCTTTGGAGGTATATGAGTACCCCAAGAAGATACATTTTTGACTCCTAGTACTAAGTTTGTTTCTTTGTTCCTTAGGTATCAAGGCATAATAGGTGAAACCAAAACCCTTGAGATGCCTCACCGAAGGAATGTGGCCGTACTACATTTCATAGGGAGTTTTGTTTTTGAGAGCATGAGATGGACATTGATTTTTAATATACACAACACTTAGAACAACATCATCCTAGAACATCAACTTTACATTTTTGAAATACATCATTGAACGTACCATATTTAAGATTTTCCTGTTCATTCTTTCAGCTACACCATTTTGTTGAGGATTATAAGGCACTGTTGTTTGATGTTTGATCCCATACTGGCGAAGATAGTTTTCAAATTCATTTGAAGTATATTCTTTTCCATTATCAGTATGAATAGAGCCAATATGAGATTGTGTATCATTTTCAATCCATGCATGAAAGTTTCAAAAGCTTCGGATTTGTTCTTCAATAGATATACCCAACACATTCTGGTGTACTCATCAATAAAAGTCATCATGTATTTATTTCCATTTGCAAAAGGAATAGACATAGGGCCACACAAGTCAGAACGAATCAATTCAAGCTTTCTATGTGCTCTGGAATGAGAATCATGAAATCAATGTCTGTTGTGTTGTCCTAAGATACAACCATCACATTGCTTAAGTTTTCTAGGAATGGTTGGAAAACCAGTAACACCATTTCTCTTGAATAAACGAAAACTATCATAGTTCAGATGTCCAAATCTAGCATTCCATAAGAGACTGGATGGTAGTGTACATTCTTCAAAGTGAGAACTGTATGCAAAGTCTTGTGCACGAGCAAAGGTTCCTTGCAACTTCAAGAGTCTTTCTTCTTTTGTCCTAGTCATGACAAGTGAGTTGTCTGATGCTTTTCTCACCTCAACCTTGCCATCAACATGTGAATGGAGTGCCCTTGCTGGCAGATGTGAACTAAGGACAACAAGTTTCTCCGCAACTCTGGGAGGTAGGGTACATCATGTAGTAGAAATTCAGGGAGACTAAGCAATTTGAGCTTGATGGTTTCAAGCCTAGATGGCTTGAGTTATGACTTGTCCGCAAAGTAGACTGCTCCATCTACATTGTTAGTGAATTCTTCAGAGAAATCTCTTCGAAAGGTCATGTGACAAGTTGCTCTTGAATCAAGCTAATCTTTCCATGAAGCAAGTGAAGCATTAAACAAGTCTTCAGTTACTCCAATATTACAATGTGCCACAATATAATGATCGGATTTGGGTGCTTTACCTTTCCCTAGACCTGGTGATTTTCCATTCTCTTCATTCATTTCCTGTCTGATTTTGTCCTAAGAGAGCTTACACGTGTATGCATCATGTCCATTTCTATTACACCGTATACAATGAAGATCTGGTCTTCCTCCTTCGTAACGTTTGCCCACTGCCTTTGTTATTCTTCTTTCCATGTTCTCTTCTACCAACTCTTCCTCTAGAAGAAATCTGTGCTTGATTCTCCTCTTTCTGTGCAAGTAACACAACTTCTTCAAAAGACTGAGCAACTGTCTTCTTCTTTCCAAAAGCATTCTCTCTTTCAACGAACTTCTCCACAAGAGAGTCAAAGGAAATCTCCTTAAGTTTGCCACTGGCTTGTACTGATTCAAGATAATGGGAATAAGTGGGATATAGTGCCTTGATGAACGCTGTGAGAGGAACATCTTTTTTTAACTCCGATAGCTTCTATATCATGCATAATAGCTCTTATTTTAGATGTTAAGGCAAGGGGATTATCATCGTTCAATTCTAGACTGAACAACTTGATCATTAATTGGACTACTTCAAGCTCAGAGTGTGAGCTATATAAGTCTTTCAACTTCTTTAAGGCTTTAAAGGCATTTGTAAATGGTGCAATATGACGACTCACCTCTTCATTGACTGATGCTGTAATCAAGGCATAGGCCTTTCTGTTCTTATTCTCCCATGTGGCGAGCTCTTTGTCTGAAATGGGCTTCTCAGGGGAATTCCCAACTTCTCCTTCACAAACTCCTTTCCACAACTCATTGAAAATGAGGGTATGCTTTATCTTTCTAGACCAGTCATGGTGGTTCTTTTTCCAGAGAGAACTACTCCAACTATCGAGATGAGTGAATGCATTATTGAAATTCTGAAGTGGGCCCTAAATAGTCACAATACTTGCAACAAAAATATGACGTCTCTGCAATTGTCTTCAAAATAACTCAAAAAACAATGCTGACTTCTGATCTCAAGATATATGAATATAAATGATGTTGGAATTTGACTTCAAGTTCTTTATCTCGAACAACAACATTTAAATATCCATGCTCCATGTATATATAATCCAATTTAACTATATAAATGGTTTAATGTATATATAAATGGTTCAAAAGAGTTACTCTCAACAAAAAATCGACGCAAGATCAACACATATCATACATAAAACCATCACATATATGAACCAAGCACCAATGTGTACACTGAGGAGACAAAGTTTAACGGAGTTTAACACAACACTCAACTCATGGTATAGTTGATTCAACTTACATATATATGAATGACCACCATATAACAAGTAGCAACGATGACTCTTTAATTATGACCCATGACCATCAAAACTTCAATTTGCAAGAGTTATGGATTTATGCACAGAGATGAATCGACCAATTCAACGCATGTAGCAAAGAGCATGCAACATTATACCAACACATATAATAAACTTCTCCATCCCCACACACAAAGATCTATGAGTTGCGAACACAAAATTAATCAAGATTCAACACAAAGGTATTTAACATTGTTGAATGCACACTACAACACAATATTCAACACAATGTATGGAGGCATATGAATAAACCCTTTATATTCTTTGTCTAACGTACACGCAGAAGATAGAAAGACAATGCACAAAACTCATGCTCCAAAATTCACAGAGGGACAGAGTATAATGGTAGGGAAAATGGCAGTAGATAGGAGTTACATAGAAAAAATAGGCTAAATTGGGACCTGTAGCTCTGATACCATGTCAGGCCAAGCATTGGTAACTCCATGAATGATGCATTCTATGAGGTAAATCATGCATATATACAATGAGAGGGAGACTATTGAAATTCGTATTCCAATGTCTCTTCATCTTCTCATTTGTGTATTTACAATAATTTCCTAATCCCTAAAGGTTACGTGTCAACAAAAGGATATCTAATAATGGAAGTGGAGTAATCAAGTCTTTAATTCGTAATAAGACTTTGATTTCCATCTCTTTGGCTCCAATCTAAGAAGGCGAAAATAACATCATTAAATTGGTTTAGACCTATTTCATTATGTAATATAATTTATAAATTGATTTATGAAACCATTTCCAATAGACTTAAACTGGTAATATCCCTAATATACTTTACACAAAGAAGGGCAATGTTGAATGCTCTCATTAGGTAAGAAGAACCAAAGGAAGTACTCTATGAGACGAAAGGATAAGGGCCCAAGTTTAGATGGATCACATGTGGATTTCTTCCAAATCTTTGACTTAAGAAGGCTAAAATGTGGCATTATCATGTGCATTTAGATCCACATAGTTTAACTACACATGGATATTGTTTGTGGAAGGAAGAATTCACAACCATCTATATATAAACTATGGCTTAAGCAAGGTAAATGCAGGGAAGCTTGTTTGAAGACATGAACTATATTAGAGCCCTGGTAAATAATATTGAGACCAAATAGCTGTGAAAGCTCAAGAGTACTATGAGAGGTAGGCATGGCATTTATATTTTGGAAATTGTAGATATAGAGGAACAAGAGGCTTTTCAATGGACATGCATTGCCCCTAAACATCTATGTTTGAAGATCAACAAAGCACTTAAGGAAACAATGCCAATAAGAAAATGAGAGTTGATGGATGAGAGATTAAAGAGAATGGAAAAGGAATTCTCAAGAATTGGTAGATTCAAGTGTCAACAAACTCAACGCTTATACATATTGGCAAGGGTAGTAAAAGTCAGAATTATAGTGTTAGAGGAGTTGGTTTTCTCTAAGGAAAGAGGCCTTAAACTTTGATGGAGCCTATAAAAAAATCCAAGAAAAGTGGGATGTGGAAGAATCATCAAAAATCATGTAGACTGTATTGGAGAAAGGAATTCTTAGGAAGTGACAGATGCAAGGATGAACATATTCTACACTAATCCATATAGTAGAGGTAAGAAAATTAGGGACCTTTGAAGGCCTGAGAAGAACTGGTGGCCTCCATGGACGACCAACCCTAAGCCAAACTATATGATAAGTTCTCCAAAAATAAATCAAGGAAAACCCTGACATGGATGACAAATAAGGACAACAAGGAACCTACGAATTGGACCCTAAAATCCAGAGTGTGAACAAAAATAACAAATAGGAGCATTTATATCTAATCCTTTAGCCATATGTGAAGGTTAGAAGATAAAAACAACAAATAAGCTTGCAAATCTAGTTGCGGGTCTACCTCCAGGATCTTATACAGATGCCCAATTGATTTGTTGATAGAAAGGGAAAATAGTCTAAATTTTATATTTTGATCAAAACAATAATGCAATAACCATTCAATTTCATAAATTTCAGGTTAGGAGAGTGAGATTAATGTGAATGGAGCATAAGCATCTTCAGAAGGATGTGAAATATTGCATGACAACGATAGAGATACTAGGCACCAAGAGTGTTTGCACGGGGCCTTGCAAAGTTGGAAATTTAAGGTGACATAATTTTTTGGATGGACAAGGGCATCAAGGGACCTGAGAACTGGGGCCTAGAAGTTAGAATTTGCTGAATTTCTATCCTAGCTAAATTTGAAGCTTCATGTTTGCGTATTTGACATGTTTTTGACTTTTGAACAAGATAGTCTTTCTGAAATATGCTTTTGTGTTGTCATTTAATTTTTATTTTTTATCATACACATTTAATGAGCGCATGGAATTTTAATATATATATGTATTTATTTTGTTAATTGTTCCAAGAGTAGCTAGGTGCTCTAGAACCCAGTATGGGGGAGAAGTTGTCATGAACGAATGGATATGCGAACAAACAAATGAACATAATGTTACATTAAAAAATTAAAAAAATACAAGTTGTTTCCATCTTAAACAACACAATTAAATTAAATATAAAATAAATAACTACATACATGTATATGCATATAACATCTAAAAAAATTAAACTAGCATGATCCATCTTAAGCCTAGGTCTATCAGGAATTGAGAGGGATCAAATTTGTTAATGTGTATATATATATATATAAATTTTTTTTTTTAAATGTGAAGGAATAAATACATGACATGGAATTAAATGATAAAAATGTTTACACATTAGGAAATTTGATCTCTCTCTATGCTTGATAGATTTGGGTTTAAGATGGATCTATGTCGCTGTTTGAAAATTTTGAATATTATAGTTTCTCAAACTTCATATTAAATTTTATCACATAGTTTGTGTTACTGCAAAATCTAGCGCCTTAGTGCAAAGCTTCACTAAGCAATCTAGATTGAGCGCAACAATGGGAGAGTTACCACTGTCACCTCATCAACTCCTCTTGTTGTTTTAGTGGTTGGATGCAATCCACCACAAGGGAGGCTTACCTAGCAGATCTTAGGGATTAAGTAGCCCAATTTGACTTAAGTTAAATGCTCTTCAAGGGTTCCACAACAAGATTTCACCTGTGAATAAGTATGCAATAATTAGGGTTTTGTGTGGATTTAGGTATAATTCCAAGACACTGAGTTCAAGGGTTCTTATGGTTCAATCTAGAGGGTTAGGTCAATCTATATAGGCTCAAATAAGTTCCCAAACACATACAATTAAGAAATTATACTTGGCTGTCATAAATTAGGGTTTTAAACCAGAAATTGCAGCAAGCAATGTTTGTATAACAACAATAAGAATATGCTCTAAAATCTATGATAAATAAGTGTAAAATTAGGCCTATTTAATGAGTAAACAAGAGGGAAGCTTCTATGATGAAAAACAAATATAACAACAAAATAAACCCTAGACATCAACCCTAATTTATGGCTAAAAATGTATGTAGAATGATATTTTTAATATTCCAAAAATATGCATACGATTCCTAACCTTAGGATGATAATATCCAAGGAAAATAATGCTGAAAATTAATGATTTTGCAATAACTAAACCCTAATTTTCCCTATAACAAATTAAAGAAGAAAATATTTAGGGTTTTTAAAAATTTGTCACAACATATAAGACTAGCACCTTTGTCAATCTAGGGCTAATGTAGTCGAGGAGTAAAAATATTTGGAAGCAAAGAGATGTATGTGGATTCATAGAAATTAAAAGAGACAAACTTGTGTCCCTCAACTCTTTAACCCTAGAGTCCTCTTATCTTCTTTGGAGATTGAAGGGGAGGGAGATAAACTTAGGTCACCTTAAGAGAAACATGATGAAAATCCTATGCAAGGGGATTTTAGAGCCATAAGACATCAAAAAAACCTTGGTGAACATTTCATTAAATGCTGATTCATCAACAAGAACAAGATGGAAGTAGATAACTTACATTAACATAACACATATCATCAAAGAATCACCAATAATCGTTCAAGAGAGAGAACCATCCATGAAGAATCGTCCAAGAGAAATTCACTACAATAGTGCTCGATAACGCACAAGAGAGAAAAGTCAAGTTACTAGTTTGAGTTGATCTCCAAGTGTGACAATGGTCCAAGGGAATTCGACTTCCCTCTATTTATACAAGGGTAAATAAGTCTATTATCCCTAATTTAGCCTAAAATTCGTAAATTAATAATAAATCATGATTATAAGTTGGATAGGTCACAAGTCGACCTTCAATGATAGCTAAGTCAATGATATAATATAAAAGTATGCCTCAATTAACCCATAGTATGAGTTAAATGCCCTTTAAGGGTGACATCATCTTCCAAAAGGTACCTCTCTACATGAAAAGTGCAATAAATGGCTCCAAAGGGTGCATCTATTCCAAATGTCATGTATTTTTTATCAAACAGATGCCTAATCATCAAGAAATGCCTCCTCAACCCAACATCATCCATAAGGGTACCTATGTCATGGTACATCATGGTGAAGGGCATACAATCCCCTCCAAAAGGCCCATGTCATCATCATCATCATCTATCCTCAAAATAGGGCAACGTCCATCAAGTAGGTGCCTTGCCATCTATGGGGTTCATTTGTTTTCAAGGCATTGTCTTGGCTCCAAAGGACAACGTCCAAGATCCTGGAGGTAGGTTAGAGTGTCATCAGCTGAGCCAAGTCATCCCAAGGTCTGTGCTCTTCAATAAGTGCTCACAATCCTTTGTCAAAGTGCCTCGTGTCATCATCAATAGGGCTAAATGACTTGTTTGAAATGTTGGAGAAGCATCACACATTCCCCAAAGGGATGGTAGTTGTACCTAGGAACAAATATGTAGCACATAATCACAAAATCAAGTGAGATCAACGTTGTGGGTGCAAAATCCTTAAGAGTATCAAAGTGGGCCAGATTCCATTTTAAAGACATCAAAGTACTTCACATAGGCACTGCCTTCAAATGTCTTCTTGCCTTATGATTTGTACATAAGTTACCATGCTTAGGCATGGGAGGGTTATTACGTGGTCCCATTAAGTACTTCGAACCCTAAGGGGTGGAACAATTCCTAAGCTGATCCTTTCAGAAGATAGGTGTATATGATGGGTGTTATGGATTGAGGTGTACTTCATGAATGTAGTCAGTCTTATGCTAGGTTATATCAAGTTGTTGTTCATGAGTGCCTTTGTAGAGGGAGCATTTAGCTTGCATGAGTTACCTTCCTCACCTTTGTTTTTCCAAGCACTCATTTTCCTAGCTTGTTTAACAAGCTTCATTGATTATCATGTAATAATGAGATAACCCCTTTTGCTGATGAGCAATTTATCACTTCATCGGAGTTGGATGTTCATAGAGAGTTCCTTTTACTTTGATAGGCATGATATGCATGGATACTCTTAGGAACGAGTGGCTATATAAGAGGGGGTGGAGTTCATGCTATAATAGAGCTTTTTCTTGCTTTAAATCCCTTACCATTCTTTTGCATTTTAACATTTGGCTCATTTTTTAAATTTTCTTACAACGACATCAACCATAGGGATTTACAACCCTTTTTCTCATAAGACAAAGTCAACAATGAACCAACATGTGCACTTGACAACCACCATTCAAAGATAGGACAACAGAGAAGGGAAATATGAAAAATGTTAAGTATGGATAACTTGGAACATGGCCATTGTGAAAATTCCAAGTTTGGAATCCTACTGCCAACTGAAAAGACTTCACCTACTTGTTATTTAATGAACAAGTTATTTGCAATGTTCTTTTGAAAATAATGAAGTAAATTACTACTGCAACCTTCACTTAATTAATTAATATGCAGTAAAGAAATACATCACACAGGACACCTTTGTTTTTGAACAAACGTCCTAGAAAAACCCAATGCGAGAAAACTGATGCATCAGAACTGGGGGTATTATTATGAAGCAACAATTATTTCTGAATACAATCTTTGGATGCCTTACCAGAAATCTAGTACAGAGAATATCATTGGACAAAAGAAATTAGTGAGGTTAACTCACTCTACACTGCAAGTCCCGCATGATCCTGTAGCTGAACTGACGAAACCCTAACACCCTTTGCGTTACCACTGCGCAGTAATTGTGTAGGCCTGCGTGGGGACCTCTGAAGGATTGCGTCACCTCCTTTGCTGGATCGATCTGCTCTTAGGAAACTCGATTCCAACCCTCCTAGCTTAGAATCTCGATCTCCCAGTTGAATCTTAGAATTTTGCTCGGAATACTGCACTGCCTTTACGTGTGGCCTTCGTGGCCCTGTGTCACCCTGTTTGGGTGCTGCGTCACCCTCTCTGGGCACTGCGTCACCCACTCTGGGCACTGCGCTGCCTCCTCTGTGTCTTTCTTTGCCTCTCTGCTGAGTATTCTTGGCCTCGGAGAAGATCCTCTGACCAAAATTGCTTTTGCTCCTCTCTGCGTGAGAATCTCTCGATCAAAGTTTTCCTCCGAGCACTGCTCACTTCAGAAAATTTGATCTCTTGATCTCTCGGTGTGTTTTTCCAAATGGCCCTCAAGTCTTCTTTATAGTCTTCTCGTTGAGACTTCAACGACCAAGATTAGATCTCCAATCAATGATGAAGATTACATTTTGACTTGATCTGCTTTTTCTAGAAGTTACACCCACAGTTTAGATTAATACCCATTAATTATTTTAATTTTCCAAGTTTAGACTTAGGGTCTCATTAAAAATAATTAATTTATTGAATAAAACTGTCTCTGGGTGGAATTTCCCAAAACGATTTCTGGGTTGTTTGGAATACATGTATCTAAGCCTCTCCACAAAGTTTGAGACTTAAGCGCTTCCGATGCTACCCCAAATCAACACTCCCTCTTAGCGAGGAATGTGCTCTAGCAAATATGCTTTGCTGCGCACTGCTCTGACTTTGAAGCATCTCCCTTTGCGCTGCTGATGTCTGATATGCTGTCTACCAACTACTGGGCTACTACTGGGACTGTACTGTTGTTGACCCTGCCACGATCAACACTGCATTCGTACTTCAACTCCCTCTCAAATGCTGCATCTGTTGCTAGCATTGCCACTGCTAACTCTGCACTGCAACTCAGTTGCTGAGAGAAGCAACTGAAAAACATCCAAAAATCTGAACAAATGTTCAGGATGCATCTCAATGCTGAAATTTTGACTGCTGCTAGTCCTACGCTGTCCCTCTGAACCACTACGTTGCTACTGCTTCTGCATTGTGATGCTCAGATTTAGCGCTCTAGCTACTGCATCTGTCTCTCCAACATTCCTTTGCACCAATTGAAACTCCTCCAGCCTGCTACTACTGATCTTGGGCACCCGTAGCAAGGTCATGATCCAAGAGGTGGACTCTTCAAGGATCTTGCCCAACTGAAGTTCTTATGAACATACAGTTTAGTATTGCCCCATCTCCTTCTTGGAGATGCGTGGGCACTCCTGGCATACTCATCTTCTTTGATCTTTACGAGCGCAACCTTCGGATCATGCTTTTCGTCCTTGCCCTTTTTCTTCAAAGGACACTGCGTTGCGTAGTGATCGAGTTCAGCATACCTGAAGCATTTAATCTTTGAGACGTCCTTCTTCTGTCTCCGCTGCTCTTGCTGTCCCTTGGATGCAATGGCTGCATTTTCCTCCTCCTCCTTTGCCATCGACCCACTGTTATTGCTGCCATCAAGTTTGCATTTGACTAGGTCACTCCTTAGCTCTTCTTGCTGAAGAGCAACCCACATCTCTTCCCAGCTCGACAAGGTTGCTCTGCCCAGGATTCTCTAGACGAAAACTTGCCATTCTTTTGTGATTGCGTTGAGGGCCAACCTTACCATCGCGGTAGGCTGAGGTGTGGACCCCACGACTGCTAGTTGATCATGGATTTCCTGAAGCCTTGAGAGAAACAGATCGCTCCCCTTCTTGCATCAACATCATCCTCAGTTTCTGCTCTACGTACATCTTCCGCTATTTGGAAGAGCCTTTGTATGGTGCTGCTAAGGCTTCCCACATTTTCCTAGTTGTGTCCTTGTTGGCTATGTTGGACACTATGTGATCTTTGACTCCATCAAGGGGCAACCTCTTCGCCTTTGCCATATCAGCCATGTACTTCTTCAGCGGCTCTGGATCTGCAGGGACAACTATCGTAATTGTCATGAAAAGCTTGAGATCGTATTCATCTAGAAGGCATGTGATTCGCGCCTTCGAAATTACATAGTTGGAAGCTCCCTCCAACCGATCCTGATCTCGAAGCCCGTATGCTGCCATGGCCGTTAAGAAAATGTCGAATATGCTCCATCTCTTTCTCCTTTGCGTAGTGCTGGATTGGCTTACGGACTCCTTGCTGGAGATGGTAAGTCAGTCACCTAGATCTGCTGCTCTGATCTCGAAAAATAGAATTCCCCGGCTAGGAACTTCCTGAGGAAGAAAATTCCCTCATTGCGCTTCTTTTCTTCCTTCAATCGTCTTTCTGCCCAACAAAACAAAATTCTGCATGAAGAAAACTGCGTCCCTCCAGCTCTACGCTGAGGCTCTGCACTACTCCCTCTGCCACGACAAAATTTCGATCTAGAAGCCCTTCCTCTTTGTCGACTCACTCAGAGAGAGACTTTCCTCGAAGCTTCAGCCCTCCTGGCTTGGACTGTGCAATCCCTCTGGGGATTTGAACTGTTGCCTTCTGCAGCTATTCGGCCTCTTGCTTAGTTCCGACTTTGCTCTTCTTATTTCACTTGCAATGCTTTGATACCATGTGAAAATTCCAAGTCCGAAATCCTACTTCAGCCAACTGAAAATACTTCACCTACTTGTTATTTAACGAACAAGTTATTTGCAATGTTCTACTGAAAACACTGAAGTAAATTACTACTGCAACCTTCACTTAATTAATTAATATGTTACTAGGCTTTAGAATGTCTCTTTACAAAGATATGGTTAGTTTACAACAAAATATACAAGGATAAAGAATCCTATTAAGGTCCACCTATACTAATTTGGTTTGTTGGACATGTGTCAAGCCCCTTTGTTGATAGAGTGAAAACAACTCTGAGAGGTCAAACACTTTCCCTCGCACACACATGCAAGCGAGGGTTCCATTGGGGTTTAAGATAAGATAATTTTTTTAATGTCCAACAAATGACCTCGAAAGCAGGTCAATGAGACTAAAGAAGAGTACAATTAGTATAAGTACAGTGTGGGAGTGTAGGCACAACTCCTAGAAAATGTTGAAAATAACATAAAGATTGGTATGAATATAATTCATAACAGATATAATTAATATAGTTGTTAATAGTTAAATAGGGATTATGTAAAGTAGTCATTAAGTTAGTGAAAGGGCATGTCTAAAAGACATGCCCATTTATGAAAGGCCACCTGCGTGGGTATATAAGCAGGGTCTCATTGTAACATTTATCATCATCTTTTATACATTTTATATATAATATATTATTATTACAATACCTCTTGTGTATTTTATAACTTAAGTCAACAAGCCTATAGCTTTGTTGCTCCATTTGGTATCAGAGTCGTCGCTCTTCAGGATCTGTGTGATCACTACTGCTACCACCTGCTTTCCGGTTTCATTACCCTATCGCGACTAGAACACCATTATCAACGCCCGCACACTCTCACCTTCATCAGAGCAGTGATCTTATCCCCTGGAAGGAAGCACCTACGCCACAGTTGGCTCCCTTCAGCTGTTACATGCGGTGCCTCGAAATCGTTGCCACTTGATGTCTTCATCAATGACAATGGGCGATTTCAACAGAAAGTTGATCGAACTTGAGAGTAAGATCAATAACAATTCTGATAAATTTACGAAAACGATTAGTCAATCTTGAGGATAAGGTTACGGGAAATTCTGACGACATCAAACAACTTCAAGACTCGACTAATCGGATAGACAGACTAATGTTGAAAATTCGTAACGAGCCCAGAGACAATCATAACAAACTAATGCAGAAATTAAATGCCATTTTTGACAAGATAAATCCAATAGCCCAGAAAATTGAACATAGTCAACAGAACAATTTAGCCGATTCAGAAAATTCAAAAAATCATGAGGAATCACTACATTCTGAAAAAGATCAGGTTGTGGAAATCCCGAATTATGAGAATGAAGGTGAACTTAAAAATAAAGTTGAGCCTGCTAGTCAGGAAACTGTTGAAGGAACAGAAAAAGATCAAGATGACAATCCAGATGGAGTTAAACTAGATGTGGATAAGAATGATATTACCAAGGTGTTTACAGTACCATCTCCTCTTGTTGCTTCCGTTGCGGTAGATCAAAATACCGAGGTATCTTCAATCCCATCTTCTCATGTTGCCGCTGTTGCGCTAAGTGACAAAACAAAAGTATGTTCGGTGTCATCTTCATCTCATTCTCCTCCTATTTTTCCTCCACCTACCATTGTAAATGATATTGAAGGTGATAACCCCAAGAAATTTTCATCTCCAACGCATCCTCCTCATGTTGCTGCTTCTGCAAATGATAATGAGAGTGATAATACCAAGGCATTTATTGAGAAGGGAGAGTTATTAATTTCATCAGACACTAGTGCAGCATTAGATGCTTTCAAGACTGAAAATTCTCTCCTAAAGAAAAGCAGAGAAGAAGCACCCATCGAAGTACTTAATAACATTGGAGGTCTTCATTTTGAGCGTGGTGAATTTTAGTTGGCTCAAAAAACTTTCACATATGCATTAGAAGATGGTTCTCGTATATTGGAACTAAGTGATTATAAGCCTAAAAAACAAGAATTTTATTCAGAGGTATTAAATTCTCAAACTACTCCGCCTCCCAGGGAACATTCTCTATTTGATAGAAACAAAAATATAGAGCCACTTGGCTTGGTCCATTCCTCAATTCCTTCACCTTTATTGAACATGGAGACGAAAATCGCTGGAACAGGTGCATATATGACAAACAAAGACAAGGGCGTGACCAGACAACCAAGAATGCATTCTTCTAATGTACAAGTTGAAGACGTTTTCCCTGTCAATGATCTACTTCATTCTAGGAGCCAAAAATCAGCATCTCGAACTGAAGAACGCAATGCTTCACCCCAAATTTTCATATCGAAAGCTGAAGGGTGCGGTTTGGAATTAAATGTTGTGGTTAAAAGTGGGGGAATAGGGAAGCCATGCTTTATTGAAGCCACCACAGTATCCAGTCTTGTTCCAAATAATGCTACAGTGCTCCCCTCTACTGCACATGTGGCTAGTCATTTCCAACCTTACTCAGAGACCAGCTCTAGCATAATCATGCTCAAATTCCAGTCCAGAATTCAATTAGAGAATTCAGTGGCGATAAATTGCCATGTGCGCGCCTTGAAAGCATATTTCAACCAAGAGGAAAAGTTCCAAAAGTTCAAAACTGTGGCACTGAATACACTGAAATTCCATCCAAGCACAGGCAGAGAAGTATTGTCATGGATATACTCCCAAAGATCTTGTTTTTGCAACAAGGATGAGGTAGACAATGTTCTTGAATTGGTTGATCAGTTGGGCATTCATGATCTGAGTGATGCAATCATTGGCAATCATTTGAATGAGATAATGACAGCTCTGTACTCCATGCCCATCATGTGCACTTTTCAGAGTGCCAATATCGACTACAAGTGTCACAGCCAGTTAAGGCTAGGGATTCGTCTCTCTGGTAACAGTTACTATCATATTCAAAAACATTACTTGCACACAATATCTGAATTAGAAGAAGAGACGAATGCCATCAAGGAAATGCAAGTTGAAGTTGTGAGCGAGACGGGAAGATGCCCTAGTAACCCAAGTGAGCCAACCAGGGAAGATGCCGATTCTCGCTTGGTATTTAATTGCAATGTTGTTTACTCTTGCACCCCTGAAGATCTGCGACTCCATTTTTTGGCTTGTGGAACAGTTAATAGAATTATGGTCAAAGACTCGTCCCTACTACGAGACTCTGAATACTACGTGGATGTTCTAGTGAACATGGTGATAAGTTGCCCACTTTATTTCCCGCCTTCCTCGAATACCTGGACCATGACCAAAATCGAATATCCTAGAAATTGGGCACTGTTCATCCTTTGTTTTTAGCTATCAAAATCTGTTGTGTACACCATCTCCAACGTCATTATTGCAATTTAGAACGACATCTATAAGGCATATTTATTTTCGGCGGTGGGAATCGATATGCACCTTTCAAATAAATCTGGTGTCACTCTCTTCAAGAAGTGTTATTCAAATAAATCAAATAAATCTGGTGAGAAGCCGTATCTATGAGTGTGAAAATTCAGATTCCAGGTTTAAATTTGTTGCTCCATTTGGTACGAGGGTCGATACGATACTTGGGTCGATTCAAAAGGTGTGACGTTTTCATTCGGTGGATATATATAAGCGTTTAATTAATCACCATGTAATATTATTAAACACCATATATAATCACCATATATATATATGTTAGTTAATTTTTTTTTATTAATTAAATTAATTAATTAAAAAAACGCCCTAGTTTTCAAACTCAACATTATGAGAGAGAGTTCTACAAAGATGGGGTGTGAGTGCTCAACGACATGCCAAGCAGATAGTCCCAAGTGACGAAAATTGTCGAAAAATTAAGCTTCGAGGACAAAGCTTTTCGAGAGGAAGGCAATGTTATGAATATAATTCATAACAGATATAATTAATATAGTTGTTAATAGTTAAATAGGGATTATGTAAAGTAGTCATTAAGTTAGTGAAAGGGCATGTCTAAAAGACATGCCCATTTATGAAAGGCCACCTGCGTGGGTATATAAGCAGGGCCTCATTGTAACATTTATCATCATCTTTTATACATTTTATATATAATATATTATTATTACAATACCTTTTGTGTATTTTATAACTTAAGTCAACAAGCCTACAACGTTGTTGCTCCAAAGATAAAAAGAAACAAGTGGTAGTGTTATTGTGACACACCTATAAAAGATTGTGGCACGATACAAAATAATCAATAGCTCGCCAAGGAGGAATGAGTGAGATGGGAAGATTTGGTGATGGAGCTAAAGGTGTCAGGGGCTCCTGAGTCTGATGATTGATGGTGAGGGAGGAGAACTAGGAACTGGTTCACTGTTGAAGTCTTCTAGAACAAGCGATGGGTTTGGCCGTATGATCCTGGGGGGAGATATGGTTAGTTTATAACAAGATATACATGGATAAAGAATCCTATTAAGGTCCACCTAAACTAATTTGGTTTGTTGGACATGTGTCAAGCGCCTTTGTTGATAGAGTGAAAACAACTATAGAGGTCAAAAACACTTTCCCTCACACACATATGCAAGCGAGGGTTCCATTGGGGTTTAAGAGAAGATAATTTTTTTTAATGTCCAACAAATGACCACAAAAGCAGGTCAATGAGACTAAAGAAGAGTACAATTAGTATAAATAGTGTGGGAGTGTAGGCACAAGTCCTAGAAAATGCTGAAAATAACATAAAGGAAGAAATAAACAAGTGGTAGTGTTATTGTGACACCTATAAAAGATTGTGGCACGAAACAAAATAATCAATAACCGCCAAGGAGGAATGAGTGAGATGGGAAGATTTGGCGATGGAGCTAAAGGTGTCAAGGGCTCCTAAGTCTGATGATCGATGGTGTGGGAGGCGAACTAGGGACTGGTTCACTGTTGAAGTCACCTAGAACCAGTGATGGGTCTGGCTGTATGATCCTGGGGGGGATTTAGGAGCGAGGGATACTCCTAGCATATGAGGTCGAAAGAAAGAAGCTCTAAATAGATCTTTGGCCACTCCTATGGCGTTGGGAGGTAATCAAACGAATTAGTGGCACTTTGCTTTGGCACTGTTTGGAGCTGGTCCCTTTGGTGCTTTGAGGGCATGTAGATTGATGTATGGCAGGACATCATTGAATTCAATGATATTTTTCGATCCCTCAGAGGTGGAGGCTAAGAAGAGACTCGAGAGCTCACCCTTTTATTGTTTGGTGCACCTTGAACTTTTGCTTGTCGCTTGTGGTTCTCATTTGACGGATCCACGTGGAATTATGTGATTGCCCCTATTTTCTTGAGGTGGGGCATGATGTGCAAGAACTAATATTTGTGGTTTAAAATATCCTTGATGGAGAGGACTAAGCATTGTTGGCCCTGATACTTGAAGAAGGTAGAGAGGAAGCCCCTCTTGAATCTAGATATAGGCAGTGATAACGTCCTTTGATCTCATAGTATAGGGGGCACCTAGAAATGAGGCGCATCTCTGTCTTTGGCTCTTGTAGGTGGCACATTTGGCAGATCCCATCTGGATGTGGTATATGGTGGTTAGTCTTTATCCAAAGTCTATGAGAAACAACTTGGAACTGTCTCAGTGGAATCCTAAACAAATGCAACCAATGCCTACATGTGCAGAGGGGGCGAACTATGGTAGAAAGAAATCTTTGAGCCCAGGCTCATTAGAGGGAAGGCCCAAGTGAACCGAATGTACAATTTCTATATATCGTCTCTGATGGCCTGATCCAGTACCTGACAAGTCGTCAAGGGAAAATTTGAATGGGAGAAGGTGTTCTAGGGAGATAGATAGTGATTGGAGAAGCTGAGATGACTTTGAGAACCAACTTCGAGCATGTCTTGGGGGGGCTAGGGATTTGAAGCGAGAGTCTCCGGGGACCAAAGAGCAAGAGAGGAGTACTTCTATCTTCGTATGGTAGAGTTGACCCGACTCTATGAAGGAAAGAAACCAGATGGAAAAAGATCCCAAGGTGAAATGTGTGAACACCAAACTTTGCCTAAATAATGGGTTATGGAATTGTCTGCTTATAATGGATTATGCATATGAGAAGTAGGGTTTGGACTCTCTCTAAGTTCGAGTTTGCAATAAGATTGACCCCCAGACTTTGGAGCCATAAAGAACTGTGGATCTAATAATCGCCTCCATGAGTTGAAGTTTGGATGAGACGTCCTAAAATTCACTCTGGAAACATTGTCTCTTAATGAGAGCTAGGGAACAATATCCTTTACTAAGTTGAGGCTAGAGGGCCTATCGCATTACAAAATGATGCCACATTAATTGTACTCCTAGGTAGGTGTAAGATGTGGTGATCTCAATCTCGACACCTTAGTGGTAGAAATGTAACTTTGTAAGAGATCTCTTGGATTCAATTGAGACCAAAACCTTAGTTTTACCTAGGTTGACTATCAATGTCGAAGGTTACAAAAGATGGCTAATGCATTGATTTGTCTTTGTAAGCCCTTAGGGGTAGAAGCCAACAATACCAAGTCATCTATGAAAAGGAGCGAAATCAACACTTGGTGTAGACGACAACCACCCCCCTCCTAGATATGCTCATGTAGGAAAGACTCCAACTCATCAATATACTCCGACTTATCAATATAAATACCAAAGAGGGTTGGCGAGAGGGGGCAAACTTGTTTTACCCTGATGGTACTTTGGATGAAATTGGAAAGACCATGTGCCATCTTGAGCTGTCCCAATACTGACTCGTACAGTCTCATAATGGCTACTAGGAGGGCCTTGGATATGCTAATGTCATGGAGCCTTTGGAATAATGCCTCAATCAGAGTTGTGTCAAAAGCTTTTTGGAAGTCTGCAAAGTAATTGTAAACCTTTGAAGAGCGATGATCCGGATTGGATCATTATATTGTTTGTCATCCATCTTGATGCTTTAAGAGTGGAAAATGTGGAGGAATGATCTCAACAATTGACACACACACACACACACACACACACACACACAGATATATATATATATAACTTGAATGATTGGATTGATTTTACATAGAGGCCCCCCTAGCTTATATATAGCCTATTCCCTAATTAAATACAGTTACATCAAATCATATTGCAATTTTTACATAACATTGCCTTCCTCTCGAAAAGATGCTTTGTCCTCAAAGCATACGCAACGACGAGTGTTGTTGAGGAAATGCTTCTATCTCCTAGGAGGCTTCTTCTTCTGGTAGGTCTTTCCACTTGATTAGGTACTCTTTGATTACTTGTGATCGCAACTTCTTTTCCCTGGTAGAGATGATACCTTTTGGTTCTAAAATGATCTTCCCTTCGTCATCTAATGTAGGAAGTGCTGTCTATGCCACTTGGTGTTTGCCAAGTGCTTTTTTAAGGCAAGATACATGGAAGACGTTGTAAACACAACTTTTATTAGGAAGGTTTAAACTGTATGCTATTGGGCTGATCTTTTTGTTAATCTGGTATGGTCCATAGAAATTTGGTGCCAATTTGTTTTTTCCCTTCTGTTTTAAAGACAATTGCTTGTAAGACTGAAGTTTAACAAATACCCATTCTCCAACTTCAAATACTCTCTCTGTTATGTTTCGGTCAGCTTCATACACTTTTTTGCAATGTTTAGATTTTCCTTTAGTGCTTGGACGACCTTTTTGGTTACTTCTAATTGATCTTTAACTTGTGGAAGTTGTCTCGACAATGGCAAGGTCTTTCCATTTAAGAGGTTCATAACTGTACAAAGCTTGAAATGGAGTCATTTTTGCTGAAATGTAGTAAGTGGAATTGTACCACCATTTGGCAAGATAACCATTGAGCCCACTTATTTTGTTTTCCTGTTGCATAACAATGTAGATAGGCTTCTAAACATTTATTGATAACTTCTGATTCACCGTCTGTTTGAGGATGGTATGCGAAACCCATGTTGAGGTAGGTTCCTATATGTTTGAAAAATTCCTTCCAGAAATTTCTGTTGAATTTGGTGTCTCTATCGCTAACAATGACTTTGGGAAACCCATGTAGTTTGTAGACATCTTTGCAAAATATCTTAGCGATTTGTTTTACTAAGTCCGATTTCTTCATTCCTATAAAGTGCACATACTTGGTGAGTCTGTCGACTAATACGAGAATTTTATCTTTGCCATCAGACATGGGTAACTGTTTGATAAAATCCATTGATATTTCTTCCCACTTTTGGTTAGGAATATTTAAGGGATGGAGCATACTAGGTGTCATAATGTTCTCATTCTTATTTCTCTGGCATTGATTAGACTCTGCTACATATCTTTGAATTTCATTATTCATTCCTTTCCAAAAAAATGATTGGCGTGCATTATAGTATGTTTTAAAAAAACCTACATGTTTTCCTGACAACAGATCATGGGATTCTTTGAGAAGTTTGGTTTTAAATCTGGAATTTGGGCTTAGGTAAATTCTTCTCTTGTACCACAAAATATCGTTTTTCCATTCAAATTTTGAATTCTCGGGAAGGTTATTGATTAGAACACTTGTTTCTAGGTCTTTTGCATACTCACTTCGAATTTCATTAATCCATTCTAGAACTACAACTGAAATTTCTCAGACTCTTCTACATATCTTTGAATTTCATTGTTCATTCCTCTCCCAAAAAATGATTGGCGTGCATTATAGTATGTTTTAAAAAAACCTACATGTTCTGCTGACAATGAATCATGGGATTCCTTGAGAACTTTGGTTTTAAATTTGGAATTTGGGCTTAGGTAAATTCTTCCCTTGTACCACAAAATATCGTTTTTTCATTCAAATTTTGAATTGTGAGGAAGGTTATTGATTATAGCACTTGTTTCTAGGTCTTTTGCATACTCACTTCAAATTTCATTAAAGCCATTCTGGAACTACAACGGAAATCGCAAGTAATGATGACTCTTCGTCTTTC
Source organism: Pinus albicaulis (assembly GCA_034641835.2). Classification (NCBI taxonomy): domain Eukaryota; kingdom Viridiplantae; phylum Streptophyta; class Pinopsida; order Pinales; family Pinaceae; genus Pinus; species Pinus albicaulis. The sequence continues at coordinate 68,083,790 of CM076575.1, forward strand.
CTGGACAGAGCATCTACTACTACGTTGTCTTTCCCTTTCTTATGTAATATATCCATGTTGAAGGTGGCAAATTTTTCGATCCATTTTTGTTGTTCTGTAGAGAGTGTTTTCTGTTGGAGGAGGTGTTGAGGACTATTATGGGTTGTTCGTGTTAAGAACTTACTTCCCAAGAGATATTGCCTCCACTTAGCTAATGCATGCATAATGGCGAGCATTTCCTTGTTGTATGTAGACTCGAGACATTTTCGCTTGTTGAGCTTCATGCTTTCAAGCACTATTGGATGACCATCTTGCATCAATACTACTCCTATGCCAAAACCTGAAGCGTCACATTCAATTACAAAGGGATTTGAAAAATCTGGAGTTGCTAATACAAGTGTCTTGGACACAATTTCCTTCAAGCCTTCAAACCATTTTTCTACCTTATTATCCCATTGTAACGACTTCTTTTTCAACAAATTTGTTAGGGGTGCGGATACATGAGCATAATTTTGAATAAACCTTCGATAGTATCTAGTCAACCTTAAGAATCCTTTTAATTTGGAGATGTTAATTGGTCTGAGCCATTCTTTTATAGCTTTGATCTTATTAGGATCTACTTTTACTCCTTCCTTGGATATTATGTGTCCAAGGTACTCTACCTCTTCTTTTCCAAAGGTGCACTTGGACATCTTTGCATAGAATTGATGTTCTTCTAATATAGTGAGAACTTGTTCCAGATGTTGTAGATGCTTCTGCCATGTTTTACTATAGATTAGAATATTGTCAAAGAGCACTAACACAAACTTCCTTAGATATGGACGAAATACCTCCTTCATGGTGGCTTGGAAGGTTGTTAATCTGAAGGGCATTATCTTAAATTCATAATGACCTTCATGTGTTGCTATGTCCTCTAGCCTTATTCTAATTTGGTAGTATCTCAATCTCAAGTCCAATTTTGAAAAATATTGGGCTCCATGAAATCCGTCTAGCATTTCATCTATAAATGGAATAAAAAAGTTGTTCTTAATCGTTACCTTGTTCAATCCTCGATAATCTACATAAAATCTAAAGGATCCATCCTTCTTTCGGATTAGAACCATTGGAGTAGCGTAAGGGCTTCTACTTTTTGCGATGATTCCACATTTCAAAAGTTCTTGGACTAATCTTTCGATTTCAATTTTTTGATGATGTGGATATCTATACGACTTGATGTTGATAGGGTTTGACCCTGATTTGACTTTGATTTTGTGCTCAAATTTTCTTTCAGGAGGCATCTTCATAGGAAGATCTTGGAACATCTTTTTGTGTTTTTGAAGTAGGTTTTGAACTTCAGGTGGTAGTTCTTGAACTTCAGATGGTTCTTCGCTAACCAATCTTGAAGCCAACATCTCCATTTGTTGACACTGCACTACATACGTTGGTGCTCCTTTTCGGATTAGCTTCATCATTTGGTATGATGATACAATTTGATTCTGAGGGGGTGGAAACCCATATAACTTGTATTTTTTCCCCTCCCGTATAAACTTTATAAATTGCTTTTGATGGTTCGCAGAGTAAGTTCTTAGGGTTTGTAGTCATTGGATATCTAGGACCACACGCACTCCTCCTAGTGGTACAATGTAAAACAAAGATTCTAGATTGTAGTCCCAAATCTGTAATTTGACTTTATGGCATTTCCCTACTTTTTCAAATTTCTTTCCATCAACTACCATCACTTTCATATTGGGCATGGGATATGTGAAAATGTTGAGCCTTTTTGCCATATTTGAGTCCAAAAAGTTGTGGGTGCTGCCGATATCTATTAGAACCATTACATTGCTCTTTTTGATATGTCCTTTTAACTTAATGTTTGGGGTCGAGATATTCATGTCATGGATGATAATGACAACTGCAAAATATTTTTGCTATCTGATTCAGGAGAAAATTGCAGAGAATCTTCAACATCTTCAATGTCTGATACTTACTATCTGAATCATTGGTTGGTTCAGATGTATACAGGTTCTTGGTCTCCTTTCCTTGAACACATTTATGTTTAGAATCCCATTTTTCGCCACAATGTTTGCACTCACCGTTTTTCATTCTTTGCATTTCCATATTATTTTCCTCCTTCATGCAATTGCGGTGGAACATACTTTGTACTATCCACGTTAGCAGTTTGGGGAAATCTTTGTCTCAAATATACTCTTTCAACTTTTGGCATCTGTATTCTTTCGAGCTTCTTTTTTGCAACTTTTGCTTTTTGTCTTGCTTCTTCTATAGAGGTGATGTCATGGAGCTTAAGCTCATCTTGGAGGTGTGGTTTGAGTCCTATAATGTATGATTGAATACGACGAGTTTCTGATAACCCAGGTACTCTTGTAGCCAAAGTCTCCCATTCTCCAGTGTATTCGTCCACATCTCCTTTTTATTGCAGCCTGGTGAGTGTCGAGAAGAACTCTTCTTCTTTGACACCTTGGAACATCTTAAAGAATGCATTTTTGAATTTCCTCCAACTGATAGCATGTGTTATTTTCTTCCACCACATATACCAATTATATGCTTTGCCTTCCATTTGTATGGATGCATGCTTGATTTTTTCATTGTCATTGTCAATATCGTAAATTTTGAAATATTCTTCCACTCTATTGAACCATGCTACACTGTATTTCTCGTTACCATCAAATTTGGAGAGCTAAAGTTTCGCTCTTCGTTGATATCTAAGAAACTGGATTCGTCAAAAAGGGTGACGGAATCCCGAATCCCCGTATCGGATACGATTCGTACCCAATTCACCGGGTACGGCCGTATCCGTACAGAGTACGGCGTATCTCGACCGTACCCTGTATGGATATGGCTGTACTCGGTGAATCGAGTACGGTCGGACCCGCCAGTCAAAAAAATTGCTGTTTTTTTTTATAAAGTGCAGTTTTTGTTCATTGTTTCTCACCCATTTCATTTTGTGAAGTGAGAAGGAGCTAGGGTGAGCAAGGAGCAAGTGTGAGCAAGGAGAAAGGGAGTTCTTTCGAAGAGATTTGAGCATCCGGTAAGTGCACTGTCCCTCTATATTTTGCATTTAGTTTGCTGTTAGTGTTTGCATGTGCATATGTTTTATATATTTGGTTATTTTGTTTATTTTTTACAGTATTCATGGCTCAATCAAAGGCAACAAGATAGGGGCAAAGAAAGGGGAAGAATGTCCCCATTGGAGATGCCCCTCCTGTCCCTGTTTCATCAGGGTCTGCAAGTATTCCATCCATTGGAAGTGGGGCTGCAACATCAGCTTCAAATGTGTTGACCCCAAATACCCATTGTGGAAATATGTGACAAGAGAGGGAGGGGCAGGAAAAAAGGGAGGAGGAGGAAATTGTTCATGGAAATGCAATTTTTGCCACGACAAGTTCACTTGCACATATTTCCGTGTGAAAGCTCATTTGTTGGGTATTCCAGCTCATGGCATTAAATGTTGTACAGGAATTGGAACAACACAGATAAAGGAATTGGAGAAAGAGCAGGGTATTGGTGAGGCAAATGTGGCATCAAAAAAAAAAAAGAAGCAAGAATGATGACCCCCTTCCATTCTTAAGGAAAAGCAGCAACAAGTTCCCTTTTGAGACTTTTAGTAGGGGAGAATCAGCAGAGAGAAAGGCAACTGCAGTTGGTCCAATGGACAAGATTTTTCAAAAAGAGAAGAGGGAAGAGCTTGATCTCACCATTGCATTTTTTTTCTATCAGAACTTCATATCCTTTAATCTTGCACGGTCACCTCTATTTATTGAGATGTGTCGAGCTCTTAGTCATGGGGCTCCATCAGGGTATGTGCCTCCTAGGTCAGAGAAGCTCAGAACCACATTGTTGATAAAGGCAAAGAAAGAGGTGGACAAAATGCTTGAGCCTATTAAATCAGCATGGCCAACATCTGGGGTTAGCATTGTTTCTGATGGATGGACAGATCTAACACGCCACCCACCGTACCCGAATCCGATTCTCGAATCCCCGTATCAGGTGACTTAGGTTGATATGTAGCGATTGTTGGGGTGAAGGGGTATTAATTTGAGAGCTACATATATGGGTATTGATTCAAGAGCTCCATATTTTGAAAATTCGTGTTACTATTTTGTTGATTGGGAGCGGAAGATGCTTTTGGAGATTCGGGGGTATGATGTGAGACTGCTGAATTTGATGTATTTGAAGGATCTTGGTGTTGAATAACTTCATTATTCTGGGGTAGTTGATCAGGTATCATTTTCAATTTTTCACAAATAAAGTTCAACATCACCATTGCTTTATTATGAGCTATTATTGTTGCATTATCATTTCGATTCACCTCCCTATGTGTCACCTCCATATTAATTCGCACCCCCACCCCCCCCCCCCAACTCAAAACCACAAACCACTGCCTATCCCCTCCGAAATCCGCGTTTTCCCTCATTTGTGGTTTTTTCTCCTGTTAATGGTCGGATGACCTCACGCCTTGATCGTTTCTCGACATCAAATGAAATGCCGCCACCTCACCTGTCCATTGCCACTGCGCTCCTTACCGTTATGCTCCATTGGCCTGTTATGATTACGCTCCCCACTCGTTGATTAGCCGTTTGCTATCACGCACCTATATCGTTAGCATTCAACCGCTACGGTCACACTATCAAATGGTTACCATATCCCTTTCTCAACTGTATAAATAAGCCAAGCTCGCCAGTTTACCACTTTTGCTATAATCATCTTTACTGTTGTATTGCATGTATACAGAGATCATTGCACATTGTTCTTATCAGCTGATTACCACTTCCACAGAGGATCACCATTCTTTTCTCTCTAGTATCCTTTTCCCCTTTCTTATTCTTTCCTTTGTGAACATGGCCTCGAAAGAAGAGAGTTCTGATGAAAACCCTTCCACTGCTGCCTTAGTCGATCTCGACCACATTCCCCTTGCCGATGCATATTACAAAATTGTTGACACAAAGTGCGAATTCATGTTTTATGAATTGCACTTGTGGTTGAAGCAAAATTATATTGATTAGCAACATGAGATTAAATTGTGGGAATCCTTTCTGCCCCTCTTCTCTTTTCCTCAGACTTATGACTTCCCAGACCTGGTTATCTGGTGTCAAACCAGATATGACCCTACCAGAAGAGCAGTGGTGGCTCAGAATGGTGACATTTTGATATCCATCACTGCAGAAACCATCAACAATATGCTGCTTATTCTCCAAAATGATTCTTTAAGCATATTTTCCCAAACAACCCTTATGGAGCTATATCATAAGCTGACTTTTCCATAAAGAGCTCAAATTTTTGAGACATTTTTACCAGATGATGTTGAATTACCTGAAAGAAATCCACCCTATCCATCCTCAATGTTCCCTGAAGCCACTAGACATATCATCTCCTTACTGTCCTATCTACTAGGATATCCAGATGATAAGACAATTGATGAATCCATCCTTGGATTCTTTTTCTATTTTCTCAAAAGATTAGCAACCTGCTTTCATGTATAATTACAGTCAATTTTTGGCTGATAATATGCATGAGCAGCTTATGAATTTAACAACACAAGGGATGTTTAAGTACACTTTTGTACTTAGATACATGTTTTTGTTTAAACAAGGAGACTCACTGTCAATCACACTCAACAAAAAGGATGAATAGGGGATCAACCAATCAGTTATCCATTGGACAGAGATGGTCAAATTCATTTTAGCCAAATCTACCTTCTCAGATTTCATTGACAGATTTATTCATCTAGTAGCATAGTTTCTTAGCAGCCAGACTGAGCCCAGAATTGGTGAAGATGTCAAAAGAATCTTGCACTTAAGTGATCAAGTCAAGATTGGAGACTGCTATTTATACCGAAATTATACTGAAATTAGGGTATATGGTTGTGATTTAGCACCCTACAAGCTGCCAAAATATGTTTCAATGAGAATTTTCTCTTTGGAATATATCAGGTAGATGATCAACATGGATGACCTTCACTTTGTCTTAGGTAAAATAAAGTCACAATTCAAGATTAAATCCAAAATTGGTTCATTTATCTGCAACACTAGATCAACTGGTATTGAGGCAGATACCATTTTAAAGAATATGAATTTTCAGTCCAGCTTCACTTGGTCATATGACCCCTTTGACATCATTTCAAATCTGAGAGTTGAATTAAAAACAACTCCTTTTAATCATACACCAAGGCCAGAAATCGAGAAATTCATGAATCAGGAGCAGTGGATTGAAAACACATTGCAGGAAGTAGAAGAACAGATCCTATCAACCTCCACCTTGCAAACTCCAGTTGCTCAAAGAAAACAATAGAGAAGGGCAAGGGAAGAAACATCAATTCCTATGGATCTGGTCAAAGAATTTATAATTCAGCAAAAGAAGCAAAAGACTGACTTATCAGTTTCCACAGAGGAGAATCAAAAGCAACCAGAAATCATTGATCTTGGAGATCCAGAAGTGTCTACATCAGCAGGAGGGGTGTTCCAACTACTCCATCAACTACTTCACCTTCTCAAGAACCTTTGGAGATCATTCAGATTGTGGGAACCAGTTCATCTGATGAGCAAAATATATTTTCAAAATTATTGTAGATAAAGCAGAAAAATTAGACACTGAAATCAAATGTTTATAGTCAATTCTGGAAGCAGACTTCCACCTCGCAACACAGACTTCTCTCTGCTTTTGACAATGAAAAAGGAAGGATGCAAATGGCTTTCTTACAAGCTGAAGTTCCTTTTCCCAAGTCTCCATCAGATTACAAGAAGACAATCTTTTCATTTGATACTAATCAGATTCATCCAATAGATCAAATGGATATGCATAGACGGTTTGGTGAGATGCTTTTCTCAACCATGACTAATACAACCATGTCTTTGTGTAAGCTTAGAACTGCATTATCAAATGTACAGTCTCAATTTAAAATTGAGAAACTTTCTTCTGTAGGTAAAGACAACAAATTAAAGTCTTTAAAAGACCTTGTGGTTAAAATTGGATATGATCCAAAAGACTGTAAAGTTGTAGAAGAAATCTTGAAGAAGAAAAATGCAGAGATTACAGCTCTGTGAAAACAACTTAAGCTACCTTCTACAGAAGATCCACAAACAAAGGAGATTGAAGAAAGTGAACAAAACAGAGAAGAGATGTTCAAGTTAATCATTGAGCAGAATATTCAGATTAAGAAGATGGAGGAGCAAATTGAAGGACTTCTCAAGGAGAAAGAATCAGTTCAGCTTGCCATGTTTCCAGTTACAACAGTTCCCATAGCAGTTGCAGGTACAAAACCCAATTCTTCATCAACAACCATTGAATCTACATTAACAACAGGTGATTCAGTCAGAATAATGTAGGAGTTAGCCATACAAAAACAAGAAAATGAGAAGCTGCAAGATAAATTTAAGAATTTAGAAACTCAGAAGATTAAAAATGACACTTTATATATGGAGGAAATGCAGAAGTCTCACAGGTTGGGACTTAAAGTTCAGAAGTTGGAAAGTGAATTGTTAATGGAAGACACCTTGGCCCAAGCCAAGGAAAGTATATGGACAAAGATTAGTCAAGCAATGACAGATGTATGGCCATCCATACAGATTATTTTTGAGCAGCAAGAGTTGATCAACAGATTCAGGATAGTTATAGAGAAGGAAAAGGCAGCACTCAAGACCAAACCAATAGAAGCATCAAATATGATTAAAGTGCTCAATTCAAAGAGCAAAGCAGAGTTAGAGCAGATAAATTTTCAGACAGAACAACCACCATTCTAGAGATCAAAAAGGTTCTACAAAAGAAGAAGTTATTTAATCAATTGGAAACAAAATGTCAAACCTTGGAGATTGCTGTCTAGAGGTTTCATACGAAGTTTAATGTGTTGAACCAGAAGGGACTGCTTGGATCGGTAGCTCCAAATGAGAAACTGGTAAATCTGGAGGAATATTGCAAGAAACTATATACCATTGCAATTGACAAGGCAAGGTTTGCAGGGATTAAAGGACATGACAGGCAAAGCTTTTCTTGAAGCTTTGGAGTTTGATTTAAATAATCAAACATGAAATCAAACACTCGTTCCTCAACAAACCAACATTTGAAAGATACACAGACTCTAGAGGTGTATGAAGTGTTCAGAAAGGTGGTAAATTTGGAAATTTCGAGTGAAGAAAGATGGGATAAACTATGTGAAACCATTGGGTAACTTCTAACTTCAACAACATGCCAACACAACAACAATTTTGGGCCACATCCACTGTTTCCTCAAAAACAGTGACAAATCACTCATCAGTTTTGTTTTCCTATAATTTGATACTATTTTTGTAATCAGTTTTAGATACTAGTATAAATAAATCTCCATTCGAGTTATTAAGGGTTGCACCCTTTGATGAGCATTTGTAAGCAGAAGTGTATGAGCTTTGATCATTGATGATAATAAAAGGATTCTGGATTTGTTTCAATCAATTGGTTCTCTTGTAAGTTTTCTAGTTTTCATTACATCTTGTTTTCTGCATATGTTTAATGTTTATGAAGATAATTAGGTAAGAAAAGCTGTGCTTCATTCTATCTTAAATCCTCTGAGGTTATTATCTATATTAGAGAATGACTTGATGAACTGTCTGTTTTTATAAGTCCCTCTACATCAATTAATTATCAACATCTTCATAAAGTTAAATCTGTTTTGTTGAGTTGAACATTGTTTGACAGTCTTTCCTACTTATGATAAATTACATTCAATTTGAATATTTAACTCATCATACTTTCTTACATTTTCTGCGTTCACACATGCAATCTTAAATCACTGTTTGAAATAAAGCAACAACCCTTTCCTTATTAATTAATATTATCTAAAGTTCAAGCACAGTTGTATGCAATTGCTTTATACATTGGTCATCCAAAAACCCCAACTTAAAACAAACAAAATATAATAGATGCTCTGGCATAATTAATTGACCTACAATTATCTCAGAGGACAACATGCATGATCTTCTGATTGTGCCCCTTCTGTAATTAACTACAGTAACATAAATCATATTACAATTTTTATATAAAATGAGACCCTTTTTATTAGTGGGACCCTGTTTGGCAAATTGGGGTCTAAAACCGTCGAGAGCGTTTAGTGGCATCAAATGACATTATTTGGGGGTAAAACTTTGCCACTTTAGCGTAGCACCTTTTTTTCTTGTTCTACACAAAGGCCTTTCCAACAATGCAAGAATTGCGTCAGTTGTAGTTCGTATGCTAAAGTTATGCTACTCAGAAGTTGACCTTGTTTTCACCACTATAATTTGAGCAGATGCCACGTCAGCCCCCATTATTCATGAAAAGGGGTTTAGCCATGTGATTATGATGTAGGAGACTCTAGAAGATTCTATATTGTAACTTTAGGTAAGAGTTGAGGTAGTCAAACCTAACCATTAGTAGGATATCGAGTTGTGTTATAACTGAGCCACTAGGAGGAAATGGGGCGCCATTCTTTCGAGTGCATTTGTTTCATAACTGAGCAAAAATAGCCAAGAGGGATAGGAGATAGAGCACATAGAGAAAAATTGTGCACTGTAGTAGCCCACGGGCCACAGGCCACACTTCTTTGTACTTGCAATCATATTTTCCATTCAAAGAAAGAGAGCGGAGCAACCTCACCTTATAATTGGGTTTTTCTTCCTAAAGGGTTTCCTAGGTCATATCATGTGTTAAATGTGTTTGTGAGTTTTTTTCATTTTTCTCTATTTTCTGCATAATTTTAATTCGCATGCATACACTATCAGCAATAATCTATAGATCTATAAATCTAAAGAGAGATAAGACTGTAATAGTGTAGATTTTTGGAAAATTTGGAATTTAAGCATATTTTTATCATATTTGTTGACGAATTATCTAGTGGAATATTCATGGCAGTTTATGGATCAAGTGATGACAAGTCTCCTCAATAATGGCTACGAGAGTGAAAATGTGATCAATCATCTGGTAGTTTGGCTAGATACCTGGTTGTCTACGAGCCCTAAAATGATAACTCTACAACCCCTCAAAGAGCTATTGATGTAAGACTGTGGCATAAAGCTTGGAGAATGCATGACCCACCAAAATAGTTTGATAGTTGTTTGGAAAATAATCACTACTTGATTTGTGGATTGGATGAATAGTGTGTCTTGTCCAAGAGGGGAGAAGCTTGAACACACCACATGGTTAAATAAATTGGCAATATAGGACTAGAGATTGGATGCCATGTCTAAAGAATTCAACTTGAAGCCCTTCCTCATTTGCTGCTTTGTTAGTACTTATAGCTTTGACTGCTCTCTTGATGCCCCTTTTAGAGAAAAAGCGGTATGAGCAGGGGGGGGGGGGGGTTTGGTTGGTTGGGGAGGGGATGTGGATGATAGGTTGTCCAAGAATGTCAAAAAGGAAGGTTGTGTGAGAGAATAGTGATTGGGGATCAAGGTCAAGTGAGATGGCATTGTGTCTAGGAAAAATAGTGTGCCATAAGGCTTTCGGTGAGTGGCGGAGGGCCTCACAAAGTTCCCATATCCTTCGGGAGAGAAAAGTTTACTTTTTATGGAAAATGAGTTGACGATAGGTTTTGTGGAGGCAAGGGGAGGAAGATGGGTAATGACACATGGTCCATAAACGACCACCTTAACAAAATCACGAGAAATTGGTCAGTTGTGATTAATACTCATGGGTACAGGTCATAGATTAATGAATTACTCTATGCAGATAATTCAGAAAATAATATCTCATATGTTGGATTGCGGATGCTCCTTGATGCTTAAATAAGAGTGAAGGGAGTTGCAACTTAATAATTCACAAGCTACAATACTTGCTAAGGTTTTGCAAATGGGCTTGATTGTGTGGAAAGCTCCACAATTAAGTGCGCTTGAGCCAGAGGAGTCTTGGGATAGGTGACCTCTTGTGTAGTCCTGGTTATTTCACTAGTCATGATGCTTGTATAAATATTCTTCAGATAGAACATAAATGACTATATATGCTAGTTTTCTAATGATATGATGACTTTTTGTATGTATGCAAAGTTGGTTATTGTTGGTTTCTGTTATCAGGGAATTTTTTTACCAAAGTTTTGAACCATTGCAGGTAGGCAGGTGGGGAGTGGAAGTGCATAAAGTTTCTTCTTATCTGTTGTTGAAGTGGAGAGAAAGTGAGGTGGTCTATAATAAAATTAATTCCTTTGATTTGGCAGGAGAATAATTGCTATGTTTCATAGGTTTTTGGAAACAAGAGATGGGGGATGACAGGATTGACATTTTGGAAATGGGAATGGTGAGAGCCCAACATAGGATGTGGTGAGGGCATACTTGTACCGCAGTAGTAAACATTAAATAGTAGGGGTAGGTGCGCTAGGAAATGAGAAAGTTGAAACTTAGGAAATGGTGGGGAACGGTTTCAGGAAATGGGAAGAAGATTCCTTTGATGAATGATTCAGAATAAAACGTTAGAAATATTCACAAAATTGAGATTTAATTCTATAATGTCAATTTCAAATGATAATTCTAAACTTAATTATTAATTTAATATTTTTGTGCTTTTCCATCAGGTTGTGGTCTGGTTAAGATGGGGTTCATCACATAAATGCTTGGGTTTAAACTCAGCAGGCATGAAGCCCTCGGTTAATAGTGTCATCTGTGTTAGGTAGGATTCATATGCAGCATTAATGCATTAAAATAAAAATATCATTTTGCATTCCATTCCGTCATAGATAATGAAATTGCATACTATTTCATGATTCATAGGAGACAAAATCACAACTGCAGAGTTTAAATATCGAAAGGCAAGTGGATATTATCTGTGAATCCATCCCTCACAGAAGTATCAGTGAATAGTATCATCAACTTGCTGTGCATCTTCTAGATCAACATCCTATTAAACTATTGAAAAATGATCTTCCCAACCCTCAATTTCACATTATTTTCCCTCTTTTTCTTTCAGAGTTTGGAGGCCAATGTGGGTATGCCCCAGCGCTTTCTATTATCTTTCTGTTTTCAGCTTCACAAAAGGAGAAAAAAAAAAAAATACAGCATGTGGTGCTGGTAACACTCGGGAGTTTCTGGCCAAGCTGAAACATTTCTGGAAACTGCCAGAAACTGTTTCCTGGTATCACTGAATAATTGTAACTTAAAATTTCAAGTCAGAATGATAAAGAAGTCACACAATCACAATGCTGGCCTTTCTTACTTTTAAATCCTTTTTTCTTTCAAAATAAAATGGTATCAGTTCCGCCCAAGATTCTCTTCTTTTGAAAGAATAAAAAAGATTATGGGTCTAACACCTGTTGCAGATCTCATGTTTTGGAGGCTACTGACTTTTTTATATAAATGATTGTTGGATGGTTTTGATAGGTCAGTATCTGATGCTTTAACTTCAGAGGACACAGGAGATGGTACTAAAAGTAGGGGTTCTGATTGGTGGTATGATGAAGAGGGATTGTTCAACCTTGATGAAGAGGGCCGAGCAGAGAGACAGCAATGTGCTGTTGCTGCTTCAAATGTTATACGCAATTTTTCCTTTATGCCAGATAATGAGACAGCAATGGCTCAACATCGGCATTGCCTTGAGACAATTGTTCAGTGCATGGAAGACCATGATACTGGTAAGCATGGTGCAACTTCAAAAGCCTTTCCTGGCCTGCTGGATTTATATTTTATAATGGGTGAATATAGCATTTTTCCAAAGAAAAGGAAATGAGTCCTATTCATCAGCTGCAATGTTTATCTCACGATTGCTACTCTTTCTTGCAGTTATTGCATAATATTTTTTACCTACATCACTTATATGATTATATTATCTTATATTTATTTTCTTCATGTTCATCAGCATCGTCATTACTATTATTCTTTTTTTTATCTTTTGACATGTATATCTGTGTTCATTTTACATTTTATAGTTCCTTTTTGTCAAGAAGTGCTCATTAAAGAAATATAGTCTAGTTTTATGCAACCCATTTCTTTTTATGGGCAGACAGGCATCTGAGTTTCTTTTGTACCTTTTCCATTAATAAGAGGACGAGGAACTTGTTACAAATGCAATCGAGACAATTGTCAACCTGGCACCCTTTCTGAATTTGCGAATCTTCAGTTCGTCAAAGGCATCACATGCTCCCATAACGTAGGTAACCACCCCTTAGCTTTTGATATTTTGTTTACATGGTCCCAAATGTCAAATGTTCCTTTAGTTGAATGTTCTATATAGAGTTGATAAAATGTCAATGCTAAAAGTTTCATAATGGAGAAGGCGAAGATGTTAGTGATTGATTCTTTGTTCAGTTAACATTTGAATTGGGAAGAAGATTTAGCAGATGAACCTGTGTTGACATTTGTGTACATACTGTACAAACTTAACAGTGAGAAGAGGGCCGTTGAGGCAATCGTGGGTATGCTAGAGTCACCTGTTAAAGCTTGGCACTGTGCTGCTGCAGAGTTGGTTGGAAGACTGATTGTCAATCCAGATAATGAACCATTTGTTCTTCCTTTTGCACCTCAGGTTGACTTGGTTAAGCTATTGCTTCAGTTGGAGATTTGTTTCCCCCAGATTTGGCTTTCCAATGGCTGATTATATGGTTCATCTCTATATACATGGCAGGTGTATAAGCGCTTAGTTGATCTACTGAGTTTTCCTGGAGCAGATGCACAGGCAGCAGCTGTAGCCGCCCTTTACAATCTTGCAGAGGTCAATATGGATTGCCGATTGAGGCTTGCTAATGAACGCTGGTAGCTTCCTTTCCTCAGGAGGACTGGATTTAGAAGTGGCATTGAGCATTTTGTATTATTTGGCATGCAAAAACTGGGTGTTTGTATTAATAACATTGATAAATTTCAATTTTGCATTGTAGTTAAAATTAATTATCACAGGTGACAGTAATAATTTTGCACATTTGTTGTTTACAGGGCAATAGGGAGACTTCTAAAGATAATTCAATCACCTCATCCTCTATCAGAAGTATGCCGGAAAGCTGCATTGACGATAGAAAGTCTGGCATGTGAGCCTCAAAACAGAGCTCAACTCTTGACCTATGAAAATAAGTTTGCCGAAATTGCTTTCTCTGATGCACGCCTCTCTGATACCTTTGCAAGGATATTGTATGAGTTGACTTCAAGGGCTAACTCTAAACTAGGGGCAGTTCGTGGTGTATGGGGAGTGTAGTTTGTGGATCCTCTTGGATTCTGGCTCAGCTTTTAGGATGTTGCCTCTTTTGAAATTTGTGGACTTGTGAGATTGTAAATGAGCAACATTGGAAAATAATGTATTATGAGTTTATTGGTAATTTTGCACTTTTCCATGTCTTTCGTGTTTTTAGGTGTCTAAGCATACTTATTCCCCAACAAAAACTGCCAAGTTAAATGACTTTTCCCTTTTGCTACTGACATGCAATAGTGCTGCTTTGGTTGCTGTTCATTCGAACTACAAACTTTCAGTAAGTATGCTGTAAATGGAAGATATCATAATGGTGCCTGTTTTTAGCAAGCTAATCTCCAAAAAATGAACTACAAATGTTGGGTCCCAGATTTTGTTAATTCAAAGTCATGTTATGTTGTAAACTTAGAAGTTCTATTTAATTGCACTGTTATTTTGACATTGCATTAAAAATGTCAAACATTCTTCTAAACCAGAATAAGAATAATATATTAAGAAAATTCTGTATTATGGGTGCAGCGATTACATTGGAGAAGGGTTATTTTGACTAGTTGACTAAAAAACATGCCTGTCCAAGGAATGCCCACAGCATCAAGCCTGTTTTATTTTGATATTTAAACTATCTACCTATAAGCGTAGATATGCCAAAAAACTAACAAAAATTTATAAAACATATGAATTGGCATGGGTGTTTGTACTTCTCCAGCCCTCGAGCCTCGAGGGAGATTGGGACATTTAAATCTGGCAGTCCTTGTTCAGTGTTGCAGATAGTATTACTGGAAGAGGAGGGTTTTGAAGGGTGCCTGCTAATGGAGTATTGTATTTCTTCTATTTGATGGAGACTTGACAATTCATCTTCAGTCCTTTGCATCATTGTTTGCTGGTCAACTAGCATTTCCATGGTTGCAGTCATACTTGATACTAATTGATCGTTCCTCATTTGCAGCGAGAGGATTTCTTCCTGGAGTTGAGAAATACTTTCTATTAGTTCTCTGTAATCCTCATTACGATGATGCAGCATGCCTTTGTTTGTCCCCTGACACTAACTGTTCAGAGATTTTGATTTTGATTTGCGTTGCATATTTTATGGAGCATCAACCTGACCTGGGATATGACTATATGATTGGAAAGATACAACGATCTTCTTGTCAACCTTTAATCCCCCACACTGCCATTTATTCGAATGTTGATTCTTGTTCAATTGGAATGCACGATCATTGTATCAGGGGCTACGCCTACTCGAAATTCATTGTATAGAATCAAAATACACCCTACAGAGTATCTGATGACCTCAATACGTCCCAATACGTCCACGAAAGATGAACTTTGTCACGCTCATCCTTGTCATACTTGTGTAAAGGGAGGGATAGAAAACACTCCTTGAGCTGTGGGATCCCGTAGTCCCAACACTCCTTGGAGAATAATGACAAGGAGCCACGCGCTCCTTGGAGAATAATGACAAGGAGCCATGCTGTCTTAAAGCCTTCACTTTAATAATCCAATTTGCATGTCCCATATTCCTCCATATTACTCATTCTGCCATTTGGTTATTTGGCACCAAATGATTAAATCAAATTTAAAGTTAAATTTGGTAGTCACTAGATTGTGGGATGGGTAGCTCATTGGCATTAATCTCGATCACTCCTTGTGGTAAGGGAGATCTTGTGTTAGCCACTCGTGCTAAGGAGTGATCAAGATTAGCTCGTTATGCCAATGGACCTCATAAGATTTGAATTTGTTATGTAAAAATTAATCAAGTTTGTAATTATTAATTAATTAGGCAAATGGCATGATCAAAGATCATGCCCATTCACCAAGAAGCACCTAGGGCAGTTTTTAAGCCAGGGGCCTCCCATATTTGTAAGCATTATTCAAATTATTAAGAAAATATATATATGTTTTTGTTCATCATTGAGCATTGTTGCTCCATTTGGTATCAAAGCCTGTTAGTTCTTCGACTGATAATTCGCTCTCCTGGCGCCCACCATTTATCATCATCATCTACCATTCCACTCTGCCTTGTTCGATTGTCTGTCTCGTCAGTCACTGTCTCCCCCATATTCATTGCCGCCCTTTTTTCGTGAACCACCTTTGCATTTCCCTGTCGGTTGGCTCTTCTAGTTGCCAACTGTTCGTTCTGCGTCCATTTCGTCTTTCTACTGGCCATGTTGTTTTGCCATCTCTGTTAGAAAACTGTGGTTCTTCTTCCCTCGAATCTTGGCCCGCTCCTGTTAATTTCTCACCCACAGGTCTTCAAGTTCTCCTCAACCATCACACTTCGCTCCCGACAACATCCACACTCACCTCACCGTGCCATTGTCTCATACCGCGCGTCCGCTGTTCTACTTGAGCCCTCGACCTCGATGACCATTGTGTTCCATTCGGTTAGCGTAGGTTTTTAATTTGATTTAAACTAAACTTATAATTATATAAAGTTATAACTATATATAGTTATAAAAACTTTATAGTTATAAAAAAATTTATAGTTATTAAATTATAGTTTATAATTATTTAATATTAAAAAAAAGTAAAAAAAATTAGGGTCAAATTAAAAAAAAGGGTTAAGCTGGATAAATATATACCACCACATAGAGCAATGACTTTGTCAATGTTGATGGCCAATTTTAATAAAGGATTGATAGATCTTGAGACTAAGGTGACTGGATATGGCGAAAAAAATGAGGCCCTCCAGGATACAACAAAGAGAATAGAGAGTCAGGTTGAGCAAAACCATAAAGATTTTAAAAGGGATCACACAATCATGTTGACCTGTATTTGTGATAAGTTGAAGATTACACCCCATCAAATACCCCAAAATAATGAAGCTACTCAACATCTCAATTCTCTCGACACATCGAACTCACTCACATGAGAAACCTGAGTCTCCAAAAGCATCGTCCATGCCCCATCAACAAAACAGTGATATGAATTTTCAATATATGCAGCGCTGGAATCAATACTCAAATATGCAGCTCGAGAATCTAGATCCCTTCTTCACTCCACTAGGAAGAGCAAAACTTGAGCTCTCCAAATTTGATGACAACGAGAAATGTAGTGTGGCATCGTTCAATAAAACGGAAGAATATTTCAAAATTTACAGCATTAACAATGATGATGAAAAGATCAGGCATGCGTCCATGCAAATGGACGGAGAGACATATAATTGGTATATGTGGTGGAAAAAGATATTTGCTATTAGTTGGAAGAAATTCCAAAATGCATTTTTTAAGAGGATCCTGTAGGAATTTATAGGGTAAGTTCCTTAAATCAAACACCAAAGGTCACTGCTCACAAATATATCACATATCAGTACACCAGTATTGGACGTGGTTAAAACCATCGAAGAGGGAAATCGTTTACGGCCTGAGCCAACGCGACCACTTCATGCAATTTATTAATATAAATAAAGAAAATTTACATAAGTTTCTCTCATAAATGGTTGCCGGTCAAATGACCCTCCATGCTCTTTAAATAGAGATCATGGATCAATCAGGTGTTAAGCCACAGATCAAGTGTCAATGATACCAAGGAGAGAGTGAACCGTCAGATCACTACATATTAGTGTCCGTCGGATTATAAGTTACAAATCTACATAGTAAAGAAACACACTTTACCTAACTCTATGCTAGACCAAGTTATACTTAACTATTTCCCATGTGTCGGAAAATCCTAACAACCCCCTTTAAGAACAACTTGAGATAGGATTGAAGGATTTACAAAGGTAACATAATAGGAAACTATTTTCTATGTGTCAGAATATCCTAACACCCCCCCTTAAGAACAACTTGGAATCGGATTGAAAGATTTACAAAGGTGACACAATAAGAGAAGGAAGGAGGCATTAGAGCATATCCCCCATTAATGATAACTTTTTTGAACTCCAAGCATAGATCGAAGTTTGGTAAACTTCGTTTCTTTGAGAGCCTTTGTAAAGATATCATCAAGTTGATCATTGGTTGAACAATAC
Source organism: Pinus albicaulis (assembly GCA_034641835.2). NCBI lineage: Eukaryota > Viridiplantae > Streptophyta > Pinopsida > Pinales > Pinaceae > Pinus > Pinus albicaulis. The sequence continues at coordinate 68,101,833 of CM076575.1, forward strand.
TGCACTTCAAGAACACGATCATGAATGAGCTTTCTGATGAAGTGTATGTGTAGCTCAATGTGTTTCATGCGCTGATGTTGAACTGGATCTTTGCATAGCTGAATGACACTGATTATCACACCAAAGTGTAGTTGGATGCTGCTGATGAAAACCAAATTTAGACAAGATCTGACGAAACCACAAGGCTTCCTTGCTGGCTTCAACAACACCACGATACTCTGCTCCTGTCGAAGAAAGAGAGATGGCACTTTGTTTCTTACAAGACCATGTGATAGGTCCTGAACCAAGAGTGAATACATAACCTGCAGTAGATTTTTGATCATCAGGGTCACCAGCCCAATCAGAATCAGTGAAACCAATCAACAATGGAGATTCTCTTGCACTGTAATGAATCCTGAATTGAACTGTACCTCTAATATATCGAAGTATTCTTTTAGTTGTTTTCCAGTGACTTAAAAACCGAGCAACATGACCAATGGCAAAGGAAAGGTTAGGACGGGTATGGGTTAGATATATAAGTTTACCAACACGTTGACGGTATAAGGTCGCATCAACTTTAGGAGAAGTACAAGTGACTGGAAGCTTGAATCCAGACTGAAAGGGAGAAGGGGCTGGTTTACAGTCTTCCATGTGAAAGTGGCGTAGAAGATCACATGCATTCTTGGACTAAGAAAGGGTAATACCTTCCTTGGATTGCAAGACTTGAAGACCAAGGAAATAATGCAAGTGTCCCAAGTCTGCCATTTCAAACTTCTTTTTGAGGCTAGACTTCACATGGTTTATATGGTTGGGATCACCCCAAGTAAGGATATGATCATCAACATAAAGAACAAGGATGATTAAGGACTTACAATGATTTGGTGGGATCCATAGATGTAGTGGCTGGTGAACCACTGATTCCTTCTCTACAAATATTAAGACAAAATCGAGATTGGATGGAACCGAACAAGATTTGGCGAATGAATCCAAAGGTGCTCGTTCGGTGCACTGGATGCCATCGCGTAGTTTCTTCGTTTTCTAATCGTCAGTTGGTAACCCACTTTCTTGATGTAGACAGTGTTGTCGGAATGACATCTAGAAAAGCCATTATCTAAGAGAAAGCTATCCATTTTTGCATACCAAGCTCGAGGGGCTTGTTTGAGACCACAGAGAGATTTCCTGAGGCGACAAACAAGGCTACGGGTTGTTTTGGATAAAGCCAGGGGGTTGTTCCATGTAGATTTCTTCATGCAAGTCCCCATGTAGGAAGGAAGATTTAACATCCATCTGATGGAATTCCCATTTAAAAGAGGCAACAAGGGAAAGAACAAGGCAGATAGAATTCATTTTGGTAACAAGGGAGAAGGTTTCAATATAGTCAATGCCTTCAACTTGTGAAAATCCTTTAGCAACAAGACGAGCTTTATGTTTATCCACTTTTCCATTTGGTCCAAACTTTGTTCTGTAAACCCATTTGCGTTTGACAAGTTTTCTTCCCTTTGGAAGAGGAACATGATCCCAAGTATCGTTTGCCAATAAGGAACGATATTCTTCATTCATCGCTGCATCACAATCTTGATGACCTGAAGCTTCTTCAAAGGTGTATGGATCAGGATTTTTTGGAACTTGAGCCAGTAAGGAAGAGGCTTTGTCGAAATGAGAACGTGTACGATGTTGATATGCAGGGCCACTTGCAAGAGAACCTGAGTAGAGCGAACCCATTTTGGAAGCTGTGGAGCTGAAGAAGGACCCTGAGGAGGTTGATGAGGATGGTCATCCTCGCTGTCATTATCTGAACTAGAAGGAATGTTGTCAAAAGTAGAAGAGATAGAGAGAGGTGGCACATATGCCGAATCAGGTTCGCAGGCCAAAGGTGGCATACCCACCAAACTAGGCTCGCAGGCTGATATATTCTCATCAAATTTTACATCTATTTTAAGGGTTACATTTTGGATTTGGGTTGAAGAAGTCTATATCCTTTGACATTTTCATAATATCCAACAAAAATGCATTTTTCACTCTTAGGTTCTAAGGTTTATGTTTTTCATCTGGAATATGGGCCCAAGCTTCACTTCCAAAAACACGAAAGTGACTTACATCTGGTTTGATTGAGCTCCATGCTTCTTCTGGAGTGATATTCCTTAAAACCTTAGTGGGAGTGCGATTTACTACGTAATTTTCATGGTTAATTTCTTCTGCCCAAAAAATAAGAATAAGTCCTGTAGATTGAAGCATACAATTAGCCATTTATTTTAGAGTGCGGTTCTTCCTCTTAACTACACCATTTTGTTGTGGAGTATACAAAACAATATGTTGCAATTGAATGCCATGCTCAGTGCAAAAATGGATAAATTTGTTGTTAACATATTCTCCTCCATTGTCAGATCTTAACTTAAGAATGTGATGTCCAAATTGTTTATCAACAAATTCCTTAAAGGCCAAGAACATGTTAAAAACTTCACTCTTGAGTTTTAAGAAGTATACCCAAGTGCGTCTGGAAAAATCATCGATGAAAGTTAAGAAGTACTTGTAGCCAGAGAGAAACAACTGGAAGTGGACCACATAAATCACTGTGCACAAGCTGCAAAGGGGCTGAAGCATGCCAAGAGGCACGTTTGTCAAAACTATCCCGATGATGTTTTTCAAGTACACATTCGGAACAAACACCATCTTGACAAGATACCACAAGAAGATCTGTCACCATATTTTCTTTACATAGAGTTTGAAGAGAGCGATAGTTTAAGTGACCAAATCGCTCATGCCAAAGTTTGCTCACTTCATCATTATGAGCAAAAAAAACGGAGGGAAGACATGATGACCCAAAATTGTCATGCTTATACAACCTTGTGGAATCATCAACAATGCAAATAGCTAGAATATGTCTAGGATCTCTTAGGTCCTTAATTACAACATCATAAGATGAGAATTCCACTGTTTTCCCTTCACCTGAATGAGTTAGCTGATAAACAGATAGAAGGTTGCAGGACAAGGTAGGAACACATAATACATCATTAAAATGACCATTATCTAGATGAATGGTTCCAGACCCTACAACATTAAGAGATCTATCGTCACCAACATAAATGCTTTTGGTGTTACAATCATTTAAAGAAGAAAAAATGACTTTATTTTTGGCCATGTGGTAAGAGGCTCTAGAATCAATGAGCCACTCATGAGAATGAGAAGAAGATACATTCAATGCATAACCAGATTTTGATGCTTGACAACCACAAGCAGAAAGTGCCATCCCCGAAGATAAAGTTGAAGAGTTTTCCAAATTGGTGTTGTGATTCTTCATTGCTGCTTCCAAGGCTTCCATCTTCATGAAACATTTTGACTCTACGGGACCATCACGATTAAAAAAGTTGCGATGTCTATCTGTCTTCTTCACTTTGTTTTTATTTGCCTTATTAGTTTGTTGAGTTGCTTTTTTCAGTTTGCAGCTTAATTTGTTTAAGACCCTTGTTTGGTTTAGGACCATTCTTTTTATGATGCTTCTTCTTAGGATTCTTTGGATATGGTTGTTGCTGGGCTGCTAAGACTTAGAATAGTTTACAGTATTAATAAGATCAAGGTGTAAGAGTTTTTCTTGTTCTCTTATCAAATAATTGCAAAAAGAATCAAAAGAGGGGGACTTGTAGGTTGTTCCTTGAGAAATGAGGGCTTCTCTAGTGCAATGGAAGGTGAAAACAAATACAAAGTATACAGGGCCTAGCTTAGCAAGAATGGAATAGATAAGACTACCATCTTCCTTTTTGACCTTACAACTTTCTAAAAGAAGTCTAAGTGTCTTGAATTTGGATAAAAAATATTCAACAGAGGAGAAATTATCAGGGTCCAATGTAAACAATTCATTTTCAAGCTGGTGGGCTTTGATTTTATTTTTAATTCGAAAATCATATTTAGTTTTTTCATAGCTTCAACAAGGTAGTCAATTTCTTGGATATGAAATATACGATCTTGAGCAATGGACATTCCTATCAACCCTTGTGCTTGATCTTGTTTATTTTCTCATTTAGCCATTTTATCTCCATCGATAGGTTTAGATTCTTGTCTTGTGGCTATTCTATAAAGCCCTTTTCTTCTAAGTAAGTCTACCATGTAGGGTAGCCATTGGAAGTAATTGGTGCTGTTAAGAATAATCAAACATGAAATTTCTATTTTTTTTAAAACTGAAGCTGAAAATGTTGAAATTAACTGCTCCAATGGAGAGATCTCGAAAAATTAGACTGATTAAAAAAAAACGGTTCTAAAAACGACTTCCCAATGAAGAAGTTATGCCCTTTTGAAGAAAAGTTGGAGTAGATGCCGAGTAATTACGTGATAGGTTGAAAGTGGACGATGAAGTTGTACTTCAAAAAAAAATTTCCTCAATTTTCGAAACTTAATATAATAAGCTCACTTGAAAAAAAAACTACTTTATGTGACCCACTTTTATAAATAAGTGAGAGTCACTTTTACAATGTTACTTTTAGATGTGTTTTTTTAAATTAAACCTTAAAAAAAAAGAAGACAACTTGCCAAAAAGCTTTTTAAGAAAAAATAATTTAACAAAAAACTTTTTAGAAAAAAAAGTTTAACAAAGAGACTTGAACCCAAGACCTCTATTCTCATAAAGTAACTTTACACCAAGTGAGCTAGTAAAAAGATATTGTAATTGTTTGAAAGGAGGAAGAGGGTTTTTTTTAAAAATTTAATTTTATCTTTGCTCTTCCGTTTGTGTTTTTTTCCTGCAAAAAAAATAACCGTGCCAAAAAAAAAAAAAAATACAAGCTTTACGACATAACGTTAGATTTCCGGTTAGTACGTTTGACAACTGCATTTTCTTTTTCGCTATTTTTGATTTCTCAGGATCACACAAAGTCGCGGGGAAATAACATACGTAGCAGAAAAAACCCATCTTCATGTTTCTGGTTTCCCAGATCGCACACAGCGCAGAGCAAAGAGCATACGTAGAAAAGATGGTATAGATCTAGTAATAGAAAAAAATTATAAATCAAAATAAACAAAGATTAATAAATATAATTGCCAAAAAAATACTTTATAACACCAGATCTAAAATGATATAACGTGGGCAACTGGAAACCTTTTTGCATCAAACGAAAGGGGTTCCTCACTGAAACAGAGGCTCCAGACACAAAATAGAAGTTCTCATGGCCCGAAAATGGTCAGAAACAATAGATCTAGAAAATGACAGTCGCATGCAGTCAAACCGGCTTCAGATTTGGATCAACAATGGACGCAGTCCTCAAAATAGTTCTGATACCATGTAGGAATTTACAGGATAAGTTCCTTAGATCAAACACCAAAGGTCACCGCTCACAAACAGATCACAGATCAATACACCAATTTTTGACGTGGTTAAAACCCTTGAAGAGGGAAACAGTCCACGCCCTGAGTTGTCGCGATTAATTCAGGAAATTTATTAATATAAAGAAATAAAATTTACATAAGCTTATTTCATAAACGGTTACTGGATAAATGACCCTCCAAGCTCTTTAAATAGAGGTCACTGACCAATCGGGTGTTAAGCCACAGATTAAGTGTCGGTAATACCGAAGAGAGAGTGAACCATCAGATCACTACAAATCGTGACCCTCAGATTATAAGTTACAAATGTACATAGTAAGAAAAACACTTTACCTAAATCTACGCTAGAACAAGTTAAACTTAACTATTTCCTATGTGTTGGAATATCCTAAACTATTTACTTGGATTATCTTAAACTCGTTTCATTCCATCATACATCACATGACTTAAACACCATCTATAGGCAGAACTTGATCTTCATGACATTACTTTGATAAAAGAAGCAAGACAAAAAACAAAAGTTGCTGAAAAGAAACACGAAAAGGTGCAGTGGCCAAAAGTTGAAAGTGTTAGGATATTCTGACACACAGGAAATAGTTAAGTATAACTTGGTCTAGCATAGAGTTAGGTAAAGTGTGTTTCTTTACTATGTACATTTGTAACTTATAATCCGAAGATCACGATATGTAGTGATCTGACGGTTCACTCTCTCCTCGGTATTACTGACACTTGATCTGTGGATTAACACTCGATTGGTCCATGATCTCTATTTAAAGAGCATGGAGGGTCATTTGTCTGGTAACCATTTATGAGAGAAGTGTTAATTTTGGAAAACTAGGTCCAAACTCCATGTTGTGATGCTTAGATGAAGATTCCAATATTTTTATTGGAATCCTCTTTTAGAGAGGTGCAAGATCGATTTAAATATCATCTTGATCCGATGAGCAGAACATTTATTTTGAATTTATTCAAAATATGTGCAGGTCGTCCTGAAGGTTTTGTGCGCCAGCAGTTGTGTCACACACCCTCATCGATGAATATAAATTGGTCAACGTTGGAGGAAATTTTCACTCATCTCATCCTCACACATTTCTATCTCCTCATCTGATTGGTTCGATCACCTTGGAGGCTCTTCTCTTCACACGTGGGAAAATTTCAGCAAGCAACATTTTCTGTTTTCGACCTAGGGTTTTTGCTGCAGCGTTGATCAACATTGACTTTGGTCAACGCAAGGTCAAATTGACTTGAAAGTCTCCCTTTCCTTCGAATTCCTCAATCTGCATTTTTTGGCACTATTCCCGAGGTTGGATGTTGACTTTGACTTGGATGTGTTGACCTAGCTGATGTCTCTGTTTGCATTAACTGACAACATTGACTGACAACATTGACTTTTGGTTGAATTTTGGGTTGACTGTTTTGGGTGTCCTAGAGGGTTGTGTGACACTTCTGGATGGCTGACCATATTGAGACTTTTCTGGTTGAAGCATCCCGCTGATCGCTGTAACGCACCAACGCACATATATTTTGGCTTGTCTTCTATCGATCTACAGGTATGTTCTATCAACATTTTACTTTATTTTTTATGTGACTGGTGACTAATATTGGGATAAAAAGTAAAGTTGCATTAATCATAGAACATCTTCAAAATTTACATGGTATCAGAGCTGAGGTGAAGACAAAGCCCTCGTTTGTAGCAATCACCGAAGAAGAGCATGGGTTCCTCTAAGTACATTGGCTTTAAGGATGATGACAAATTGACTGAGAATGATGACTTCCATGCCTAGAAGATGACATTGGATCTTATGTTAGAAGACTAAGATGTCATGGACTATGTTCAAGGTAAAATTCAAGAGCCTCCATCCACTGCAATTGCTGCTGCCAAAACAAAGTACAAGAAAGGGGAAATCAAAGCAAAGCCGATGACCAGGGACTCAATTCATAAGATTTTGGTTGCCTACATCTCTGAGCTGGGTACATCCAAGGAGATGTATGATAAGTTGGTCAACATGTTCAAGGCCAACAATGCGAATCAAGTCTTATTCTTCAAGAACCAATTGAAGAATATGAAGAAAGACAAGGATGAGTCTATTCAATCATGTTTTCTGAAGCTGACCGAGATCAGGAATAATATGTTGGCTATTGGGGAGATAATAGCTGATCGAGAGATGGTTCTCATTGCACTTGGAGGTCTCTCATCTGAATGGAATGTATTCAACACTACCATTCTCAATAAAAATGTGATCCCTGATTTTGACGAAGTACTATCGTGATGCGTACAAGAAGAGACAAGGATGAAGGAATATGAAAATGAAGGAAATGCTGCCTTCGCCGCTCATTCTAAGAAGAACAACTTTGGTGGTCCAAAGAACAAAAGGAAGAGCAGGGGCCCAAGGAAAGAAGGGCAAGTGTTACACTTGTCACAAGCGATGTCACTATGCTAGAGAATGCCCTTTCAAGAAGGATCCTCCCGATGCTAATGATAACAACAACTCGAGGAATGGCAATCAAAGGAACAACAGGTTCAAGGGGAAGAGGAAGGATCCCTCTGGAAGAAATGGTCAACCTTTCAAAAGGTCGAGAAATTCCAGGTATGAGGAATCAAATGTTGTTGATAAAAGAAATGAATTCATTCTTGTATCTTCCCTCTCCGCTGCATTTCCACCCGACACTATGGATGTTTGGTTGATAGATAGTGGTGGCTCAACGCACATCATTGGGTTCAAGGAAGCACTTTCTGATATGGTTGAGAATGACACTAATCTGGGAATTATCCTTGGAGACAATGCCACATATCCCATGAAAGGGATAGGGACTGTGACCCTCCACTTGTCTGAAGGTCAAGTCCTCCGCTTGCAGGATGTACTCTGTACCTGATTTGAAGAAGAACCTTGTGTCTATTTCAGCCATGGAAGACAAAGGTTTCAATGTGGCATTCATTGATGGGAAGATGTGTATTTGGAATAAAGTTTCAAGACATCATGATTGGGTTTAGAGTTGATGCACTCTACCAGGTTGGAGGAAGTCCACTGGGAGCGATGACATGTGATACTATCTGATAGACGAAACTATGGCACCGGAGGCTTGGACACCTTCATTACAAATCCCTTCCCGAAGCAAGGAAGGTGGTGATGGGATGCCCGAGTTCTCAAATAATCATGAAGGTGTATGTCAAGGTTGTTCCGAAGGAAAGCATACAAGGGAACCTTTCCCCTCAAGTGTCACAAAGACATCTGATGTCTTACAATTGATTCATTCTAATATGTCTGGTATGTTGCCTGTGAAATCCTTGGGAGGATGTTCTTATTATATGACATTCATAGATGACTTCTCTCGCAAAATCTGGCTATACTTCTTGAAGAAGAAGGATGAGGCTTTCATGTGGTTCCATACCTTCAAAGCCTTGGTGGAAAATCTGTCAGGGAAGAAGATTAAGATATTGAGGACCGATAATGGCACTGAATATGAGACGAACGAGTTCTAGAATTTTTGCAGAGAAGTTGGCATCAAGAGGGAGACGACAACTGTTGATAATCCTGAGAAGAATGACGTTGCTGAACGAAAGAACAAGACCATTGTGGAAGTTGCCCGTGCCATGCTACGTGACCAAGGTCTACCGAAGTTTCTGTGGGGAGAAGCTGTGAACACTGCTGTGTACATAAAAAATCAATGCCCGCATTCCGCTTTGGACTCCAAAACTCTCGAAGAGATTTTTTTTAGTAAGAAACCTGACGTCTCACATTATAGAGTTTTTGGATGTCCTTTTTATTTTCATGTGCCGAAAGAGAAGAGGAGAAAGCTGGATGCTTTTGGGAAGAAGGGAATGTTTGTGGGCTACAACGAAACTTCGAAGGCCTATAAAGTTTATGTGTCTGGTCAAAGTGAAGTGGAGATATGCCACGATGTCACCTTTGACAAAGATGCTTCCCTAAGGAAAGTAGTCAATCTTTTGAGATCTGAGAAAGACCATGAGGCGAGGCCTGGAAATCAAGAAGAACTGAAGGATGAGACGATGCCTGATATTGAAGGACCGACGGACCCGATTGATCCACCTCCTTCGATGAGGAAGAGACCATCATGGCTCAGGGACACTCTCAAGGATGCCGAGGGACATATGGCCCCAAGGGGGACATTTCGTGAAAGAAAGAAGTCGAATAGATACCAAGGGTATCTAGCAACCATGAGTACTATTGTACAATCTGAGCCTGGATCTTTTGAGGAAGCCGTAAAGAATCAAGTTTGGAAGGATGCTATGCACGAAGAATAGGAGTCCATTATGAAGAATGATGTCTAGGATGTGGTTCCAAGACCGGAGGACAAAGCAGTTGTCACCTCGAAATGGCTCTACAAGATCAAGCATTGATTTGATGGAAGTGATGAAAAGTTCAAGGCAAGATTCATTGCCCGTGGCTTCTCTAAAAAAGAAGGCATAGACTATGATGATATATTTGCACCTGTGGCCTGATATACCACCATCCGATCTATCATGGTCCTTGTTTCTACGCAAGGATGGAGTCTTCATCAGATGGATGTGAAGACTGCATTTCTTCATGGTGTGATAAGGGAAGAGGTGTATGTGGAACAAACTCTGGGGTTCGAAGTCTAGGATCGAAAAACCCATGTCTGCAGATTGAAGAAAGCCCTATATGGTTTGAAGAAAACACTCAGAGCTTGGTACAAGAGGATAGATAGCTACCTGATGAATTTGGGCTTCACTTGTAGTAATGCTTATCCAAACCTTTACTTCAAGGTTGATAGAGAAAAGCCTCTCATTCTGGTACTGTATGTGGACGACCTCTTCCTGACAGGTGCTGACCCTATCATTCATCAGTGCAAGAGGGAGCTCACTGCTGAGTTCAAGATGAAGGACCTAGGACTTATGCATTACTTCCTAGGCCTAGAGGTCTGGCGGAGACCTGGCGAGATTTTCCTTTCTCAAGGAAAGTATACTGTGAAGCTTCTGGAAAGATTTGGTATGGTGGATTGTAAGTCCATGTCAACACCGATGGAACTCAACTTTAAGAAGTTCAATGGCAGCGCTGCTGGGCCTATGCTAGCAAGTCATGATGAGTATCGTCAACTCGTAGCGTCCTTGATGTTCTTAGTGAACACCCATCCAGACGTATGTTTTGCAATGAACACTTTGAGTCAACATATGGTTGAACCTCATCACATTCACTCGGTTGGTGCCAAGAATCTGTTGAGATATCTTCGGGTCACGATAAACCGTTGGCTGAGATACACTGCGGGGAGCGTGACACTCCATGGATATACTGATGCCGATTGGGCTGGCAGTGTGGTGGATCGTAAGAGCACACTGGGATGTTGCTTCACTCTTGGATCTGCTTCGATATCATGGATGAGCAGAAAGCAGAAGTTGGTGGCTTTGAGCATCACGGAGGCCGAACACATTGCAGCAAGTATGGCTTGTTGTGAAGTAGTTTGGTTGCAAAAGCTCTTCAGTGAGCTGTTCGGGCATGTGCTAGATACCACCGTGATACTCTGTGATAACCAGAGTGGGATTTGGTTGTCCGAGAATCCCATGTTCCACGATCAATCCAAGTATATTGATATCAGGTACCACTTTATTCGTGATATGGTACAACAAGGTGCCATAAGGCTCGATCATATAGGAATTGATGAGAAAGTCACAGTTATTATCATAAGGCCCTTGGGGAAGGTCAATTTCCTAACCTTCCATAAGAATATTGGTATCATGGAACGACCCTACGCTGAGGGTCCTATTGGAAAATGAGCTCTGGGAGCTCTGGGGGCTTTGGGGATAGCTTCTCGGAGCTATAAGCAACCACAGGGATAGGCTTGCTGAACCTTGTTGGTGTGCTTCTACCCCACCGTTATGATGATTGATTTGGTTCACCTCTCATGATCTGTGCCCCGTATGCATCTTACCCATTGAGTTCAGGGCTCATGGGAAGTACCTCTCATTTGGCTAGTAAGGTGGGAAAAGCTAGAGACTAGTAGCAAATACTGATGGACGCATCAGAGATTGTCGTACTCTCTATCGAGGATGGAACGATCCAACCACTTGATCTGGGATCAAGCATAGTGAGGTTTCAGACCCCAAACTGACTTCGGGTCAAGTAAACCAACTTCGGGTTGGTATTAGACTGTTTGTGAGTCCTATAGAGGTTTCAAACCTCTGGGCTGAATCTTTCAGCCGGGAATGATGTCTTTGAGACTGACCCACTACTGTACTGAAATAAAGAAGCCAACAAATCAAGTTACAACAGGATGACGCATGATCTTTGGATTGCATAGGTGGGTGGAGTTCTCCCTAGTTGAGAGGGAGTGTTAATTTTGGACAACTAGGTCCAAAATCCATGTTGTGATGCTCTGATGAAGATACAAATATTTTTATTGGAATCCTATTTCGGAGAGGTGCAAGATCGATCTAAATATCATTTTGATCCGATGAGCATAACATTTATTTTGAATTTATTCAAAATATGTGCAGGTCAGCTTGAAGGTTTTGTGCCCTAGCAGTTGTGTCACACACCCTCATTGATGGATATAAATTAGTCAACATTGGAGGACATTTTCACTCATCTCATCATCACACACTTCTCTCTCCTCATCTGATTGGTTCAATCACCTTGGAGGTTCTTCTCTTCACACGTGGGAAAATTTCAGCAAGAAGCATTTTCTATTTTTGGCCTAGGGTTTCTGCAGCAGCGTTGACTAGCGTTGACTTTGGTCAACGCAAGGTCAAATTTACTTGAAACTCTCCCTTTCCTTCGATTTCCTCACTCCGCATTTTTTGGCACTATTCTTGAGGCTAGACATTGACTTTGACTTGGCTGCGTTGACCTAATTGCTGCTACTGTTTGCGTTGATTGTTGATTGACAATGCTGACTTTTGGTTGACTGTTTTGGGTGTCCTAGAGGGTTGTGTGACACTTCTGGTTGGCTAACCATATTGACACTTTACTGCTTGAAGCATCCTGCTGACCGCCGTAACGCACCAACACACTTATATATTTTGGCTTGTCTTCTGTCGATCTACTGGTATGTTCCTTCAACATTTTACTTTATTGTTTATGTGATTGATGACCAATATTAGGATAAAAAATAAAGTTGCATCAAGCATAGAACATCTTCAAAATTTACAAGAAGCTTATGTAAATTTTATTTCTTTATATTAATAAATTGTCTGAAGTGGTCGCGTTGGTTCAGGCCGTGGACTGTTTCCCTCTTCAAGGGTTTTAACCACGTCAAATATTGGTGTAATGATTTGTGAGCGGTGACCTTTGGTGTTTGATCTAAGGAACTTACCCTGTAAGTTCCTACATGGTATCAGAGCCATTTTGAGGGCCGCATCCATTGTTGATACAAATCCAAAGTCGGTTTGACTCCATGCGATTGCCGTTTTATATAACTGCTATGTTTTGTCCGAAACATTTTTTATAATGATGAACCCCTTTCGTTTTATGCGAAAAGGTTTCCATTTGCCCAAGTTATGTCATTTTAGATCTGGAGGTATAAAGTTTTTTTTTTTTTTTTTGTAGTTATATTTATTTATCTCTCTGTTTATTTTGGTGTTTAGTTTTTTTTTTTATTGCCGGATGTATACCCTCTTATCTGTGTATGCTCTTTGCTCTATGCTGTGTGCGATCTCAGAAAATTAGAAACATGAAGATGAGATTTTTTTCTGCTACATATGCTTTTTTCCCAGCATCTTTATGCGATCTCGGGAAATCAGAAATAACAAAAAAAAAGATAGTTGTCGTCGTAAGGCTTGTATTTTTTTTGGCATGGATTTTTGTGTTTTTTTTGTAGGAAAAAACACACACATCGAAGAGCAAAAAAAAAATACCTCCTTTGTCCTTTCAAACAATTACATAATCCTTTTACTAGCTCACTTGGTGTAAAGTTACTTTATGAGAGTAGAGGTCTTGGGTTCAAGTCTATTTGTCAAGCTTCTTTTTTTAAAAAGTTTTTTGTTAACTTATTATTTCTTAAAAAAACATTTTGGCAAGTTGCCAGTTTAAAAAAAAAATGGGTTCTTTTATTTAAAAATCACATGTAAAAGTAACATTGTAAAAATGACAATCACTTATTTATAAAAGTGGGTCACATAAAGTAGTTTTTTTTTCAAAGTGAGCTTATTGTATTCAATTTGGAAAATGGAGGATTTTTTTTTTTTGTAAGTATGTTGTGAAACTCGCTCCAAAAATAGAAGAAAAGAGATATCAACGCCTTAGAAATAAGCCACTTCGAGGGGGCAACCTCCAATACATTACATGAATGAACAATTCTTGGATGATACAAATAACAAAACCTCCTTTCTATATATAGGAGTCCATGGGGCCACAATGTAATCCTAGCCGACCTAACAATAATAATGTAAGGGAACAATAATAACAATATGGGGGTTACAAGGGTACAACAATAACAATAAGGGGGGCTACACTAACATAATAAGGGATTACACTATTAATATAGGGCTTAACATGCCCCTCTCCTTCAAACAAGTGTTGTCCTCAATGCTTGATTATTTCTTGATGCTTTTGTGTAAAATTCTCATCCTCCCATGTGGAATTTTCTACAGGAAGGTTCTTCCACTTGCTGAGATACTCTGAAATTGATCGTACTTGTCGAGTTCTTATTTCTGTGACTGCTTCAGAACTGATCTTTCGATGTGATGATGATCTTCCTGTTGTTTCATTAGATTCTCCACCAAAGTTAGGTTATCCTTTGAGAGTTGGAGAACTTGTTGTTGATACTAGATGTGATCTTCCACTAATTTATCATCCATATTAGCTATTATTTGATCCTTCAAACCATCCAACTTAGCCTCCATTTATGCTTTTAAACCATCTATGTCATCTTCGGTTGCTCTTCGTAAGATCAAAATTTGTTGCACTTGGTACTGTAATTTTGATATCCCATACTACAATTCTTCCTCTTCATGCGTCATATTATAGCTTTTTTAGGGCTTAATGGGTATGGAATTATTTTTTGGAGGCATTATAGAACCCAATACTGATAAAAATTCTAAAATATGCCCTTGGAATCACTTCAAACTTTTTTTTCAAACAAATGTTATGCAATTTTAAAAACCAAATACACACCTTTTTCTTGCTTTTGAGGAGCTCTCTATTGAAACTGAATTATCTCTGTGATTTCGGATCTTCAATATCTAAACTTTGGCTCTGAGGTAGCCCTCTGAATCCTCTTTCGAATGCCACAGGCCTGACCTGATTTGGATTTTTCAAGGCAAAGTTAAGTCCAATCTCCCACAATGACCTAATTATGGACTGGTTCAGTAGAACGAACTTGTATGACTTGCCATGTGTCATTGTTTGCTCCTTTGGGTCTGAAATTGATAGACAGGAAACTGCAGTCCGTCTAATTCCAACCACTTCTTACAGAATTCCAATCCGATGCTTAGAGAGAGAGTTATGAAGATTTTCCTACGATCACCTCTTTGAGATGAAATGTTGTGAAACTAGCTCTAAGAATATAAGAAAGGAGATATCAACACCTTAGAAATAAGTCACTTTGAGGGGGAAACCTCCAATACATTAAATGAATGAACAATTATTGGATGATACAAATGACAAAACCTCCTTTCTATATATAGGAGTCCATGGGGCCACAATGTAACCCTAGCCGACCTAACAATAATAACGTAAGGGCACAATAATAACAATATGGGGGTTACAGGGATACAACAATAAAAATAAGGGGGGATACACTAACATAATAAGGGACTACATTATTAATATAGGGACTTAACATGCCCCTCTCCTTCAAATAAGTGTTGTCGTCAACACTTGATTATTTCTTGATGCTTTTGTATAAAATTCTCATCCTCCCATGTGGAATCTTCTACAGGAAAGTTCTTCCACTTGCTGAGATACTCTCAAAATTGATCGTACTTTTTGAGTTCTTATTTCTGTGACTACTTCAGAACTTTTTTCGATGTGATGTTGATCTTCCTATTGTTTCATTATATTCTGCACCAAAGTTAGGTTATCTTTTGAGAGTTGGAGAACTTGTTGTTGATGCTCGATGTGATCTTCCACTAATTTATCATCCATATTAGCTATTATTTGATCCTTCAAACCATCCAAATTAGCCTCCATTTCTGCTTTTAAACCATCTATGTCATCTTCGGTTGGTCTTCGTAAGATCGAAATTTGTTGCACTTGGTACTGTAATTTTGATATCTCATACTGCAATTCTTCCTCTTCATGCATCATAGTATAGCTTTTTGAGGGCTTAATGGGTATGGAATTATTTTTTTGAGGCATTATAGAACCCAATATTGATAAAAATTCTAAAATATTCCCTTGGAATCACTTCAAACTGATTTTTCAAACAAACGTTATGCAATTTTAAAAACCAAATACACACCTTTTTCTTGCTTTTGAAGAGCTCGATATTGAAACCGAATTATCTCTGTGATTTCGGATCTTCAATATCTGAAAATTTTCCCTAAGTTATTTCTATGAATCCTCTTTCAAATGCCACAGGTTTGACCTGATTTGGATTCTTCAAGGTAAAGTTAAGTCCAATCTCCCACAATGACCTAATTATGAACTAGTTCAGTAGAGCGAACTTGTACGACTTGCCACGTGTCACTGTTTGTTCCTTTGGCTCTGACATTGATAGACATGAAAATAAAGTCCATTTAATTCAAGCTACTTTTTACAGAATTCCAATCCGATGCTCAGAGAGAGAGCTATGAATATTTTTCCACGATCACCTCTTTGAGATGAAATTAGGGAGCCTGAAAAAGACCTAACTTCCAAAGATCATATCTACGAACATATTGCGAACCAATCTCTGAAATTTTTTGATGCTGGTCCTTAGGATTGAAACTTCGCTCTCTAAAAATTTTAGCTTCTGAATCTTTGTAGAAAAAAAGTTATAGCGAAAATGCCGCGATCACATGTTTAGGTTAAATTCAGGAGCCTGAAAAAATTCCAAACTTCCACAGATCATATCTCTGCAAATATTGCGAACCAAACTTTGAAATTTTGTGATGATGTTCCTCAGGATTTCGGCTTTGCATTCTAAAAATTTCAGCTTCTGAACCTTCGTAGAAACAAAGTTATAACGAAAATGCCACGATGACCTTTTTGGAGTAGCGAAACCCTATAATCCAAAGCTCTGATACCAAATGTTGTGAAACTAGCTCCAAAAATAGAAGAAAAGAGATATCAATGCCTTAGAAATAAGCCACTTCAAGGGGGCAACCTCCAATACATCACATGAATGAGAAATTCTTGGATTATTCAAGACAAAGTTATGTCCAATCTCTCACAATAACCTAATTAGGGACTGGTTCAGTAGAGCGAACTTGTACGACTTGCCACGTGTCACTTTTTGCTCCTTTGGCTCTGAAATTTATAGACAGGAAATTATAGTCCATGTAATTCCAGTCACTTTTTACAGAATTCCAATCCGATGCCCAGAGAGGGAGTTATGAATATTTTCTCACGATCACCTCTTTTATATGAAATTCGGGAGCCTGAAAAAGACCTAACTTCCACAGATCATATCTCCGAAAATATTGGAAACCAAGCTCTGAAATTTTGCGACGATGTTCCTCAAGATTTCGGCTTCGCTCTCTAAAAATTTCACCTTCTGAACCTTCATAGAAAAAAGTTATAGAAAAAATTCCGCGATGACCTTTTTAAGTGAAATTCAGGAGCCTACAAAAATCCCTAACTTCAACAGATCATATCTCCGAAAATATTGTGAACCAAGCTCTGAAATTTTGCGACGATGTTCCGCAGGATTTTGATTCACACTCTAAAAATTTCAGCTTCTAAATCTTCGTAGAAAAAAATTTATAGCGAAAATGCCACGATGACATGTTTGGAGCAACGAAACCTTATAATCCAAAGCTCTGATACCAAATGTTGTGAAACTAGCTCCAAAAATAGAAGAAAAGAGATATCAATGCCTTAGAAATAAACCACTTTGAGGGGGAAACCTCCAATACATTACATGAATGGACAATTCTTGGATGATACAAATTAAAAAACCTCCTTTCTATATATAAGAGTCCATGGGGCCACAATGTAATCCTAGTTGGGCCACAATGTAATCTTAGCCGACCTAACAATAATAATGTAAGGGCACAATAATAACAATATGGGGGTTACAGTGGTACAACAATTACAATAAGGGGGGCTACACTAACATAATAAGGGACTACACTATTAATATAGGGGCTTAACAAGTACATCTTCATCATCAACTTTCAACCTCTCATGTAACTATTCGACATCTACTACACTTTTTGTTTTTAAAAAATGCATAACTTTTTCATTCGAAGGTCGTTTTCAGAGCCATTTTTTTGAACTAGCTTAATTTTTCGAGATCTTTCCATTGGAGCAGTTGGTTTCAGCCTTTTCAGCTTCAGTTTAAAAAAAGAGAAGAAAAGTACGTGCTTGGTTATTCTTAACAACACCATTTATTTCCAATGGCTATCCTACATGGTAGACTTACTTAGAAGTAAAGGTATTTATAGAATACCCACAAGACAAGAAACTAAACCTACCGATGGAGATAAAGCCGCTAAATGAGAAAATAAACGAGATCAAGCATGAGGGTTGATAGGAGTGTCCATTGCTGAAGATCTTAGATTTCATATCCAAGACATTGACTCCCATGATGAAGCTATGAAAAATATAAATACTGTTTTTGGCATTAAAAATGAAATCAGAGCCCACCAACTTGAAAATGAGTTTCTTATTTTGGACCCCAATAATTTCTCCTTTATTGAAGATTTTCTGTCCAAATTCAAGACTCTTAGACTTTTTTTAAAAGGTTGTAAGGTCAAAAAGGAAGATGGTAGCCTTATCTATTCCATTCTTGCTAAGCTTGGCCTTGCATACTCTGTATTTGTTTCCACCTTCCATTCCACTAGAGAAGCCCTCATTTCTCAAGGAACAACCTACAAGCCCCCCACTTTTGATGCCTATTGCGATTCTTTGATAATAGAACAGGAAAAAATCTTACATCTTGGTCTTATTAATACTGG
Organism: Pinus albicaulis; assembly: GCA_034641835.2. Classification (NCBI taxonomy): domain Eukaryota; kingdom Viridiplantae; phylum Streptophyta; class Pinopsida; order Pinales; family Pinaceae; genus Pinus; species Pinus albicaulis. Next base: position 68,120,140 of record CM076575.1, read on the forward strand.
AAACTCCTCTAAGAAAGCCTTAGAAGCCCAACAACAACCATACCAAAGGAATCCTAAGAAGCAACATCCTAAAAATAATTTTCCTTAACCAAACAAAGGGTCTAAAGAAATTTCAGCCGCAAACTAAAAAATCAACTCAAAAAACTAAAAAGGAAAATTAAAAAAAAGGGGAAGTAGATAGATAGACATTGCAACTTTTGTAATTGTAATGGCCACATAAAGTCAAAATGTTTTAAGATGATGGAAGCCTTGGAAGCAGCAATGAAGAAGCACACTATCAATTTGGAGAACTCTTCAAATTCTTCTTCAGGAATGGATTTTTCTACTTGTGGTTGTCAAGCATCAAGATCTGGTTATGCTTTGAATGTATCTTCTTCTTCTCATTCTCATGAGTGTCTTATTGATTTTGGAGCCTCTTACCACATGGCCAAAAATAAAGCCATGTTTTATTCTTTAAATGATTGTAACACCACAAATATTTATGTTGGTGATGATAGATCTCTTAGTGCTGTAGGGTCTGGAACTATTCATATAGAAAATGGTCAGTTTAATGATGTATTATATGTTCCTACCTTGTCCTGTAACCTTCTATCTGTTTATCAGATAACTCATTCAAGTGAAGGGAAAATAGTAGAATTCTCACCTCATGATGTTGTAATTAAGGACCTCAAAGATCCTAGACATATTTTATCTACTGGAATCGCTGATGATTCCACAAGGTTGTATAAGTTTGACAACTTTGGGTCATCATGTCTTCCCTCCATTTTTGTTGCTCATGATGATGAAGTGAGAAAACTTTGTCATGAGTGATTTGGTCACTTAAACTATCACTCTCTTCAAACTCTATGTAAATAAAATATGGTGACAGGTCTTCCTATTGTACCTTGCCGAGATGGTGTTTGTTCCGGATTTGTACTCGGAAAACATCATCGGGATAGTTTTGAAAAACGTGCCTCTTGGCACGCTTCAACCCCTTTTCAACTTGTGCATAGTGATTTATGTGGTCCACTTCCTGTTGTTTCTTTCTCTGGTTGCAAGTACTTCCTAACTTTCCTTGATGATTTTACCAGACGCACTTGGGTATACTTCTTAAACTCAAGAGTGAAGTTTTTAACATTTTCTTGGCCTTTAAGGCCTTTTTTGAGAAAAAATATGGACATCACATTCTTAAGTTAAGATCTGACAATGGAGGAGAATATGTTAACAACAAATTTATTCTCCTTTTCACTGAGCATGGAATTCAATTGCAACATATTGTTCCATATACTGCACAACAAAATGATGTAGCTGAAAGGAAGAATCACACTCTAAAAGAAATGGCTAATTGTATACTTCAATCTAAAGGACTTAGTCTTAATTTTTTGGCAGAAGCAATTAACTATGCAATTTACATAGTAAATCTCACTCATACTAATATTTTAAGGAATATAACTCTAGAAGAAGGCTAGAGCTTAATCAAACCAGATGTAAGTCACTTTCGTGTTTTTGGAAGTGAAGCTTGGGCCCATATTCCAGATGCGAAAAATGAAAAATGAACCTAAGAACCTAAGAACCTAAGAGTGAAAAATGAAGTTTTTTTGGATATTTTGAAGATGTCAAAGTATATAGAATTTTTAAACCAAAATCCAAAAATGTAATCATTATAAAAGATGTAAAATTTGATGAAAATATATCGGGCCGTGAGCCTAGTTCGGTGAGTGTGCCACCTTTGGCCTGCGATCCGGATTCGGCCTATGTGCCACCTCTCTCTATCTCTTCTATTTTTGACAACATTCCTTCTATTTCAGATGATGACAGTGAGGATGAAAATCCTCCTCCACCTCCTCAAGATATTTCTTTAACTCCACAACTTCCAAGATGGGTTCACTCTACTTGTGATGCAACAGGTTCTCTTGCAAGTGAACCTGCAAATCAATGTCGTACACGTTCTTAGTTCGAAAGAGCCTCTTCCTTATTGGCTCAAGTACCAGAAAACCATGATCTAGACACCTTTGAAGAAGCTTCAGGTCATCGATATTTGGATGAAACTATGAATGAATAATATCTTTTCATGATTGGCAAACGATATTTGGGATCTTGTTTCTCTTCCAAAGGAAAGAAAACTTGTCAGATGAAATTGGTTTACAAAAAAAAGTTTGGACCAGATGGAAAAGTGGATAAACAAAAGGCTCGTCTTGTTGCTACATGATTTTCACAAGTTGAAGGAATTGAATATACTAAAACCTTCTCCCCTGTTTCCAAAATGAATTCTATCTGACTTTTTCTTTCCCTTGCCGTCTCCTTTAAAGAGGAAGTCCATAAGATGGATGTTATATCCGCCTTCTTACATGGAGATTTGTATGAAGAAATCTACATGGAACAACCCCTTGACTTTATCCAAAATGTCTCTAGCCTTGTTTGTTGCCTTAGGAAGTCTATCTATGGTCTCAAACAAGCTCCTCGGGCTTGGTATGCCAAAGCGGATAGCTTTCTCTTAGATAATGTCTTTTCTAGGTGTCATTCTGAAAACACTGTCAACATAAGGAAAGTGGTTAAGTCCTTCATCATCCTTCTTATTTATGTTGATGATCTTATCCTTACTAGTAGTGATCCCAACCATATAAACCATGTGAAGTCTAGCCTCAAAAATAAGTTTGAGATGAAAGACTTATGATAATTGCATTATTTCCTTGGTCTTCAAGTCTGGCAATCCAAAGAAGGTATTACCCTTTCTCAGTCCAAATATGCCTGTGATCTTCTATGCCAATTTCACATGGAAGACTGTACGCCAACCCTTTCTCCCTTTCAGTCTGGAGTCAAGATTTCAGTCACTTGTACTACCCTGAAGTTGATGCTACCTTATACCGTCAACTTGTTGGTAAGCTTCTGTATGTAACCCATACCCGTCCTGATATTTCCTTTGCCGTTGGTCTTGTTGCGTGGTTTATGCATCAACCTTATGAAATTCACTGGAAAGAAGCTAAAAGAATACTTCGATATATTCGAGTTACAGTTATTTTCGGGATTCATTACAGTGCAGGAGCATCTCCACTGTTAATTGGTTTCACTGATTCTGATTGGTTGGTGACCTTAATGATCCAAAGTATACTGCAAGGTATGTATTCACTCTTGGTTTAGGACTTATTACAGGGTCTTGTAAGAAACAAAGTGCCATCTCTCTTTCTTCGGCAGAATAAAGGTATCATGGTGCAGTTGAATCAAACAAGGAAGCCCTGTGGCTTCGACAGATCCTGACCGAATTTGGTCTTCATCAGCAACATCTAACTACACTTTGGTGTGATAATCAGAGTGCCATTTATCTATGCAAAGATCCAGTTCAACATCAATGCATGAAACACATTGAGCTTCACATACACTTCATCAGAAAGCTCACTCATGATCGTGTTCTTGAAGTGCAGTATTGTTCAACCAATGATCAAGTTTCCGATATCTTTACAAAGACTCTCAGTGAAGCGAAGTTTACCAAACTTCGATCTATTCTTGGGGTTTAAGAAAGTTATCATTAAGGGGGAATAGACTCTAATGCCTCCTTCCTTCTCCTATTGTGTCACCTTTGTAAATCCTTCAATCCTATCCCAAGTTATTCTTAAGGGGGGATGTTAGGATATTCCGACACATAGGAAATAGTTTCCTATTTTGTCACCTTTGTAAATCCTTAAATTCTATCCCAAGTTGTTCTTAAGGGGGGACGTTAGGATATTCTGACACATAGGAAATAGTTAAGTATAACTTGGTCTAGCGCAGAGTTAGGTAAAGTGTGTTTCTTTACTATGTAAATTTGTAACTTATAATCCGACGGTCACGATATGTAATGATTCGACGGTTCACTCTCTCCTCGGTATTACCGACACTTGATCCGTGGCTTAACACCCGATTGGTCCATGATATCTATTTAAATAGCATTAAGGGTCATTTTTATGGTAACCTTTTATGAGAGAAGCTTATGTAAATTTTATTTATTTATATTAATAAATTTCTTGAAGTGGCCATGTTGGCTCAGGCCGTGGATTGTTTCCCTCTTCAAGGGTTTTAACCACGTCAAATATTGGTGTACTGATTTGTGATATGTTTGTGAGCAGTGACCTTTGGTGTTTGATCTAAGGAACTTACCCTGTAAATTCTTACAGAAAGAGTATATTCGAGGCGAAAATTTTCCCGAACTGCAAATACAGATAATACAAAATATGTTCAGCCACATCTTTGTGAAGGAGGAAAAACTAATGTGGAAATTCAAAGAATGAAAGAAGGAAAGTGCAAATGTTGTGGTAAAAAATGGGACGATAAACATAGATGTGTTAAGGGGGAAGACACCAAGACCTGTATACATGTGAAACAACCAATGATTCAGACAATGAAGAATCATACGAAGAAGAGATTGAAGATTCTCCACAATTTTCTTCAGAACCAGTAACGAGAGTATTCTACAAGTTTCATTATCGACCATGAAAAGTATATCTTAACCCCCGA
>CM076575.1:68129606-68298999 GCA_034641835.2 Pinus albicaulis
GATTTTTGGAAGGAATTTTTCAAACCTATAGGAACCTACCTCAACATGAATTTAGCCTACCATCCTTAAACATATGACCAAACGTAGATTGTCAATAAATGTTTAGAGACCTACCTACGTTGTTATGCCACAAACATACAAAATAAGTGGGCTCAGTGGTTACATCGCATTGAATGGTGGTACAATTCTACTTACCACATGTTAGCGAAAATGACTCCATTTCAATCTTTTTATGGTTACGAACCTCCGAAATGGAAAAAATTTTCTATCATCAAGACGAAACTTCCATTTAAAGACCAGTTAGAAGAAGCCCAAAAATTCGTCCAAACTCTAAAAGAAAATATAAATAATGCAAGAATTTGTATGAGACAAAAAGCTGACCAAAACATAACATAGAGAGAATTTGAAGTTGGAGAATGGGTATTTGTTAAACTTAAGCCTTAAAAGAATTTGTCCTTAAAACAGAAGGGAAAAAAAAATTGGTATCAAGGTTTTATGGACCGACCGGATCAACAAAAACATCAACCAAGTAGCGTACAATTTAAGCCTTCCTGATAAAAGTCATGTTCACAACATTTTCAATGTATATGCCTTAAAAAGGCACTTGGTGAAAATCAATCAACACAAAAAACACTTCCGAATTTAGATGACGAAGGAAGGGTCATTCTAGAACAGAAATGTATCATCTCCATCAGGGAAAAGAAGATGCGATCACGAGTAATCAAAGAACACCCGTTCAAGTGGAATGACTTACAAGAAGAAGAAGCTTCTTTGGAGACAAAAGTGTTTCGTCAACAACATCCATCGTTACATATTCTTTGAGGACAAAACAATTTTTCAAGAGGAAGGAAATGTTATGTAAAAATTAATCAAATATGTAATTATTAATTAATTGGGCAAAGGGCATGATCAAAGATCATGCCCATTCACTAAGAGGCACCTAAGGCAACATTTAAGCCAAGGGCCTCCCACATTTGTAATCATCATTCAAATTATATATATATATATATATGTGTGTGTGTGTGTGTGTGTGTGATGCAGGAGCATCATGGTTCTACATTTAGTAGAATCTAGGGGGTCTTATGTTTTCAAGGGAGTTGGTACCCTAAGTATTTAATTAATGTAATTTTCAATGTTTGAGTGATTTTATGTGAGTTTTAAAATATGATTTAATTAAATTTTGCGAGGCATATTTGTAAATGTTCTCGAATGTAGGAGAACATGAGACATTTAGGCTAGTTGAGATTCCATACGGATTGTGAATCCTAGACTTAGGAATTAGTTGATGATTTTGTGGATTTAGAGGATTCTTAGGATTTATTTGAGAATATTGAGGATCTGAACCAGAATGGGTTGCAGAACCTTTTTTATATATTTTTAAGCCTCAAAGGCATTAGAGACCATATTATTATACAGGAGATTTGATTGTAAGCCTACGGGCATAAAGAGAGAGAGAGAGAGAGAGGGAGAGAAGTAGTGTGGAGAGACCATTGAAATAGAAAATCAGGTTGTGAGGAGATCCATTATTATGTAAATATTTGTTTGTGAATAGAAAAATCAATTCCGAGTTTATGTGGAGTGTAGAGTGTTAATGAATTATAAAATTGTGTGTGTTACGTATAATGTAAGTATTGCAGGTGAGTCTGAGGTAGATCAGAGTGAAAACATCATGCAAAAGCGGTTGTAGTAGTCAGGGCCATTTTGCATAATAAAGCTCAGGAGGGATTAACAACGTGGAAGAAAAACAAGGACAAAAACCAGACTGTATATCAAGACACATTATGGATCAAGCAGAAGAAACCAAAGGAATATGCACACGAAAGTCAAGTGAAATTACACGGAAGAAAGCACAGGGACCATTGGATCACATATTGATCAAAGAAGGATGTGAATTGGGAATTTTTGGGATGCATCAGACAAAGATCGAGATGGATGGTTAAGATCTCATCACAGATTAAATTGTGAAAGTGCCAAAGTGCGATAAGTTAAGATCTACGCGATGCGATACATATCACACATTGCATGCGATATGGTATAATAGTTAACGACGTAGAATTAAATTTGCGAAATTACGATTTGCGATGAGGCTAAACCTTGTGACACAAGATGAGGTTTTCGGGCCGAAGTGTGAAATGTTATGGTCGCCAATGTGCGACAAGGTAATTTTTGCGATGCACGATGAAGCGCTGAAGGAAAGGGTTTGGTTTAGTGATGCGATGTGGAGCCGTGATGCGATAAATATTTCCGAAGGAGGAAGCCTCGGTCAACATGAACGGATGAAGGTAATAAGGTATGAAAAGGGATGAAGGTAATAAGGGTAAGTATAAGAGTTTCATGATAAATGCGCTTATTGAGAAGGATTACTTTAGGTTTTAAACTAGAGTCCCACAAAGCTTGTTAATGATGATTTCCGTGAAATGAATTTTATAATGATATAAGTGGGGTTTTTAAAGGTTCTTAGGGATATATGAACCTATCCAAATTTGTCAAACTCGAAGTGTATACTCTGTTATGAGTATTAATCCTGGGTAAGAGAGGGGTTAGCCATTAGCCATGCATCATTTGGTATGAGAGCAAGGTTTGCTCTTTTTGAGACAGACAAAAGGTTTATAGAGGAGGTTTTGTGAATCAAGAGATTTTGTATGCAAGAGCTTAGAGATTAAGGAGGACAAGGAAAGCTACTTTGGGAGAAGTAGTTACATGCAAGGGAAAGAGGTTAGATCAGCCAGAGATGGAAGATGAGCAGAAGAATTTTAAAGTGGCCATAGAAATTTGATAGCAACAAGCTTTTGAAAGCTTGGGAATGGTCTTTGTTTTAAATATCATTGATATATAGGTAACAACAATTAGTGAGGCATATCAGCAAGAAGATCACAACCTTAAGAGAAGTGATGAAGGAAGCCATTAAGGGTTTCTAAGAGAGTGTGGTCAAAACCTAGTATTTCAGTTGTGATTGAAATACAAGAGGACAATTGTGTTCTCAATAGTGAAAATGAGTTGAAGCCTAGAAAGAGCAGAGGAATGCTTAAAGAAAGTTCCATAGAGGGGACTAGTGGCCAAGTATAGAGGAGAGCTTGGTGAGGTAAGTTGCAGCAGGGAGAACTTGTTACTTTAGAGGCTTAGCGCAGATCATAGTGAGTGTGAGAAGCTCATGAAGATGAAGAAGAAGATGAATACTGATAGTCATAGTAGAGGTTCAGGAGGCAACCAGAAAGTGAAGAAAGAAGATTCCAAAGTTAATGACATATGGAGACAGATGAGTGATGAAGAATATCAAAGGGAGAAAGATGAGATAGAAGTCCATCTTGAAGTACTGATGGAGCTGTTACGGAGGAATAAGGAAGACCAAAGGTGTGGTTTTATTATGAGAAGGAAGATAAGGTGGCATAAGCTACAGAAGAGGAAAGAGAAAATGATAAATGCTCGACTGAAAGAAGAATTACTCAGAATAACTGGGTATCTAGGAGAAGACTTGAAGACTGAAACTCCGAGTGAGGCTGAGAGGTCTCAAAGTATTAAAAATGATATTTTGTGTATGTCTCCAGGTACAATGAATGAAGAAGGACAATTTGCTAACATTTTGATAAAGAATGAAGGAGAAGGACAAAATCTTAATCATGCTTTGAAAGAATATGAGATAACTAAGTATCATGTACATGCACATGCACAGTTGATTGAAGGTGATGTTTTTCAGCATACTATGAAGGCTAAAAACATAAAATATTTGGCTTATGATGATGGCCAAGAACAAAAATAAGCAAAACATGATGTCAAGCCTTTAACTGATATGCTTGAGGAAGCTGGGAAGAAAGGCAGTGAAGAATTTCTGAGTCCTGAAAGAGACTTAGAACAACAAGAATAATATTTGGTGATGGATCATCAAATGAGACCATTGGGTCTTTTGATTTTGAGATTGATAATTTGACTGTGTTTGTAGGTGATGTTGAAGGAAATCCATCTCTTGGAGTTGTCCTGAATGAAGTTGAGAATTGTCAAGAAAGGTATGTTGAAGAGTGTCTTTCTGATGAAGACCAACTTGAGTTGTTGCAGCAGAAGGAATTAATAGATTCCTTACTTAATAAGGGAAACATCTCCAAGGAAGGTGAGAGAATCATGCATCATATGAAGGAACCTGTTATTGTTGAGGACATGGAGGAATTGTCTTATCTATTTGGCGAAGAGAATACTGTTGGAAAAACATCTAAATATATTACAGAGATAGAGGATCAAAATTATATTTTGATAGAGGATGAAGAAATAGTGTCATAGAATGATTGGAATTGTGACAAAGAAGAGGAAAATTGTGAAGATTGTACAGGGTTTTTAGGAGAAATTCCATGTGAGATGGTAGATTTGTGGCATAAGGTAAGTCTTTTGGAGGATAGAATAGCAAGTCAGAGAATGAATATTTTGAATGTACAATTGAATTTAAGTGAAGATGAGGCAGACATTTCTAAGGTTGAAGGAGATTTAGTTTTAGAACTGAAGAAGACTAGAAGTTGCCAGGTAAGACATAATAATGAGGAAGATGTAAAGCATGAAGATGTAGTGTTTGAAGAAGCTGAATTGATTGTTAGAATCAGTCAAGGAGGTGAAGGACAATCACTGAGGGTTGTCAAGGAAGAAGAAGAAGGTTATGTTGAAACTGAAATGCAGCATATTGATGATGTGGTTGAGATGAGACAAGTAAAAAGGGAATGGTTGAAATGCTTGCTGGAAACATTTGAGCAAGAGAAAGGAATTGAAGACAATGATGTGGAAATGTCTCAAGTTGTGAAAGAGGCAGGAGCATATACTATATTACCAAACTTGATTATGTTTTCTAGTATACAAAGAAGAGTGAATGAGTATATTACTGCAGTCAAAGAATCAGAAGACAATTTATTTTTTGAAAGTAAAATTTTCAGGTAGTGAGCAGAAGAGAGATGTTGCAGAGGGATATATCTTACGAGATATTCAGGAAGTTTGGGAGGTAGCAATGTCCAGAACAATATTTGCAGCAGTAAATGGAGTAATTCCAAGTGAAAAAGCAGAAATTGAAGCAAGAAGAGCTGAAGAAAGAAATTAGAAGTTTAGTGATAAATGGATAAAGTGCATCAAAGTACAATGGAAAAGTCAGGAAAAAAAAAATAGTTTGCAACAACATACTGAATTACAAGAACCATAGATAGACTATGGAACCTAATGCAGATACCTAAGGAGAGCTACAACAGATTGAAGAAGGTAATCCACTGTGAAGATGATTGCAGAGTGAAGAACATAAAAGGTAGAGATGGTGGAGCAGTACAACATAAAGTATGGAGACCCGAAGAACAACATCAAACAACAAAAACAACAAAACAACAGAAAGGAAGAGAGGCAACCAAAGACATATTACAGAACGAAGTCTGGGATCTAGGAGGACAACAATTAAAGACACATGATCTGGAAATCATGATTAATTTCTACCTTGGGAGTCTGATGCAGGAGAATCATGGTTCCAAATTTTGTACATTTAGTAGAATATAGGGGGTCTTATGTTTTCAAGGGAGTTGGTTCCCTAAGTATTTAATTAATGTAATTTTAAATGTTTTGAGTGATTTTATGTGAGACATTTAGAATAGGATTTAATTAAATATTGTGAGGCATATTTGTAAATGTTCTCAAATGTAGGAGAACATGAGAGATTTAGGCTAGTTGAAATTTCATAGGGATTATGAATCCTAGACTTACGAATTAGTTGATGATTTTGTGGATTTAGAGGATTCTTAGGATTTAGTTGAGAATATTGAGGATCTGAACCAGAATTGGTTGTAGAATCTTTTGTATATAGGTTAAAGCCTCAAAGGCATTAGAGACCATATTCTTAGATATGAGATTTGATTGTAAGCCTACGAGCATAGAGAGAGATAGAGAGAGAGAGAGGGAGAGAGAGAAGTAGTGTGGAGAGGCTAATTAAATAGAAAATCAGGGCGAGAGGAGATCCATTATTATGTAAATATTTGTTTGTGAATAGAAAACTCAATTCCGAGTTTATGTGGAGTGTAGAGTGTTAATGAATTATAAAATTGTGTGTGTTTTGTATAACATAAGTATTGCAGGTGAGTCCGAGGCAGATCGAAGTGAAAACAATGTGCAAAAGCGATTGTAGTAGTCAGGACCATTTTGCATAACAAAGCTCAGGAGGGATTAACACCGTGTAAGAACAACAAGGACAAAAACCCGACTGTATATCAAGACACAGTAGGGATCGAGTGGAAGAAACCAAATGAATATGTACACGAAAGTCAAGTGAAATTACACGGAAGAAAGCACAGGACCGCCAGATCACATATTGATCAACGAAAAATGTGAATTGGGAATTTATGGGATGCGTCGGACAAAGATCGAGATGTATGGTTGATATCTCATCACAGATTAAATTGTGAAAGTGCCAAAGTGCGATAAGCTAAGATTTGCGCGATGCAATATAGTATAATAGTGAATGACGGAGGCTTAAATTTGCAAAATTCTGATTTGCGATGAGGCTAAGCCTTGCTACACGCAACAAGGTTTTCAGGTTGAAGTGCGAAATGTTATGATCACCAATGTGCGATGATGTAAGTTTTGCGATGCGCGATGAAGCGCTAAAGGAAAGGGTTTGGTTTAGTGATGCGATGTGGAGTCGCGATGCGATAAATATTTCGGAAGGAGGAAGCCTCGGCAACGTGAAGAAGTCGTGTACAATAGATGAAAAGGGTTGAATGTAATAAGGGTAAGTATAAGCATTTCATGATAAATGCGCTTATTGAGAAGGATTACTTTTGGTTTTAAACCAGAGTCCCACAAAGCCTGTTAATGATGATTTCTGCGAAATGAATTTTATAATGATATAAGTGGGTTTTTAAGGGTTCTTAGAGATATATGAACCTATCCGAATGTGTCAAATTCAGAGTGTATACTCTATTATGAGTATTAATCCTGGACAAGGGTGGGGTTAGCCATTAGCCCTGCATCAATATGTTTCTGTTTATTATTGAGCATTGTTGCTCCACAATTTTTTAAATATTCTCCAATTTTATTTAGAATACCATTCAACAACTATATTCTGGCAAGGTGTTTTTGACATGGTTTTAAATGATGAAATTAGAGTTTCCAATGATAGAAAGGCTAGGAATATTTTGTTCACAATCTAACATTAGGCCTTGAAGGAGAGTGTAAGCCTCACCTTGATTATTGGAGAGAGATTCTAATCCACAAGAAAAAGTTAATTCGTTTTTTTTCTCATCAGGGCAAAAAATAACCCTCCTGCCCCCACACTCCTACCACCCCTAAAAAATGACAAACATTGAGAGAAAATGTCAAAACACATTTCTTTGAGAACACATGTCCAAACTCTTTTCCTTTGTGCATGCTTTCTCATGTATTAGATATTTTGTGAGTGAGATATTCAATGTATATTTTTGGTTCATTTGGTATTAAATTTTGTTGTTCAAAGTTCCAAGTGGTATGGTGTAAACTAGCAGTTACATTCCATGAATTTTTTTGATTGAGGAAAATAAAGGAAATTTTATTAATATCCACAAATGACTAAGTCAAATATACTAGATTCACAAAGAGGTTGGATCCAAAACTAAGGAATGATGAATTTTTCAATTTGGATTTACAAAAAGGATGGATCCATAATTGAGTAGGGATTATTTTTTCACAATCAACTCTACAATTCTCATTAGGTGTTTTATCTTTGAGGCCATGAGGTTTTCTGGAGGTGGTCGAATGTTTGAGGTTGTCGTAGGGGTTTTTGGAGGTGGTGGTTGAATGTGTGAGACTTGCACCACATTCCTAGTGTACACATAAGTAGATTGAAACCCACCTTCATTATTCTTGAGACTGGACATCTAATATTATAACCATAATTTTACTTGCACTGACACAAGAAAGGTTTTGATCCTTGTTATTGCCAATTTTGCATATAAAAAATCTCTTTTGCCATGACAAATTGAAATCTTTTCTTTGAGTATAAGCAATTTATTTTGTGGTGGAAAATCAATATCCTTTCTTGGAGTGCGAGGTGAGTGTTTAGGCCACATAATTAAGTTTTAAAATAAGTGTATGTTATGAACCCAACTCACAAAATAGAAGAAAAGATAGATCAACGACTTAGAAATAAGCCTCTTCGAGTGGGAAACCTCCTTTACAGTACATAAATGAACAATTCTTGGATAATACAGATGAAAAAATCTCCTTTCTATATATAGGATTCCATGGGGTCACAATATAATTGTAGTGGACCTAACAATAATAATATAAGGGCACAACAAAAACAATAGTGGGATTTCGTGGGGCACAATAATAACAATATGGGGACTACATGGGTACAACAATAATAGTAAGGGGGATACACTAACAACAATAAGGGACTACACTAGTAATATAGGGACCTAACATGCCCCTATCCTTCAAAAAAGTGTTGTCCTCAATGCTGGAGTAGTTCTGGATGCTTCTGTATAAAATTTTCATCCTCCCATGTGGAATTTTCAGTGGGTAAGTCCTTCCACTTGATGAGATACTATGGAATTGATCGATTTCATAGCTGTGGAGTTCTTGTTTCTATGACTCATTCAGGTTCCAATATGATTTTTCCTTCCTCATCAAGTTATGGAAATATTGTTTGGATTGGAAGTTTGTCACCTATAACCTTCTTTAAGCATGAAACATATAAAACTGGGTGCACTCGGGAAGATGCAGGAGGCTCCAATTTGTATGCCATAGTACCAATATTTTGCAACACCTTGAAATGACCATAGTAATTTGGAAATAATTTATTATCCTTCTTAGTTTTCTTGAGGGACATTTGTTTGTATGGTTGTAGCCATAAAAATACCAAGTCACCTACATCAAAACTTCTCTCGCTGTGATGTTGATCTGCTTTTTGTTTCATTCGATTATGTGCCAAATTTAGGTTATCCTTTAAGAGTTGGAGAATTTTTTTTTAATGCTTGATGTGATCTTCCACTGCTTGAACCTTAGAATTTTCTCTTAAAAATGATGTGATGGTGGTGGATGATATCCATAAAGTTCCATAAATGGGGTCATTTTTGCTGCAGTGTGGAAGGAAGTGTTATACCACCATTCAGCTAGAGGTAACCACTTGACCCATAGTGTTTGTTTATTAGATACAAAGAAACTAAGAGATACTTCCAAACATTTGTTCACTATCTCAGTTTTCCCATCGGATTGAGGATGATAAGATGCAAAATGAGCTAGTTGAGTGCCAAAACAAGAAAATAATTCCTTCCAGAAATTTCCAGTGAAAATGGGATCTCTGTCACTTACAATAATCTTTGGGTTTCCATGTAGCTTTTGAATTGTTTCCATAAATGCAGTAGCAACTATACTTGCTTTAAATGGATGAGATAATGCACAAAAGTGTGCATACTTGGTAAGTCTATCAACTACCACCATGATGACACTTTTTCCTTCAGAATTAGGTAAAATTGTGATAAAATCCATTGAAACCTTCTACCAACGTTGACATGTAATGAATAATGGTTGTAGCAGACCCGGGGTCTCAATTGTCTCAACTTTATTTTTATGGAAAACCAAACATTCTTCCACAAAACTTTGAATATCAGATTTAAGGCCATCCCAAATAAATTCTTTCTTCACCCTATGGTAAGTTTTTAAAAATCATGAGTGTCCTTCTAAGGGAGAGGTGTGCAATTCCAAAAGAATATTTTTTTTTAGTTGGGAATTATTACAAATATATAAGTGATATTTGTACCGTAAGGAATCATTTTTCCAAATAAATGTATCAGATGTAACGGGATCTTGTTGCAACTTTTGAATAAGTGTCCACACCTCTTCATCATTCTTCCATTCCTCCCTTGCTTCAGTTATCTAATCTGGTTGGATAATAGAAATGGCACAAAGAAATTCTTCCACATCCTCATCCTTTCTTGAGAGTGTATCTGCAACAACATTTAACTTCCCTTTTTTGTAGATGATTTCAAAGACATAACCCAACATCTTTGTGACCCATTTTTGATGCTCTTTTGAATATAGTATTTGTTCAAAAAAGTATTTAAGACTATCATGATCGGTTTTTACCTTGAAGTGTCCTCCCATTAGGTAAGGTCGCCATTTATTTAGTGCATGTAGTATTTCCAACATTTCCTTCTCTTAAATAGATTTATGTAAATACTTTCCTTTGATTGGAAGACTTTCAAAAGCAACAAGTCTTCCTTATTGCATTAAAACAACACAAATTCCATTTCAAGAGGCATCACATTCCTTAATAAAGGTTTTTGTGAAGTTTGGTGTAGCTAAGACCTGTGCTTGGAACATTGCCTCTTTAAGATGTTCAAAGGCCTTAGTTACTTCAGGAGTCCATGAAAACACATCTTTCTTCAATAATGTTGTTAGAGGTGCTACTATTCTCCCATAATTCTTAACAAACTTGCGATAATACCCTGTTAACCTGAGAAATCCTCGCAGTTGATTTATGTTTGTGGGTACTTTCCATTCCTTATTGGCTTTAATTTTGTTAGGGTCTACCTTAACACCCTCTTGAGATACAATATGACCCAGATATTCCACCTCTTGTACTCCAAAGAAAAATTTGGAGGTTTTTTCATACAATTGTTTCTCCCCCAACAATTTTAGCACCCTATCAACATGTTGAACATGATCCTCCCAAGGATTTAGATTAGTATATCATCAAAAAATACTAACACAATTTTTCTAAGGAAGGGTTTGAAAATGGAATTCATCAATCGTTGAAAAGTAGAATGTGCATTGGTAAGGAAAAAAGGCATGAAAAAAATTTCATAATGACCCTCATGAGTTCTAAATGTTGTTTTCAGAATGTCTTCAGTCTTCATTCTAATTTGATGATATCCTGAACAAAGATCCAACCTGTTGAAATAAATTATTCCATGTAATTCATCCAATAATTCTTCAATCACATGAATGAGAAATTTATCTTTAATAGTGAGTGTATTGAGCTCCCTATAATCCAAACACATGTTCCATGATCCATCCTTCTTGTGCACCAATACCACTGGAGCAGAGAAAGAACTTTGACTAGGTTGAATTATACCAGCCTCTAGCATTTTTGCAATCATACATTCAATTTCACTCTTTTGGACATAAGGATATGTGTAAGGCCTGAAGTTTGGAGGAAAAATTCCTGGAATAAAATGAATAACATGATCATGATCATGAATATGTGGGAGTCATTTGGGAGTTTCAAACACCTTAGAATGATTGTCCAAGAATTTTTGGAGATCTGGAGAAATATCTGATTTTGATGTTGGAACTTCTAGTGAGCATAATTTTGCGATTATTCCTCGTTGTTGTTTCTTCAAAATATTTTCCATGACATTAGAGCTTATTATCTTTCCTGGCTTTCCTGCAATACCCTGTATTTCAACTTCCTTTCCTTTCAAAAAAAAAATCAAGAAAAGTTCTTGAAAATTAAAAGCTACCATCCCCAAAGATTGTAACCATTGTGCTCCTAGTACAACATCAACACCACCCATTGGAATGGAGAGAATTGGAATATTCAATACATATCCTCCCATGGTTAGCTTGATATTATGACACTTTCCAGAGAAATTTATAGTTCCTCCATTTCCAACCATCACTTGAAACTCTGGTGCTGGGTATAGGAAGCAATTCAATTCCTTGAATACCTTACACTGAATAAAATTATGGGTACTACCCGAATCAATTAACACTATTACATTTTTATTCTTGATATGTCCTTCTATCTTGAGAGTTTGAGGAGTGGTAATTCCTGCCAATGCAATACAAGATATGGAAAAATTCATTTATTCTTCCTCTAGGGTTGGTTCCTGGTGTATATCCTCTTCTTTTGAAGTTTCTTGTTCATTTTCTTCCTCCTCTTCACAATCTATGTAAAATAATTTATTCTCAGCACACTTATGACCTTTAGTGTATTTTCTATCTCAATTATAGTAAAGGCCTTTTGCTCTTTTTTCTTCAAATTGTTGTGGTTGTGGAATTCTAGAAGTAGAAACACTTCCATCTTTATAGTTGTGAGTGGTAGGCTTCCTTGTCGCCATAATTTTACTTTCAATTTTTCTTTCCAACCTGAATGTGTTATCCAATGAATCGGGTTCCCAAAGGAGAACCTCATGTTGGATGTTATCCTTTAAATACCCTATGAAGACATTAATCATGTGCTCCTCTGGAATATTCTTTACCACTATATTTAATTTTTGGAAGTCCTCAATGTGCTCCACCATGGAACCCTTTTGTTTGAGATTTATCAATTGGCTAAAGAATGTGTTGCTCTTTGTATCCTTATAATGTGCTATCATTTCCTCCATAAAAATTGACCAAGCGACAATATTTTTACGAGAGAAAAGTGATTGATACCATAAAAATGTATTTTGTTCTAAATATAAAGTTGCAAGGCATACCTTTTGCGTGTTTTGCACGTTATGGAGATCAAAGTATTGCTCCATATGTAGTATCCACGTTACGAGATACTTGCCATCAAACTGATTCATATCGATCTTTGGAATATGGTGGGTATTCAATCCAAAATTAGAGTCTATGAAATCATGATTAACATTTGTTTTTTCTCATCATGATTATCCTTTACTACCTTTTCACCATTAGGAAGCTTTTCTTGTAGCAACTTTTCCAAACCGTCCTTCAAACCTCCCATGTCTTTCTTCAAATATTCGAAGTTTCCTTCTATATCATCCATCTTAGCTTCTGTTGTTGTTCCTAGAGACAACCTTGAGTTGTGAAAGACCAGTGCCTAGGACATCTTATATAGTAGGGAGCGTATGATATAACAAGGGGAGTTATCAACAAAGGCTCTCATGCTATCTCCTGTAAACAGGGAGGGTAACTTGAATGGGACCAAAACCTTCAGAAAAGGGACACAGGGAGAACAATACTGCAGAGGAAAGGTGCGGAATTCCAATATAAAAGCATCAGGCAATTCAGAGGCAGCTTACTGTAAAGAGGGCCGGTTCAGAAATACCTCACAGAAATAAATTATCAGAAGGTGTTTGCTGTGTATGAAAGATTAAGAGAATACTAGCTGTCATATAAATGATATCCAGATACACATACCACCATGTAATGGGCTTACCAATTTAAGAATCCATACATAATAATAGCGTTTTAAAAATAACACCCACATAAGCTAATATAGAAAAAGTATGGTTTCAGTGGAAAATGGAACAGTATATCATGCCTGAGCCATATTTAAAGCGCTTGACTGATTCCAGCATGAGTATCAACTAGGATAAATTCGTACTAAAACCAGTGAGCCACTCGCATTCCAGAACATGATACAGGAAAGATGGATGGAACGAAATGAACAATTAAATTAGCACATATAAGAGAAAGTTACAAACTGTGAGACACCAAAGACCAGAATCCTCTTCAAAGATGGAACTCCTCCTCACTGAAACCCAACGGGCTCTGTACATTCATATAAGAGTTCTACAAAAATGCATACAAAATTCTCTTACTGCCTAATTTTCTGAAAATCTAGAACCCTCCAAAATCTGTTCTTTGGAAGTTTTATAGGAGAAAAAGAAAAACCGTAAAGGAAGTCGATGATGAACATTTAATTTGCCTCATTAAGACAAGATGGCGGAAACGTGCACGCCCATACTGCTTGATGACTATGTAGTGCTGTATGTACTCTGTGGCCTGCTTTCTGAAATAAATGCACTGGGTGGAAGTCTCTTCAGGAACACGGTATAGAAATAAAAACCACATGGGCGCTCCGTCCTTTCCTGGAAAGAAAATTCTGCTGAAATGAAACCTTGAGGGTATTGTTTTCTGTGCATTGGACCTTCCGAGTAGTCTACGGGGTCTTCGATCTGGTATTCTGCCTTCAAATGGTTAGGTTAAGGCTCCAAAATCTTCAATTACACGCCTTTAACTCTTTGCCTTTCAGTGATACTCTCTGTCTGCAATATTAATGTCTCCGATTGCGAAATCTGCGCTTTGAATGACTCTGGAGGGTTTGATAGAGTTTAACCCTACTTCTTTAATGGAGGTCATGTCGTAACAACTTCCCAGGCCTTTCTCCATAATTTTAGCCTCTGAAAAATGGTCCCTTTCCGGTGTTCTCTGCTACTGTAATTGAGACTGTGAATCATGGCGGTTTACCGCCGCTCGTACCCTAACAATGTTACCGATGAAATAGGTAACCGCAATGTTACCTACTTTTTTTTGGTAGCATAAAAATCACCCAATTTTGAAAAGTGGTGATGCAGAATCACCATTTTTTTTTTTTTTTTTTTTTTGGTGCACATTTTTGACACTCTAATATTTTTATTTATGAAGTATGAATATTTGTTTTAAAATGTTAGTGATTTTCATGCTAATTTTGAAATGTATTGATGCAGCATCAATTTTTTTTTTTTTTTTTTTTTAGAGTGGTGATTTTCATGCTAATTTTGAAATGTATTGATGCTGCATCAACCTTTTTTTTTAAGAGTGGTGATTTTCATGTTGGTAATAAAACACAAAACTTAGATAAAAAAAAATCTATAAAAACAATAAAAAAAACCAATAAAAATGTAAAAAAAAACAAAAATAGCTCATAAAAATAAAAAATTTAAACAAAAATAAATTAAAAAAAACAAAAATATTTGAAAATTATATCAAAGGAAAAGACAAAATTTGAAAAAAAAAAACACATAATTTAAAGAAAAAAAAGCAAAAATTGACCAAAAAAATTTAAAAAAATAAAAAAATAAAATTACAAAAATAAAATTTAGATTAAAAAAAAATAAAAAAAATAAATTAAAAAATTTAAATTAATAATAATAATAATAATAAGAAAAAAAAAATACAAATTGAAAAAAAAAAAAAAAAAAAAGGCCCAACGGGGGTGGTGGTGGTGGGGGCGGCGGTGAGGCCGGCTGGGCCGCCCAGCTAGCCCCCGGCGCCCAGCAGGCGGGCTGTGCGCCACCACCACCGGTTTTTTTTTTTTTTTTTTTTTAATAATAAAATTTTCTTTGTTTTTTTTAATTTTGTTTTTGTTTTGTTTTTTTTATAATAAAATTTGCTTTGTTTTTTTTTTAATTTTATTTTGTTTATTTTTAAATTTTATTATTATTTTTGTTTTATTTTTTTTTCTTTTTTTGGTTAATAATTTTTATTAAATTTTGCTTTTTTTTTTTAAATTTATTTAATTGATTTTAAAATTTTTTTTTTCAGAATTTTTCTTTATTATTAAGTTTTACGTTTAGTTTTTTAATATAATTTTATAAAATTTAATAAATTTTGTATTTTGTTTTTAAATTTATTTGGATTTAATATTTTTTTTAAATGTTTTACTTTTTTATTAATTTTTTTTGTTAATTACATAGAATTTTTATATTTTTATATTTCAATTAAAATTGTGTATTTAAAATTAGATTTTTTTTAATTAAACTTAATTTTTTTAAATTAATTTGTTTTTTTAATATATATATATATATATATATAATTTTATTTTTTTCAAATTTTCATTTTTAATTGATTTTTAAAGATTTTATTTTAACAATGTTTTTTTTTTCTTTTATATTTAAAATTTATTTTTTCCTTCAAAATTTATTTGTTTATTCATTTATTTATTAAAATTTAATATTTTTATTTTTAAATTTAATTTGCTATTTTAATATTATTATTATTATTATTATTTTTTATAAATTTAATAAAATCAGATATATATACATATTTTAATTTAAGTCCATATATATATATATTTTATTTTTTATAATTTAAATTTAATTTATTTTTTATAGTTTATTTGTTTTTTTAATATGTATTGTTTTAAATTTAATATTTTCATTGTATTTTATTTTTATTTTTTATTTTTAATTAATTTTCATTTTTTTAGTTTTAATATATATATATATATATATATATATATATATATATATATATATATATATATATATATATTTATTTTAAATTTATTAAAATTAAATATATTTCCTTAAATTTAATTTAATTTTTTTTAAAAATTTAATAAGCATTTTCTTTTTCTTTTTTAAATTTAGATTCTATATTTAATTTTTATAATTTTTTTTTTCTAAATTTAATATTTTTATTTTGTTTTTATTTTTATTTTTTAATTTCTATATTTTTTTAAATTTTAATCTTAATTTTTTTTTGGTTTATTTTTTAATTTTTTTTCCTTAAATTTTAGGTTTTTTTTAATGATTGAATTAAAATTTTTACTTTGTTTTTATTTTTTTATTTTTTTATCTTCATATATTTTTAAATTTTAAGCTTTTAAATGTTTTTATTTTTTAAATTTATTTTTTTTCTTAAATTTTAGGTTTTTTTTAATGTTTGAATTTTAAAAATTAAAAAATGTTATTTCTATTTTTAAAAATGCCAAAAGTATGACACAAATTTTTTTTTTTGTTATTCCAGCATCAACTTGTTTTGTTTTGAGGGTGTTTTTTCAATCCTTTTTTCAAGAAACAATTTTGTTTTTACCATAATTTTATAAAATGTTGAAATTTGACCTTAAAAAAAAACGAAGTGCGTTCTGGAATACACGCTTTTTGTTTTTGGGGTGTTTTTTCATGTTTTTTGAGTCTTTTTGGGCTAGAGTTCCCGTTTTGAGGTCAGGTTACCTATTTGATCGGTAACAGTGTTCCCTGCAAAATACACAAAATCGTCAAGAAAACAAATGCACGGGAAGGTGGATGCAACGGGGATAATGAGGATGGTCATGCAGATTGGTAAAATGGCGGAAGAGCGCGAGGTGACGGCGAAAACGCAGTGGGAGGCTTGCAGAATGGTGGCGCAACATTTTAACGTAAAATATTAAAACCTGACCTTTGAACGCATATATGTACATGGACGGGCGAGAAATATGATGAAACACGTGGAATAGATGACGTGGCGAGAGTGGTCAACGGCGGTACATGCAATCAAATCTGGACCGTCCGATCTCGGGGGGAGATCGATGGTGGAAAACGTATCAGAGGGCGACGGACGATGGGCCAGGGGTACGATTGCCTTGGGTTAATTTCCGCGCATCTTCGGGGTGCGATGACCGTTGGATGGAAAGCCCCAGATCGGATGGTTGATATGCATATCGCGTCGGGTCAAATGCTGAACGATAACGCGCGATGAGGGGGTGGTTTTCAAACAGTGACGGAGCCATGTGTTGGGCGGTGAGTGGAATCGCTCCGAAAATAAAAATACCGCCCACCTCCCAACGACGGTGCGATAGAAACTAGCGGTTTTTTGATCAGTGCTTTTGGTGCGGGGACCACAAAGGCGGGTGAGCTGCTGACCGTTGATTTGCAGGTTGATCGGACAATGGACAGGTGATCGGAGCAGTGAACGCATTGGGCCACGGGCGCGACGCTGATCTATGAAGGCCGTCCGATCTGTACAGATCGACGGATAATACTGCGCCCGATATCCCCCTGCGATAAGTGCTCTCTAGGCTAATGCTTGGTCTAGCGCCCGGTTCACGTGGAGAAAAATACTGAGGGGGCTAGGGCCGAAAGGTGCTAGGCCTTAAATATGTTAAAATGTGTGATTTCGGCCCTTTTTATGCAATTTTGAGCTCAGAGGAGGGGAACGATAGGCGGAAAAAGGATTTTTTAGGCCAAACAAAGGGGGTTTAAAGGGGATTGCTTGTCAGAATTTAATAGGGGGTTGACATGATCAATAACTTCCATGCCATTATTCAAACCATCCATCTTAGATTCCATGACTTTATTCAAACCATCCATCTTTGCTTCCATTTCATTTTTGGTTACTTTTTTCGAGAGCGAAATTTGTTGCACTTGGTCTCGTAATTTTGATATATCATGTTGCACTTCTTCATATTCATGCGTTATAGTAGAGATTTATGAGGGCTTAACGGGTGTGGAATTCTTTTTTGGAGGCATTATAGAACCCAACATTGCTATCTATGCTTCAATATGCCATTGGAATCACTTCAAACTGATTTTTCAAACAAAAGTTATGCAATTTACAAAAAATAGACGCATTTTTCTTGCTTTTGAGAATCTCAATATTGATATTGATGTATCTCTGCGATTTTAGATCCCTAATATTTTACCTTCACTCATGTAGTAGCCATCTGAGTCTTATTTCCAATGCCACAAGTGATACCTGATTTGGATCCTTCAAGGAAAAGTTATGTCCAATCTCCCACAATGAAATAATTATGGACTGGTTCAATAGAAAAAACTTGTACAACGTGCCACATGCACTGCTTCATCCTTTGGCTCTAAAATCGATACAAGAGAAAATATAGTCCATGCAATTTCGACCACTTTTACGGAATTCCAATCCGATGTCTGAAACGAAATTTATGACGATTTTCCCTCGGTCACCTATTCAAGATGAAATTATGGGGCATTCAAAAACCCTAACGCCCTTAGATCATATCTTCGAAAATATAGCGAACCAAGTTCTGAAATTTTTACGCGACGTTCCTCAGGATTTCAAATCAAATGGTTTTTTTTTTAACGTCTGCAACTTCTTAGAAAAAAATGTATAGAGAAAATTCCACGATGACCTGTTTGCAGCAACAAAACCTTAGAATCCAAACTCTGATACCAAATGTTATGAACCCAACTCAAAAAATAGAAAAAAATATGGATCAACGACTTTGAAATATGCATCTTTGAGGGGGAAACCTCCTTTACATTACATAAATGAATAATTTTTGGATGATACAGATGAAAAACCTCCTTTATATATATAGGAGTCGACGAGGTCACAATATAATCCTAACCGACCTAGCAATAATATTGTAAGGGCACAAAAATAACAATAGTGGGCTTTTGTGGGGCACAAAAATAACAATATGGGGACTACAGGGGTATAAAAATAACAACAAGGGGGCTACACTAACACCAATAAGGGACTACATTAGTAATATAGGGACCTAAAAATGTACATGATTCATGTGTTGATAGGAAATTGTATGAAGTTGAAGGTGGAAATCACTACTTCGTCTTCTAGGGGCAAGGCATTGTTATTCACAAAAAAGGTATTGGATGACAAGTTCATGGGGTAGTGTTGAGTCATAAAATATTAAAATTTTGTCATATAGGGAAAATTACGTTCCATCACTACAATAATTCGCTGAGCCCCTTATTTTGTGGACACAATTACAATATTATGAAATGGCTTGCATTTTATGGGATCTAATGGTGTTACTTGAATCATTTGATATTAGGCTTCAATCCCTAGGAAGATATTTGAAAGGTAAGCCTAGTGTGGATTCATCTCTTCCTTCTCATGGTAATTTTTTGGGATGCCTAGATATTTCAACTTATTGAAGATAACTTTGTAAATTTTTTATATGGGGTAGTTTCAAAGGCATCCCAATGCTCTTGGGTGTAAATTTGTGCAAGATAAATCTTTAGAAGGGTTTATTAGAAGCCATCCAATTACCCTTGAACAATAACAGAAAGAGACAAAAACAACAAATCTAATTGCCTCCAAGGTTTAAAGCCTTTTCCCTAGCTTGAAAATTGACAAATTATTTGAGGTATAGGAAAAAATAGAGGTGAAAAATGAACCTATGCATTCCTCGATGGTGAGGAAGGGTTGACATAAGAGAAAAGGGCTTAATAAATGAAGTATTTTGAAAGAGACGAATTACGGTGAATGATGTGGCAAAGAATGTAAGGAGGATCCTATGTAGACTTAGGAGGTGTGACATATTGACCCCAAGAGCCACAAGTGAAATACACTATTGGGTTGATAGAGATCACTAGCCATGCTTGGATACTCACTGTTAGCGCAAGGCATCACTCCTTGACTAAAAAGGAGTAAGCCTTACACATCATAGTTCATTTCAAAGTAAAAGGTTTTGAGTGGTGGGATGACTTCTTAAAGAGTTTGAAATGATTTTTACTCTTTTAGAATTTCATGCATTTGGAAAGTATAAATTGTATGGATAAATTAGTAGTATAGGGGAGCATATTGTAACGAATGAAAGGTGACAAATAGCTGGTACTCAATCTAAGAAATATGCATATCTTAAATCAATCACACAGCTACAAGAGTGGCCTTTTACATAAACTATGTTTTATGTAAAGGAAACAACATTTAGAAAGCATAATACATGAATAATGAATTTCATAAATCTTTCATGAAACCTTCACTAACATGCTCTACATAACATATAGATGATTTGTAGAAGACTAAACAACATATAATTAACTATTAGATCCTCTAACATTTCTCTTACTCATACTTTAGTAGCTGTTGCAACTCATAAATCAGAAGAATAAGAAAATAAGAGAAACATACCATACATTAGATAGTCCTTGAAACACAAAGTCCTCCAACATGATGTTCAAAAATGAGTTTTCTTTATTATGACAAGTCTTCAAGTTGACCAAAATCCAACCCTGAAATGGTATTTACAAATGATATTTATAGAGAGAGGAACCAAATCAATCTCTCCTAAAAAAAGGATTCCATTGTTCCTCACATTACATAGGAGTTATAGCATATTAAAGACATTTCCTATCGAAATATAACCAACATGACATTTGTAGATAGGAAGAAAGAAGACAATTCGAATTGTGCTGTTGAGTGTGCTGACAACATGCCTCTTATTCTGTTGATTTGTCTCTCCATGACCTTGGTTCTTTAAAATCCATATGTATTCATTAAATGTGACTTTTAAAAACCTCAAAACCACTTATAAACCATCACTTGACATGTCCATATCATTAGGAGTCCTTATCATTCTTGGACTAACTCGAAAATTCTGTTGACAGCTGTCAAAAATCATCTAAAACAGATGCTACCGGAACTTCTGGTAAAAGCCTGTAACTGTGTAAAAACTATAATGCTACCGAAAGTTCCAGTAATTCTCTATTTATTTTTACAAGATACTTGAAAAAATCTGTGTAGACTTAAACATTCTGAAAATTGAGCTATTAAAAAATATAACTAGTAGGCAAAAAGGTATTTCATTGGAACATCCTTTTATCTCTCCTCCATATGAGCTGCAACCTGCAAGCTTGTCCAAATATGTTTTTATGTCAACTGTTGATTTTGACCTTGTAGTCCTGGTGGCTGTCTCTTTTGCAATGGCCTTTTTCCTTTCTCATCTCTTCTGGATTTTTCTTCTCTTGGAGGATCCTTTTTGCTGGTTTGAAGGGGCTTTACCCTTATCTTTCTTCTTGGACCCAAAATATTCTGCAATTGAAGGTGTTACATTCTGGAACCTTTCAGATTTCCTCTCCACATCTATGACTTATGTCATCAAGCTAGGGTTATGCAGGGCTTTAGATCTCAGTTTTAATTTGTTGCTGGCTCTTGTATGTCTTTTCCTGCTACCAACAACTTGTCTTGCGTCCTTTTGTCTTTTATTGCTGATAATATCATACCTTGCATCCTTCAAGAGCTCCTCATCTAATTTGGTGGGTTGATAGTCCTTCTAAACCTCTTGCTGAATGTTTGCTTCCAAAACTTCCGGTAGCACTTGTTCTTTTGATTTTTCTGCAACTACAAACTTTCCTTTTCATGCTCTGGCATATACCTTAAGAAAACAAGAAATATGAGGCACAATATTCATTGATTTGGGCTTGCTGGTAGATGAACCTTTTCCTTTTTCCAACTTCTCTTCAAATTTGGTTGGGGGAGCCTTTTCCTTTTTGCCCTTATCCTTCTTGTAGATATTCGCTTTCTTTTCTTTTCTCTCAGCCCTTTTACCAACTAATGAAGCAGTTGGTTTATGACTTTTTCCCTTCTGCTTGGTAGGTTGAGAATGTTGCTGTGAGGTTGGAGATTGCTGAGGAGGAATGTTTTGTGTAGGTGTAGGTTGGCCTGCCCTATAAAATAGGAAATTCTCCCAAGTCTGGTTTCTTCTTATGAGTTCTTCAACAACCAACACCTTGATAAGAGCTTGATGGTAAATGCTATACTTTGAAGCTACTCCATGGGCTTGTATCCTAGCTGACATCTTAGTCAAGCTTTTCAGCAAAAAGAAAGGTAGGTTGAGGGTCTTCATACCTGCAATGTGAAACAAAAAACTCATGTGATACAACAAAACAACAGTATACCTCCACTCACAGGTAAGGTAGATCTTAATGAGCTTGACAGTTTCGGCCCATTCATTCTTGAGATAACTACTAGGAATCCCCTTAGCCCATTTAGGGTCTCTGTGTTCATCTTTGATGAAGATGTTGAGGTCTCCTCCACGGATAACTTGGCTTTTAGACCATTTTTCTCCTTCCCGTGGGAGGTGGAAAGCTTCAACAATGGATTCTGCTGATACCTGCAATCTGAGGCCATAGACATTTGCTTCTTTCCCATCAAATGAGAGGGAAAATTCCTTAGCTACTCCTAGATGAGAGCTTCCTAACCTTGAAAAAAATGGATACCACCCTGCCTGTTCAAAGAACCTCCTCACATTTGGATTAGCATCAACTAAATCAGATCCTTGAGGTTTAATGCGTTTTAGTTTTCCTCCTTTATTAGTCATCTTCAACAATAAAGAAGGTTGTTTGTTATAATATGATAGGTGTCAATATTAGGGGAGCTTACTTAATAGGTGCTCCTGTATATTTAATGCAAACTATCTGAAAACGAGGTCTCCCTCTTCAAGCTTCTCATTGGAACTGCTCATTCACCAACAACTGAACTTGAAAACGAATGGTTTTCCCTTTCTTTCGGTGATTTAAAATGGTATGTTGGTTCACCTTTCCATGCACGAGATATTTTCATGATGGGAAATATCTTGGACTGTATAAGACACTTTGTGGTATTCATGATTAAATTTAGTTGGCTGCTTTGTTTCAGATTATCCGCTATAGGTGGCTGAAGCTGAAAGGAATTGGAGCTGGCAGGTACCTCCATCGTATTCTTATGACATGCCTAAAATTTCAGCAATGTTCATTCATGATCAAACCAAATGGACACCACATTAAATTTCATATCCAAGATCTACCTCGGATACTAGATACGTACCTTGGCATGTGGATATAATGACTCAAGTTGACAGACAAACAAACAACGGTTGGATTTTACAAGTGCACATTGACACCTAGATCCTTCCACGTATAACCATGACTTAACTCGACATCACTCAACGTAGACCATTCCTATCACGTGACATAGCTCATGATAAAAATGTTTAAACCTTTGTTAATATCGGGAACACGTGGTTAACACAAAAGCAGATGTGTTAAAAAAAATAAAATTAAGCTGGGAGGTTACCGAAATTTCTGGTAGCACTGGGTAAAGGAAAAATATAAATAAAACAAAAATAAAACAGACTTTCCGACATGGATAAAATAGACGCTACTAGAAATTTTGGTAGCGTTCTATTTTTTTTTTTTTAAATTTACAAATTTTTAACCTAAAAACAAAAAAATTTAAAAAACACTCATGACTAAGCATAAAACTGTGCTAACATTGGCTCCACAGGGGATAGAGCTCTCCCTGAGAGGCTCTAAGAATATTTTGTAGTTTTAGTGCCTTGTCATTGGGCTATGGAGTCTTATTATGAAACACGCCGATATTTACTGTGAATTTAGGCCACCAACAACCTTAGTAAAATATTTTTTTGAGGAAGCGACCATTAAATGGGCCTCCAAATAGTTATGACCCATCAAGATGTTGCAAATCAAAAGTATTGTTCTGCAAAATATTGGAGATTATGAAAGGACCAAGCCATAAAGGATAAAATTTGGAATGCTTACCTAGGTCTTGATGCTGTGCATCCCATTTCAATACCAAATCTCTAATATGAAAATCTTCCTTTTTAGTCCCTTTATAAAAATCTTGCTTTACAACTTGCTGATATTTTCTTACCAAATCATATTGTTGTTCCTGCTTTTGCTGCACTTCTATGATATGATAAATTCTTCTGGTCATGTCATTTGGCTCAGCTTCATGATCTTGCAGAAATTTAGCAACAAGAATGGATATTTGGATTGGAAAAACAACATCAGTTCCATAAACCATTTGAAAGGGTGATGTATTAATAGATTTTTTGATTATCACCCTGTCAGCCCATAAAACAAATTTCAATTTAGAGTCTCAAAATTTCTTATTTTTCTCCAATATCTTGGTGATTATTATCACCAAAATTTTGTTAGATGATTCAGCTAAACCTTTCCCTTGTGGATAGTAATTTGTAGAGTGAGTAAGCAAAATAACATAATCTTCACAAAAATTTACCAATGGAGTAGCTTTAAAAGTAGTTGCATTATCTGCTACTATCCTTGATGGACATCCAAATCTGGTTACGATTCCCTCCAAAAAGTTAATGATGACTTTATGAGTAGCACTCCTGGTAGGTATTTCTTCAATCCACTTGGTGAAGTGATCAGTTGCAACAAAAATCCAATGATGTTTTCCACTTGAAGGCGGATGAATTTCCCCAATGAAATCCAATCCTTGTTGCTGGAAAGGTGCAGAAACAACTATGGGCTTGAGAGGCAAAAAATTTCAAATGTTTTTTACCAGTGAACTTATGACATTTTTCAGATGCTCTCACCTCAGCACATACATCAGAAAATAAGCTAGGCCAAAATAGCCAACTCTCAATATTTTTTATGAAATAATTCTCCAATAATGATGACCTCCACACAAACTACTATGCATCTCAAACATAACTTTCTTGGACTCATCTGGGTCAATGCACCTAAAAAAAAATCCCGTAGGATCTTTCCAATATAAATAGTTATCCTTGATGAAAAATTTAATGGTTTTCAGCTTCAAAGATCTCACTCTACTTTTATCAAAATTTGGAGGAGGTTTAAAATGCTGTAGAAAATAAATGATATCCTTATACCAGCTGCACTCAACAAGCTTTGCATCTAGTGCCATGTTGTCAATAGGTTCTGAAATTTTCCCTTCGAGATTGTCATCCATGAAATTCAAGCCCAAAACTCCACAATTTTCTCCAGCTAGTCGTTTGGCTAATCCTTGATCTTTGATTAGTTTACTAGGCTTTATCTCTAAATCAAATACAAGAACTTTAGTCACACACTTACTTCTTTTTCCATCAATATCAAGCTAAACTAATATTTCTCTAACAACAAATGAAGGCACATAGGAAATAATTTGAGCATGCAGAATATAAACTCTAAAAGCCTTTAGAGCTTTAACTAAAGCATAATAATGCTTTTCCAAAATTTCATACTTCAATTCTGCATCTCTAAGAGCTCTGCTGAAAAATGTTATGGGGGCTTCCTTATTTTCTGCATATTTTTGTAAAAAAAAACAACTATAGTATCTTGAGAGGAAAATGACAAGATCAAGAAAGGCTTTGAGTATTCAGGGCTTACCAACTGAGGTTCTTCAATGATATGTTTTTTGATCATCTCAAATGAATTACTGGCTTAAAATTTCCACTCGACTTCCTTGTCCTTCTTTAGCATGAAAGTAATATGCTTCACCACTTCAGCAAAATTGGGAATGAATCTTCTTAGAAAATTGATCTTACCAAGGAAATATTGAATCTCTTTCTTGGATCTTGGAAGTGTTAAGGCCTGAATTTCAATCACTCTTTTGGGACCAATTCTCACTCCATCTTTAGAAACTATGTGACCCAACATCTTGCCTTCTTTAGGAGAGAAATGAGACTTCTTTGGATTCAACGATATACCATATTTTCTGCATTTAAAAAGTACGTGTCTCAAGTGTTAAAGGTGCTCTTGATCTGAAGCTGAAAAAACAGTAATATCAACCAAATAGATGAAAAATAATTTATCTTTTTCTCCAATGAAATAAAAGTCCACAACACGCTGAAAAGTAGCCTCGACATTCATATGTTGTAAAATGTAACTAGGTCGGTCTTCATGTTGACTATGTCATTATGAAAAGAAGGAGACAAAGATAAACAACCTATAAACAGTGGAAAATATGTTGGAGATAAACCTTGTAAATTCGGCTTGAAAAATGCTGGAAAGGTCGGCTCAAATTATGTCCCAACAGTTCACTTAATAGGTCTGCTAATTATAGGGTCGAATAACTATAAATAGGCCAGAAAACTTCGCATAAAATACAGTGAATAGAACAGAGGTATGTCTGAGATTTTCGGTCAATAAGAATTGCAAACTTGTCTAAGGTTGTACAATAGATAAAATAATGCGGATCACCTAAGATTTGCGAACAAGTTTGAGGTAGGACAACGTGGAAAAGGGAGCAACTAATGCAGATTTTAGTGCAGATTGAAGGTATAGATTGCGGAGGTGACTGAAGGTGACTGAAGGTAACTGAAGGTTTATACTGCGGAAGTGATTGAAGTCTACATATTGCGGAAGAAACATAAGAGTGTAGACTGCGGATTGATGAAGCCAGTTTGCGAAGAATACAGTGCAGATTCTTACAAGGTTGCAGTGCAGATATCGCAAGGATTGTAATGAATTCTGAAGTGTAATGAAAGGAAGGTAAATCTGTGATTTACCTTCCTACAATAAAAGTATTACTTCTACTTAAAACATTTGTGTCATGTTCATGTTGGTAATTGAATTGATGAAAAATTAACTAGGAAGAATACATAAGCAAACAAGCTCATAAGTAATTATCAAGAAGAGAATTTATAACCTCTACAAATTCTCAACATGGTATCGGAGCTATGGTCATGATCAAAGACAATTTTAAGATCAGTTCAACACATTTATATTGAAGTTCAAGAGGCTTCAAAGTCATCTTGATGAACTAATTTCATTTCAATAAACGGGTGATCAAGCTATATGAGCTATACAAGTTCAGTAAGAAAGTCAATAACTGTGAATAAGTTCGAATTGTCTTGGTTCATCGTAAAGACATTGATGTTCAGTGATGCATTTGTATAAGACAAGTGTGAAGTTACAAGTAGAGATTAAGAATAGGATTTTGGTGATGTATCACGTACAGTGATAAGGATTCATCACGGCAAGAAGGCTTTGCTGCCATCATAGTGAAAAGGTTTCGATGTCACCACAAAAGTTCGACTTAAATTGCAGAAATAATTGCTGGTAACCACAAAGACATGCTTCAGTGATATTCTCTGCACACCATTCTAAGACAGAATGCGAATTTCAGTAAAGATACTTACAGAACCAGGATCTTAGAATTAATCATCATTTTTTTAGGTATCATCACAATATTAAAGTATCGAAGTTAGAATCATACTGATGTCCTGATCATTAGTTTGGGCTATCTTTAGTTTCATCATTAAAGAACTAGGCCACTCCTTCTACAACAACTAAGATTGGGATATCACTATGAATAGAACCAAAGTATGAAGCATTTTAATGAACTATGTCATCACAATCCAAAGCCTACCCTATAAAAAATAAAATAAAATTAAAGGGATCTTAATTGATAGTCCAAGGTACCAAGGAAATCAAGTAAGTATTTTTCATTCTATAATCAAATTTGGTTAAATGACTTTGTTTTTACAGGGAGTTCTATGAGCTGGTTGGGCTACCAAGAATCCTTGCATAAGGAGGATAGTCATAGTCCTCGAAGAAAGTAAAGTCATGGAAAGACTATATAGGTCAAGATTTATCTGAATACATGGAAAGGGATAGAATTAGGGCTCAAAGGATTCTTATGGAATCAGTCAAAGTCCTCACATCCCTCTGTCTATTAAGAATTGGAGACATCAAGAGAATACATGATAACCTGAAAGAACTATTCTATGCAATAAATAAGGTTATGTCACTTATACTCGATTTACACAAAATTGAGGTATCAAAGAATGAAGGGATATCAACTGTGCGACCTGGAAAGGATGATAAAATGGACAACATAACAAATAGACAAGAAAATTACCTCATTCAACTTGTGATCTCTATGCTAGATGGAAAAAGACAAATCTAGGGAAAAAATGTTGAAGGATAAAAGACTCAAACATTCACAGAAGAAAAAGGAAAGTTTAAGTGGGAGACTTATGGACATTACAAGAAAGTTGGCCCTAAAGGGAAAATCTCAATAGGAGAAAGAAAAAGAATATTCAAAGAAAATCTCACAAACTTATGAATAAGGAATTGAATTCTGTTGGTTATGTGATAATGTAGCATCCTGATCTAAGCATGGTAGGAGCTCCCGGTGAATCAGCTCCAGGAAAACCTCTCTGAAAAACATTACTAATGTAAAGTAGTCATCAAGAGCAAGGGTCATCATGGAAACATATTTCTAGATGTGATGACATATTGGTGAAGCAGGCCAAGGGAATGCAGCTCTTCATTCTTGAGAAATTGCTACAGATGACTCAAGAGAAAAAGGTATGAGGTATGTATATATTTATATGCTGACATTGGATGTTTTGAAGTCATGTCATGTGGTTGTAGATAATGGAATTTTGTACTTAGAAGTATGATCTATGGAGGAGTATCTCTCAATGCATGGACAGATGAAATCAACATAATATGTCCTCATGGAATATTAGGTGGTTGTATGTGAACGAGAAACTAGGAAATTTTTACGTTCTTGGGAATCAAGAATGTGCAGAGAGGAAGAGATCATGAAATGCAACCATTTCAAGAGGAAATTATCATCTGGAGGCCAATAAGGTGTGACTAGGAGATCTCCTGGAAATATATGTAGACTATGACAGAAGTCTGGTAAACAAGAAGACCCTTGGAAAAACATATCATTAGGAGATGTGTCAATCTGTATGAAGGATGCCAATGATTACAGGAAGATTTCATGGTGAAAGATCATCACTGAGGTAACTTTTGTTTTAAAATGTTCATATGTAAATGTTTATCTGGATGAATTTGTGTAGGGCTGCTAATCATGAGAAAGGATGTATGATCCTGGGAGATGATTCGAAGGAAAGCAACATGGAACAATATTGGACCAGATAAGGATGTTTGGTGAATCACTCTGATAGCTGACAAGACTCAAGATGGAAGTGATGAATGATCCGTGCCCTATGAAGCTAAAATATGGAGATTCCTTAATACCGAAATCCATGACATTGAGGACATGAATTCTTCATGAGCAGCTGGGTGTCTCACCATTGCTGCTGGAGGTCCCTGGTTAAGAGGGAGCTTTATGGTAAGTTTCTTACTTGGAAGAAACTTGGTAATTCCTAAGGATGAGATTAGGTACATTCTTTGTATAAGAATGAGTACATTCCCTTGTGGAATAGGTCCTCCCTGAGAGGGAGAGATAGACACATCATTCTGGTCTTGGGAAGACAGAATGGAGGATTGGGTAATCATCTAGCATTCGATACTCTTTGAGAATGTGATCGAGCATTTAAGATAAGAGGAGTTGAGGACCGATATTCTTTGAGGGTTAGATACCCAAGAGAAGAATAGTCTAGGAAGGTCATACTTTGGAAACGCCCGGGTGGAGTATGTACCTTGGAGAGACAATGAAGAAGGTGTCTATAAGTCATGTGTCTTGCCAGCATTGAAGCCCATTGTCTTGTTGAAGAGATGGGGCTGTTAGTCAAGGCCTTGCACTAGTACAATGCTGGTTGAAATGATGCTATACAGATGCGATTACCAATCCAATTTTTTTCTTATGAGATACTTTAGTTTGAAAGTGATCATGTAACTATATGAATACGTCCCTAGTTAAGAGGGAGTGTTGTAAAATGTAACTAGGTCAGTCTTCATGTTGACTATGTAATTATGAAAAAAAGGAGACAAAGATAAACAACCTATAAACAGTGGACAAGATGCTGGAGATAAACCTTGTAAAGTCGGCTTGAAAAATACTGGAAAGGTCGGCTCAAATTATGTCCCAACAGTTCACTTAATAGGTTGGCTAATTATAGGGTTGAATAACTATATATAGGCCAGAAAACTTCGCATAAATGACAGTGAACAAAATAGAGATATGTCTGAGATTTTCGGTCAATAAGAATTGCATACTTGTCTAAGGTTGTACAACAGATAAAAGAATGCAGATCACCTAAGATCTGCGGACAAATCTAAGGTAGGACAACATGGAAAAGGGAGCAAATAATGAGGAGTTTAGTGCAAATTGAAGGTATAGATTGCGGAGGTGATTGAAGGTGACTAAGGTAACTGAAGTTTTAGACTACAGAAGTGATTGAAGTCTACATATTGCGGAAGAAACATAAGAGTGTAGACTGTGGATTGATGAAGCCAGTTTGAGAAGAATACAGTGCAGATTCTTACAAGGTTGCAGTGCAGATATCACAAGGATTATAATGAATTCTAAAGTGTAATGAAAGGAAGGTAAATCTGTGATTTACCTTCCTACAATAAAAGTATTTCTTCTGTGTAAAACATTTGTGTCATGTTCATGTTGGTAATTGACTTGATGAAAAATTAACTAGGAGTAATACATAAGCAAACAAGCTCCAATGATGCTACCAGATGTTAAAGATTTGAACCATCTCCTAACATCACCCTCAAGGCTCTGAAAAAAACTCGCATCCAAACATCCTCATGCTCAATATTCAGATTGTCAGCATAGGCATAGAAATCATCAAGGTGTTCTTCAGCTGTTACCTCTCCCTCACCACTAAATTTAGGTATATACTTGAGATAATCTCGTGCAGGTAATGCATTCATAGGTTGAGGTAAAACTAAAGGGGCATACCTAGCAACAAAAATTGCATCCATTCAGTTAGGGGATGGGTTTTGACCTGTCATGGTATGAGTTTCTAGGATTTGAGGCATAATAATTGGTGGATTTGGAACAACAGATGATGAAGCACCAACACTTGATGTAGAAACTGTTTGTTGGCCAGAAAGCAAGGGAGGAACAAAATTTTTCTGCAAAATTGGGGGACAGAGTTTGCAACACTTATTTAAAGACAACCTTTGAGAAAACAGTAGCAGAGGCAAAAAAATTTCGTTTTCTCTTTTTCTTGATCAGATTCTCAGAATCAGGGATAGGGATTCTCAAAGGGGAATATGGGTTAGCCCTGGTTCTAACCCTTGTAGGAGCCAAAACTTTAACAATGGAGTCACCAGGTGTAAAGTAGTCTAAAAATATAGCTGGAACTGTACACCTCAGAGCCAGACTTATAACTCTGTCATTCACCCAGGGATAAACTTCAATTCGCTTCCCCGAAAATGACGCGAATATGTTAGCACAAGGATATGTTAGCACAAGGAGTCACTCCTTGACTACAAAGGATTAATCCTTTCACATCATATTTCATTTTAAAGTAAAAGGTTTTGAGTGGTGGGATGGCTTCTTAAAGAGTTTGAAATGATTTTTACTCTTTTAGACGTTCATGCATTTGGCAAATTGTGGCAAGTATAAATTGTATGGATAAATTGGTATTATAGGGGAGCATATTTTAACAAAGGAAAGCTGACAGATAGCTGGTACTCAATATAAGAAATATGCATATCTTAAATCAATCACACAGCTACAAGAGTGGCCTTTTACATAAACTCTGTTTTATGTAAAGGAAAATACATTTAGAAAACATAATACATGCATAAATTATTTCATAAATCTTTCATGAAACCTTTACTAACATGCTCTACATAACATATATATGATTTGCAGAAGACTAAACAACATATAATTAGCCATTAGATCCTCTAACAGCTCTCTTACTCATACTTTACTAGCTGCTGCAACTCATAAATTAGAAGAATAAAACAATAAGAGAAACACACCATACATTAGATAGTCCTTGAAACACAAAGTACTCCAACATGAAGTGTAAAAAGGAGTTTTATTTATTACGATAAGTCTTCAGGTTGACCAAAATCCAATCCTAAAATGGTATTTACAAATGATATATATATAGAGAGAGGCACCAACCCGATCTCTCCTAAGAAGAAGGATTCCACTCCTCCTCACATTACATAGGAGTTACAAAATATTAAAGAAATATCCTATCAAAATATAACCAACATGACAGATGTAGATAGGAAGAAAGAAGACAATTCAAATTGTGCTGCTGAGTATGCTAGAAACCTACCTCCTTTTCTACTGATTTGTCTCTCCATGACCTTGGTTCTTTAAAACCCATATGTATTCATTAAATGTGACTTTTAACAACATCAAAACCACTTATAAACCATCACTTGACATGTCCATATCGTTAGGAGTCCTTATCATTCTTGAAATATCTCGAAAATTCTGCTGACAGCTGTCAAAAATCATTTAAAACAGATGGTACCAAAAATTTCGGTAAAAACCCGTAACTGTGCAAAAACTGTGATGCTACTCGAAATTTAGGTAATGCTCTGTTTCCTTATAAAAAATTCACAACAAGATACTTGAAAAATTCTGTGCAAACTTAAACATTCTGAAAATTGAGCTGTTCAAAAATATAAGTAGTAGGAAAAAAGGTATTTCACTAGGAAATCCTTTTACCTCTCCTCCATATGAGCTGCAACTTCTGCAAGCTTGTCTAAATCTATTTTTCTGTCAACTGATAATTTTAACCTTGTAGTCCTAGTGGCTATCTCTTTTGCAATGACCTTTTTCTCTTTTGATCTCTTCTAGTTTTTTCTTCTCTTGGGGGATCCTATTTGCTGGTCTAAAGGGGATTTAACCTTATCTTTCTTCTTGGACCCACTATATTCTACAATTGAAGGCGTTACAATCTATCACCTTTCAGATTGCCTCTCCACATATATGAATTTTGTCATCAATCTAGGGTTATGCAGGGCTTTATATTTCAGCCTGAATTTGTTGCTGGCTCTTGTATGTCTTTTCCTTCTACCAATAGCTTGTCTTACATCATTTTGTTTTTTCTTGCTGCTAATATCATACCTTGCATCCTTTAGGAGCCCCTCATCTGAGTTGGTGGGATGATAGTCCTTTTGAACCTTTTGCTGAATGTTTTCTTCTAAAACTTCGATCAACACCTCTTCTTTTGATTTTTCCGCAACTACAGACTTTCCTTTTCGTGATCTAGCATATATCTTGGGAAAAGGAGAAATAGGAGGCATAATCTTCATTTATTTGGGCTTTTTGGTAGATGAACCTTCTCCTTTTTCCAACTTCTCTTCAACTTTGGCTGGGGGAGCCTTTTCCCATTTTCCCTTAGCCTTCTTGTAGATATTCACTTTCTTTGATTTTCTCTTAG
This sequence comes from Pinus albicaulis, assembly GCA_034641835.2. NCBI lineage: Eukaryota > Viridiplantae > Streptophyta > Pinopsida > Pinales > Pinaceae > Pinus > Pinus albicaulis. Next base: position 68,162,551 of record CM076575.1, read on the forward strand.
CCCTTTTACCAATTGATGAACCAATTGGTTTCTTGATTTTTCCCTTCTTTTTGGAAGGTTGAGAATATTGCTGTGAGGCTGGAGATTTCTGAGCAAGAATGTTTTGTGTAGGTGTAGGTTGTCCTGCCCTATAAAATAGGAAATGCTCCCAATTCTGGTTTCTTCTTATGAGTTCTTCAACAACCACCACCTTGATAATATCTTGATGGTAATTTCTATACTCTAAAGCCGTTGCATGGGTTTGTGTCGTAGATGACATCTTAGTCAATATTTTCATTAGAAAGAAAGGTAGGTTGAGGGTCTTCATACTTGCAATGTGAAACAAAAACGTCATGTGATACATAAAAACAACAGTGTACCTCCTCTCAAAGGTAAGGTAGATCTTAATGAGCTTGAAATTTTCAGCCCATTCATTCTTGAGATAAATTCTAGGAATCCCCTTAGCCCATTTAGGGTCTCTGTGTTCATCTTTAATGAAGCTTTTGAGGTCTCCTCTAGTGATAACTTGGCTTTTAAACCATTTTTATCCTTCCCGTGGGAGGTGGAAAGCTTCAACAATGGATTTTGTTGATACTTACAATCTAAGGCCATAAACATTTGCTTCTTGCTGATCAAATGAGAGGGAAAATTCCTTAGCTACTCCTAGATGAGAGCTTCCTAACCTTAAAAAAAATGGATACCACCCTGCGTGTACAAAGAACCTCCTCACATTCAGATTAGTATCAACTAAATCAGATCCTTGAGGCTCAATGCGTTTTAGTTTTCCTCCTTTCTTAGTCATCTTCAACAATAAAGAAGGCTATCTATTATAATTTGATAGGTGTCAAGATTAGGAGAGCTTACTTAACAGGTGTTGTTGTACCTTCAATGTAAAATGTCTGAAAAATGGGTCTCCCTCTTCAAGCTGCTAATTGGAACTGCTCATTCACCAACAACTGAACTCGAAAACTAATGGTTTTCCCTTTCTTTCAGTGATTTAAAATGGTATGTTGGTTCACCTTTCCATGCATGAGATATTTTCATAATGGGAAATATCATGGAACGTATAACACACCTTGTGGTAGTCATGATTAAATTCAGTTGGCTTCTTTGTTTCAGATTATCTGCTACATGTGGCTGAAGTTGAAGGAATTGGAGCTGATAGTCACCTCCATCGTATTCTTATGACAGGCCTAAAATTTCGACAATGTTCATGCGTGATTAAACCAAACAATCACCACATTTAATTGGAGATCCATGATCTACCTTGACACTAGATACGCATCTTGACATGTGGATATAATGACTCAAGCTGAAAGACATCACAAACAATGGTTGGCTTTTACAACTGCACATCGACACCTAGCTTCTTCCACGTATAACCACGACTTAACTTGACATCACTCAACGTAGACCTTTCCTATAACGTGATATAGCTCATGATAAAAAGGTTTAAAACTTGGTTAACATCGGTAACATGTGGCTAACACAAAAGCGAATGCGTTTTTTAATTTTTTTTATTATTAAACAGGGGAGTTTACCGATATTTCTGGTAGCAACGGTTAAAGTAAAAACAAACATAAAACAAAATTAAAACAAGCTTTCCGACAGGGCTAAAATAGGCACTGCTAGAACTTTCTGTAGTGCTCTAAATTTTTTTGAAATTTACAATTTTTTATCCTAAAAACCAAAAATTTAAAACACACTCATGACTAAGCATAAACTATTTTAACACTCACTACAAAATGCAATTGAGAGTTGGGAAATGTTTGTTTAACAAATATTATTAGGATGCAAATGGGACTCAAAAATACGTCAAGCAACTATGTTAATATTGGAGTGTGTAAGGTATCTCTTAAAAAGGAAAAATAATGAGATAAAAAAAGGGATAAACCAACATTTCCCAATAAAATAAAGAAAACATTGATCTTTGCACAACAGAAGAGGTAAAACAAGCATTTTTGTAATAGAGAGGGTTGGAAAAATCATGAGTAGGCCAGAAGATGAATTAGAACCTAATGTGAATTAGAGTCAAAGGAGCTTGTAACCCCATCAACTGCCATGAAAATTCCAATGCCGAACTTGATGATGTCTGTTAACATTGGAAAATCGTACGGGCAAAAGGCATTAAAAATGTCAAGCAAAGGTACACATAAAGGTTTTCGGGGAAGAAATACATTAGGAGGAGCCAAAAATTTATTTTTTCTTAAGGTCAGAGGACAAAATTTATGCACTGCACACAGGAAACACTGGCTCTCAGCGCACAAAAAGACTTTTTCTTCGATAGTTGCACACTGCGCGACTATCCCTTCAATAGTCGCACGGTCCTGGGGATGAAAAAATGTCACCATCCATGACCACTTGGCATACTTGATGAAAAAGATTCTCACTCAACCTAACCAAGTACTGTCGCCTTTGATCCATCTTGAGGCTTTTGTGTAGTACAAAAAGGAATCATATCCCCATTCTTGTGTTACCATCCATCTTGGGCCAAGAGAAGGAGGTAAAATTTGAAAACAGTCTATAAAACCCAGCCTTGGGAAGAGAAATGGGAGACACATTGCTATGCTAGAAAAAATTCTCCAAAGAAAACCAGCTTGTGTTGTCTAGCAATAGGAGGATTGGAAGGACTCAATTTTTGGCCACCCAACATCTCAATCCAAGAGAGAGGAGTTCACGACGTGTTCGTCAATCTACCATCCTTTGACAGGGAAGAGAGGCTTGTTGAAAATTTGAGGGGAAGAGATCTCCCTTGTCTTGGATATTGGAGTTCCGTAGCTAGAAGGATCCACTACAAGAGATTTAACATTCTATCTTCTACTACTACCAACACCTAATAAAGGGAGACACTCTCCATTGCTGAGTTATTAGTGTGTTTTCTCTATTGAGCGGGTATCTTGTGCATGTTGTGTTGTTTTGTTTCATTGTTTATGTAGCATGCTATGTTTCCTTTCTAGCTTAGCTTATTACATGTTGAACATTTTCCACTAACGTTTGACAAACCATTTTGACTTGTGACCCTTATGTAGGTAAGGATCCTAGGCTACTAAGAAAAGTGTATTTTTCCCGCTCATGCACCAAATACATTACCACAGGAATGTCGACTCCACTAGATTATTTATTTTGAGTTAATGGTTGTTGATGCAGGTCCTTCTTCCTGCTCATCTTGCTGCAAATCACCCCTGCATCCTCTCAACCTATCCAGTCACACTCAGTGAGGAGTTCTACCCAGCAGGGGAGGCATATTTTTTTTCATTTTGCCCGACCACATGCATTCTACTCAAACATATGCTTTTTCTGCGCGTGTGGGAGGATAAGTCGCACGGTAGGCAGCAAGCTCATTTTTTCTTGATTTTCCCATTTTTTGTAGTTGTAAAGTGTTTGGAAACTCATAAATTTTTTTCCATCATTGTGTTCTGGTAGTTTAGGACTGGTTAAGACTCTTATTTGCTAGAATTTAGCTTAGAAACTAACTAGTTTTAATTTTAATGCTTTATTTTTGCAAATCATACATAGTTTAAGTAGGAAAAAGTAAGTGGCCTTCAATCCACACATGTTGTCCAAACAAGCAATTTAATGATAAAATATACAAAAAACATAGCGTAGTTAGCATAAAATTAAGTGGCCCATATATCCACATATATTTAGCTAATTCAAGTTTTTTCAATTTTAGCATTAGGAATTGGGACTAGGACCAAACTGTCGAAAATAAAGCAAGTAATATATTCCACCCTTGTACCTCACGGCGAGGCTGGGTACACACATGAACACTTTCCTAAGACAATTTTCCATCTCCCTATAATGCAAGCATAATCTAACTAGGCAAGGTATAAGCGGCCCGTAATCCGCACATCGTTTATTTTTGCAAGGAACAATAACACATAGGGTAATTAGAAAATGATTGTAAAGGATCAATGCATATCCACATCTCATAACACTTGTGGTTGCACACTCCAAAGCACACACAAAGCATCGGTAAGCATTGGACTAAAAGGCACCAGTGTGTTGGGACCTTTATTCTCTCCTTATAGTTACTTCACTAAGGCACACCCTAATAAATGAGACTCTCTAAAAATAATCACTAACGAAACTCACTGAATTCTCCCCAAGGGGCCACAAAAGAAATTATAGTTCAATTTAGGACCATTGGGAGTAGGCATACAATAAGCCGTCGTGGTCATAATAAATTTTGAAACATAGATTTTGAATTTTTAGGGAGCTTCAAATCCATCTATCTGCCCACGGAATGAATACTCGAGCGTTACGAGAGACCCGTTTCAAAGGGGGTTAAGCTTAGGCCTAGTGCATGTAGTACTTTTTAGGGCTACCTGACCCATATAGTGCTCGGTACTGGTAGCTGATTACCAAGAAGCTCAAGAATCAAATGCTCATGTGAGACAACGGTACTTTAGTGGCAAAAACTAGGGCATCCTTCCCTATAAGTGACGGTGCATGCAACACTTGATCCTCTTACCATTACCTTAGTCAATTCCTTAACTACTAGAAGGCATCGCTAGTTATTTCGGGATGTTATCCCCAATACCCATCAAAAGACATCTTCACAAAGCCCAGTTTCATTGAGAGTGTAAGGATGAATAGGTCTATATAGGCTTTTGAGTATTGTTGAGCTTCAAAGATGTTCTTCTCTGCCACCACATTCCACTTCATTTCCTTTGTCCATTATTAATTTCAGGATTAAATGATCAATAGGATTAGTTAAAATTTCTTTAATATTGTATATAATGTCTAACTTGCTATGTTTTCATGATTTCGTTGTTGTAGTACTTTTTGACTACACCTAGCTACAGAATGCAGACATTCTGTAGCTAGTTGCCGATTCTGCAGCTGTCTTCATGTCTACGCAGGTTCTAGGTGTCATCTCAGGGAAAAACACATATGGTCGTATTCCACATCATTCCCTCATCATTTGTTACTCCCCACGAAGTCTGAGTTAAAGTATTAAAGCGGTTATGCACGAAGAAGAGAGGCAGTTTCCTATCAAAACACAGACTCTACAGATGTCCGTAGTAAAGCACAAGACTATTAATAAGAGTTTTAATTTGATTAGGAATGGGAAAGACACTTATCCCTGTTTTTCTCAAGAAATATTTATGTAATTTCATTATAAGTATGACTCGGGAGACCGAGAAACTGTTGGTTAGATTTTGTTTCTGTTGCTAGATTTTGGAAGGCTGTAAATACTCTGTTTTGAAGAATTTATCCTTTAATGAAAGAGACATAATTTTATTGCATGAGCTGAGTCAATATTGAGTAGATCCGCGTGCTGATCCGGTGGTAGAGGGCCCCTAATACCCGTGAAGCGTTATGCATTTGGTTTAGATAAGTAGCCGTAGCTTTGTTTCATTCTCAATTTAAATAGTTTTCTGAACTTTGCTTACAGTTGATACTACAGTTTAGCTTTGTTCTCATGAAGTATTCCAAAAGATCACTAATCCGGAATGAGGCATAATTGTAGCAATTTAGAACTTTACGTTTTTTTGTGTTCAATTGTAATTAGTTGTTACAGCTAGTCCTATTCTCATTAATCTCTTCCAAAATATCACTAACTCTGGATAAGGCTTAGCTGTAGTGTTTTGGTTTACCTGCGTATTGTTATGTTTTTATGCCCATTTGCACTGAATGATACAGCTAGACTTTTTTGTACAAGCTATTCCAAAATATCACTCATCTTGAACAAGACAGGGCTGTAGTATTTCATAGAATTAGTTGCATTTTAGCTTAGTCAATACTCCGGAGGTAGATGTAATTCTAGTTTAATTCTGTCACAATATTTCAAGCTTGATAATGGTACTCTAGTTTAACTCTGTTCACTATATTAGTATCATTCTAGTTCAGTTCCAATTCATTTCAAGTTAGATAATATCACTCTAGTTTGGTCTTAGTTCATTGTATTAGCATTTTAGTTTAGTTGTTATCCATTGCATTTTAAATTGTATTAGTTGTTAAATTTAGATACCACGGTCTTCATTATTTACAAAATATTCTTGTTCTGAATTCCTATTAATACATCATCATATGGACAAGAACTATCAATAACAGTTTAAGGCCTTGAGTATTTTGCAACCTTTTTACAATTTCACAAACAAGCCTTTTTCTCAATCTATAACTTTTGAATGAGGCCTAGTGGTGCTAAATTGAGTTGCAGAATAGAATTAGAAGTTAGTTTAGAGTAGAAATCTTATTGTGCTACAAATGTTCTTTTCAAATTATGTTCCAATAAACCTTCAACCATGGATGAGATGTTGTAACATTGTAAGTTGATTGTTGACTTAGGAAAACCTCAGTTGCACTAAAAACTTATCCTTTTCTCAAGCTATTCCAACATATCTCTAAATGAATGAATTGGATGAGTTCATGATATGGGTTACTGAGTTCATGTTGTGATTTGTTTCTTTGCTATAAGTCCTTATCAAGCTTTGCATTTTCTGTCCTTTAGTGCACACCTAGTTTAGAATAGTTTTCACTCTGTTTTAGTGTAAAATTCTTAGCTCTTTTTCAACATAAAAACCATAAAACCAAAAACATCATAAAAACACTAAACACAACGTAGTGAGAAACAAATACCTAGGCACATATAGTGCACCACACTTCAACAGTTTACTAACCCTAGTTGACAATTAATGAACTCAATTTAGGAACACTAAGTTGAGCACAAAAAGTATCATACACAAAACAAACAAAACCACATTTTTTGCTTGCTTGATCACATAACGTTAAATTAAAGGAAAACTTGCCTCTTATTTTTTCACTTTGTTTTATGCATGTGATCGTATTTTTTTTGATAAAAATCTTCCTTCCTCCAGAAAACCAAAAATAACACCATGATTAAGATATTCAAAACCATAACAGACCCAAGGGGACCCCATCGATCTAGGGGTTTCTTGGACCTTCCCTAATTAGAGGGAGGAATGCCAGGTCTCCCGCAATTTAGGCGTCGAAGATGGAACACTTCCACCATTATCAGTTCATCCTTTATCGGGGCATATGTGATTGGAAACCCCCAAGGGTCACCCAAAACCACACCAGTGGAAACCCCAACAGGGTCACCACACTCAAGTCCTCCCAAAACCTCGAGAAGGAAGAGGAGCGCTACCCTTTCGGGGAGTGAGCAGAATAATCATCAAGGCATGCCACCGGGTAATATTCCCCAGGCACCCTCCCTAAACCATCACATTCAAACACCTGTTTTTCCACAGTGTACAATGGTAGTCAATACTCAGTTACCCTTCTTAGCATCACTTAATATTCCAGATCTAACAAAGTTAACTAATGACCCCATTTCTCATGGCCTTAAGTGGCCTCCCATGCCCACGAAGCTCCATTTATATATAAAAAAATTTGAAGGGAAGCAAGCAGAAGACCCAAGAAATCATATTATGACTTTCCACTTGTGGTGTTTGTCTAATAGTATCATTGATGATACTATTAGACTAATATTTTTTCAATGCACCCTAACAGGGCCTGCGGCGAAATGATATGTCGAGCAACCTTATGCTTCTCATAGAACCTTTAGTGCCCTTGCTGCCACATTCCTCACCTATTTTCAACTACCCATTAATCATGATTCAGGAATGGAACTGTTGACTCATTTTAGCCAAACGCAAGCCATCCATATATCGTACCATCTCCATGAATGGCGGTGACGTCGCAGTTTGTGTAAATCCAAACTTGACGATAGACTGTTGTTGGACTTATTTTTGAAAACTATAACAACTGAGATCTCAAAAGATGTGGCAACGCAAAAAAAAACCTCTGAGGAAGACGCCATTAGCAAGGCCCAACAACTTGAACTCATTTACACCCAATCAGGATATATTTACAATGTCCTTCTGAATTCCTCACGCCTGCAAACTTATATAGAGTTACCATGCCTGTCAAATACTGTAGATGGTTTGATTGGGTCCTTAACTCAAGGTCACCTAGGAAGTAGTATCTAGTACCCAGGATACTCATACGATTATACTCAGAAAATGTCGCAACCTAGATACCATCAAAGTCAGTCTGCACCTTTACAGGATATGATGAATAGGTTAATACCATACCATGAACAATAGGGAGGCTTGTGCCCTCCCTCGCATTTGAACCTATACTCAACAAGGAATGCTGATACAAGAGAGGCCCCCAAGCAATCTTACACCAATCAAAGACATGGGAACCTATATCCCACTTTCCCCACAAAAAATCCACCACCAACGCAAAACAACGCGCTGGTAAACCTAGTGCAACCATCTTGGGCTCAACAGCGATAGTCTTACGACCAGGAGAAAAACAATAACCCTCCAAACACTGAAAAAAATAAGCCTAGGAATAAGCAAAAGGGAGACTCTACACAGGGGTTCAATAATCAACAACGCCCCCTGCAATCTCAGTCTGGGGGCAACCCCAGCTGAAATGAAAGCCAAGAGCCAAATAGTAACTCCCAATGGAAAAAAAAAACCTAGTCTAAGGAAAAATAATTCTTGTGCCATATGTGGTGAATACGACCATTACACTCACCATTGTCCCGAAATTCTTGAATTGAAAAACTTTTAGGGTAGCCGTGGACAAGGGGGACTTACTCAACAACTTGTTGTAATGCAGGAGCCTTTCACCCACCAACAATTGGTTAACACCCAATGAAAATAACCAACCCAAAATGACACCAGAGGAGGCAACCACGAGATCTACATAGTTGGTGAAGAATTTTTCTTCCAAACAAGGAATAGGAACTACGATACAGCCCCGGAAACCAACCCATCAGGACGAGTACGAGTGCACCTACTGCAACGTTAACCATATCCAAAGTACCTATAGAGCCCCTTCCAAAAAAGGTCAATGGACCAACCAGGCACGTAGGAAATCACTATAAAGATGCTCATAGCTATAGCATAGTAGATGATTTAGCACTATCACCAGCTACTATGTCAGCCTTGGAAGTTTTTCAATCGTGACCAAGAAAACAAAATAATTAATTTCCGCGTTAGGTGCAATCAATCCTTCCGATTCACGCCTAATGGTTTTCTACCTAGACAAAGAAAGCCCAAGGATTCCTTCTCTGGTCGTTTTCCAAATATCGGTTTCAGTTTAGAACATCACCATACACTGATGCATCGTTGATGAAGGAGCATCCACATGTATCATGTCCAAATCGGTTTGGAAAAAGTTAGGTTCACCTGAATTAAAACCATCTAACATCATGCTTAGAGCATACGACGGTCGCCCTTCAGCCCTCGTTGGTCTATATCAAAATGTCCCTGTAAACATGGCCGAAAAGACAATTCTTATAGACATTGACGTCTTAGATGCATAACTAGACTACAATATAATCCTCGGGCGGAGTTATATGTAAACCATGACTGCAGTCACTTCCTTTGTATTTAGTGTAATGATGTTTCCCCATGACAATCAGATCATCACCATTGATCAACTCACATACTACGACAAGAAACCCATGGTGACCCTCGATGTCGTGTTATCATATGTAGATGCAACTACATAACCACTTACATGGTATATAGAATTCGGGCCCGTCTAGTTCAAACCATCTTCCATCCTAGGGTCATTCCTAGGAGATCCCCCCATTATACCAGAGGGAGTCCCAAAAAGCACGAGGGCACCGGTGTGAATGATGCTCTCATCATACATCGAAACTATCCCAAACATAAAAACCAACAGTATGAAGGCTGAAGCCACTGGAAAGACATTCCTAACCTATGCCATTTTGTAAACTCCATTTTTATACCCCCCACTTGGTTTTGTGTCAAAACAAGTAATGGAAACTATGACATTGCCGAATATGGATTTCGCAATACCCATGTGGTATTTGGTCCCACCAGCCATGATAGGGAGTTTAGGGATCACCTCTACAGGAATAACCCATATTTCCCCTCAAGAGGTCACATCGATTAACGAAACACCTGTAGCAGCGTAAACAAATATGACCAAGAAAAATAACAAAAAAGGGAAGAAAATTGAAACCCCCAAGTTACCTAGGGCATTACAAGCTTGCACATTGTGCGATATCATAGGTCATACTACTAATATTTTCCCGAAGTTAGATGAATTGAAACCCCTTCTAATGCGTGTGCCATATGTGACCATTATGGGCATTATACCCATCATTTTTCAGAGATACAACGATATAGGGATGCCTTGCAAGCCCTAGAGCAATATTACCAAGAGGACCCCTCAGCTCCACCCATGAAAACATACAAGGGAGAAACTAAAACCATACTATACATACGAGAGGATCCTACATCTTTCTCGTATATAGTCACCTTAATGGCCTAGAGATGGAAAACATAAGCCATACTGCATATCCTAGTTTGCGCACTATGTGACAAGCTTGATCATTTAGTCACACAATGCCCCAAGTTAAGGGTGTTTAACCATTGGTATCTAATCCATCCAAGTTTCCCAAAGAAACTTAGTTCGGCATCGAAGACATACGTGTCAGATTTTTCGGGGAAACCACCACGTGTGTTGTCGTCCCCATATTATCAATTCTCGTCTATGTTGGATTTCATGCGACGCTTCATCGCTGAGAAACCTGACTTAGTCAGCTCAGACACAAAATCCACAAACAACACTACAAATCAAAGGACGGAAGCAACAAGGACCATATTGTATGTGTCAGAGGAGAGACGGTCACCTGAACGACCATGTCCTCAAGCTCCAGTCCAACTCTGCACACTCTGTGATGAACGAGATCACTTCATCGCTAACTGTGCAGCTCTAGAGTTATTTCAAAGATGGTACCGGATCAACCTAGTGTACTACGGTGGCCTACAAGTAGTCCAATATTCATGCCGAGTTTGTTCAGATAACCACCTGGTTTTTCGTTGTACCTACATCCCCTGCTTCTTTTTGGCGTTAAATTATTTACGCTAGGCCATAACCCATCTCATTGCAGTAGACATATTAGATTCAAACTCAGTGGAAAGTTCGACAACCTAAGAGAATGAGGCAACTAGGTCCATCCTCATCATATCAGTAGAAAAACGACCAACAAGGGGGCAGATTATCGCCCCCAACTGCCCTCCACAAATAATACAAGTTTGTGCATTGTGCAACACACAAAATCATTTGATCGCTCAATGGAAAGATTTACGATCACTTCGAAAATTGTACCCAATTACTTCAGTAGTAAGAAATGAGTGGAGAACCAAAAGCAATAGTCTTGTCTGATTTGTCACGACAACCATCATACTCAACATTGTACTTACATCCCCCAATTTCGAGCCATGTTAGACGTCATAAGCTCATTGGTCATGAAATACCTGAATGTAACTGATTTCGAACCTAGGCAACTTGGTAGAATGAAACCTTCCCCCCATCATCACCAAAACCCTAGGAAGGCTAAGGTGACCAATAATCCTAGCAGGGCACAAAACCAACCAAGAACAACATGTGTTATATGAGACAGAAAGGGACACATGGTCAATTAATGTTAGGAACTCATTAAACTCACTGAAAGTATTCGCATGGTCACCACCATACCGCAGATCTATCCCTCTAATCAGGAGAAGGTCACACGCTCCTATTGTAGGATTTTCTCGCAATTCCACCACACTATGAATTGTGAATATCTCCCAGGGTTTCAAGTGGAAATAAAAATGTTGAGTTTAGAGTCCCTAAAGGAGCCACACCAACCAAGACCAATGGCTTGGAGATGGAAGAAGTGCAAAAATGCCCCAATGGCCAAACATCTCCAAACATCCACTTCTGGCATGGAGAGTAGTGTTTTTTCTCACACCATCTACTCAATAGGTACCTTTACTCCATGCACCATTTTCATGAGCCATAACCATGAAACAGAGATGTGCCCCATGATGAAAAATTTTTGGCACCTCTGCATTCAACGCAACTTCTAAGTACAAGAATGTGCCCGTGCCCTTCGTATGCCACCATAAGAGCACGAATTTGATCTCAAACAAACCACCACAATGGAAATTCTTCCACCATTTAACGCTGATGAAACACAACACCATATACGATTAATCTCATCATGCATGGGAACCATGAATCGTTCTGTATGCTCATATTTCATTGGTGTCGAGACCGCTGCAACTACCACAACAATAGCAATACGATCGACAATGCAAACCCTACCCGTCTACACCCTGTCAACCTCGTCTAGTTCCACAACATCAACCACATAATCATATTCATGTATGTCGACCAACACTGTAAGGCTCGAACCAATTCCTCAAGACCTCGCACAAACCTATTCCCCCTTAGACATCTTGTTTCACTCTGATGAAGATATTCTAGAGGCCATGATAGAATGATATTGTCCATGGGACTCAATGCATCACCACTCATTTTTTCTTCCTAAAAAAACGTTCAGGCCTAGCAACCCAGAAACCCAGGATATATATGCCATTGAATCGAAATAATTCCTCATATCTGGGAAGATATACTGGTTCAATAAACCTATCCTAGCGCCCGATGCATTCGAAGAAGGAAATATGTCGAATATTTCACCAGCCATTAAGTTGAATATCTCAAGAAAACCAGAAAAAACCGAAGAAATATCGCTAGGGGCAACATTCTCCCCAGCTAGGTTCATATACCCAATCGCTTACACATAGTTTGTTTCCAACCCTGTACCCTTCATGAAAATGCAAGGCACCATCCGATTCTGCACCGATTTTTGAGATTTAAATAAATATTTTCCCAAGGACAATTACCCTACCCAATTTATCGACCAAGTTATTGATTCTTGCGTCAGTCATGAGACCTTTTCCTTCATAGACGAATTCTCAGGGTACAATCAAATTCAAATATGACACACGGACTGGTACAAAATGGTGTTCACTACCTGTTGGGGCATGTTCACATATCAAGTTATGCCTTTCGGTCTTAAAAATGCTGGAGCCACCTCCCAACAGGCCATGAATTATGTCTTCGATGACCTGACTCACCTCATTTTAGATTACTTGGACGACCTCGCTGTACGATCCAAGAAACGAAGTGACCATCAGGAGGACTTATGGTTGGTATTCCAACGGTGAAGATACTACAACCTATGCTTGAACCCCTTCAAGTGTGTCTTCTGCATTAATGCAGGCAGACTATTAGGATTGATTGTATTCCAACAAGGGATCAAAGTTGACCCCCTCAAGGTCCAGGCAATAAAGGAAGTGCCATCACCTAAAACTCTTAAACAACTTCAAAGGCTGCAGGGGAAATCCAACTTCTTGCGATGCTTTGTCCCCGACTATGCCACTTGCGCGCAAGGTTTCCTACACCTGCTCCATCAGGACATTCCATTAAAATGGAATGATCAGGCTCAAAATTCATTTGAGGCACTAAAAGAAACATTTTATTTAGCCCCTTTGATCAGTCCACCCAATTACGAAAAAGACTACACCTTATATCTATCAGCATTAGACATAGCCATAGCTGGGGTGTTAGTCCAAGACAGGACAGAAAATAAAGAACACGAAATATATTATGTCAGTAAGAACCTATCTAGCCCTACTTTAAAATACGAACCATAAGAAAAAACTTCCCAAGTACATGGAGTACAAAAACTTCGACATTACATCATCTTGAGGACTACAAAAATCATAACAACTATCAACCCCATGAGATATCTACTAACCCACCGTCTGATGAACCATAAGTACGCTGGATGGTTAGTCATACTATGGGAATTCGACCTACATTTTAGCTCCCCCAAGAGAAAAAAAACATTAATCTTAGCTGCGTTTATCATTGACCTTCCAAGTATGACTCGAGGGTCCCCAATTAACGACTCACTGCTAGTTTAACATCTATTCTTAATGAAGACCGAGGACCCCTGGTACAACGACATCCTCCTATTCTTTGGAACCCAAAATTTCAAACCACAACTCACCCATGATGACAAAAGGCACATATGTCATCAGCCCCCCCGATACCTTCTCATGGGGGATGCCTTTTATCGAAGAGGCATTAACACTATTTTACGCTGATGTCTCACACACAACCAAGCTAAGCAAGCCCTAAACGACTACCATAGGGGGGCTTGCGGCAATCAACTCTTAGGGATGGCCACTGCCTAAAAATTCACGCGGGCTAGTTATTTTTAGCCCACCCTATTCCACGATTACATTCAAGCAATAAAACAGTGTGAGTGATGCCAACGGTTCACGCACAAGGCAAGAGAACCTCTCGCTCCTTTGCACCCAGTCATTGTAGCAGGTCCATTTTTCAAATGGGGAATCAAATCTATGACTTGCAACCCTACATCATCTGGTAACCAAAAATACATTATTGTAGTCGTCGACTATTTCACCATGTGGGAAGAAGCCATGCCTACATATGACAACACGACAGAAATCACAACACAGTTTATCTTCAACCATGTCATTGCACGATTAGACGTGCCTAAGGAATTAGTCTCCGACCACGGAAATAATTTTGAAAATGAAATACTCCAAGCTGTCTCATCATCTAGGATTCACACATGAGTTTGCATCATCGTACTACCCCCAGTCCAATGGTCAATTAGAAGTTGTTAACAAAGTTCTCAAAACGATGTTACAGTGTATGGTAAATAACCATAAAACTAATTAGAACCATATGGTATTTTCAGCCCTGAGAGCATATCGCACAATGGTTAAATATTCAATAGGATTCAAACCTTTCCAATTGGTATATGAAGTGGAGGCCATGACTCCCATTGAACGCGAAATCCCAAATTTACACGCAGCTATCGAACTCCTTGATGATACCCAACCTTTAGAGCAAGGGTTGGTACAGTTAGAACTCGTAGATGAAAATTGACGAGAGTCTCTCCAACATAATGAAGCACACAAGAAAAGGGTAAAAGCATCATTTGACCGCAACATCACCCCTCGCTCATTTTCAGAGGGGGAGCTAGTCCTCCACTATGATGTTGCAAAAGAATCCTTAGGACCTGGGAAGTTAGAAACATTATGGAAGGGTCCTTAGATCATAAAACACTACATCCTCAAAGGAGAATACATCCTATCTGATCTTTATGGTACATGCCTAGCTAACCCCATCAATGGGCTCTACCTCAAAACATTTCACCCATAAGGGCAGGAAGTATCAACGTTGGAGATAAGATGCATGTAACATAAATTTTTGTTATAAAATTATATATATTACAGAGCAATGAAACACATAAAATATGTGGAAAACACAAGCACACAAAACACATAAAACCAGAGAGACATAGATATACGTGGTTCACCCAGTTTGGGCTACATCCACCCTGAACAACCAGTCCTTCCTTTCTGTTATCCAACAAAATGAAGAGACACAACCTACAACAAATCCGTTGTAATATCCTCTGTTCTCTCTCACAGTCTCCCTATCTGTTTCTTGCTCTGAGAATACACATACAATACACAGCCATAATAAAATACCCTCATACAAACGAGGGGTTGCCTTCTATGGCAAAAAACCCTAAAATAAACATAACTTATACCATCAGATCATTCACCTAATGAATGGCCTAGATTGACTAGAAATTAATATACTTTTAAAGGCAATTTTACATCTGTTTTTAGCTTCGGGGGCGCTGCCCCTGAAACCCCTCGCCAGGGGGGGGGGCTCCATAAAGTCACAGCCACCCCCCTTGGATCCCCCAAGTAGCATTTAATTACGGACGGCGTTGCCGCCCCATTAAGGTACAGGGGTATAACGCTGTGATAAAAATTAAATAAGATAATCAGACTCCACACCCAACAATATCCCACTTGGAGACTGATTGTAGAAACTCCACTGCTACTTCATTTGCTGGATAATGACTCCTATTTGGACCTGGCTTTTTTTCATCTTCATCGTCATCCTTGAAGACCAATTGAAACTGAGCATATTCTCAGTTTCTCCCTGGTTACAACTTTTGTTAGCATATCTGCAGAATTCTGGCTAGTGTGTATCTTTTCCAGCTTCAACTGTCCATCTTCCAATACTGACCGTATGAAATGGTACTTGAGATGTGTGTGTTTAGTCCTAGAATTAAATGCTGAGTTATTTGCAAGATGAATGGAACTTTGGCTATCACTGTATAATGTGCCCATATCATGCTTCTTACCCAATTCATCCATAAACCTTTGTAACCAAATCATTTCTTTACTACCCTCTGTAGCAGCAACATACTCTGCTTCTATTGTTTAAAGTGCAACAACACCTTGGATTTTTGAAACCCAACTGATAGCTATTCCACCTATAGTAAATACATATCCTGTAGTGGTCCTCCTGTTATCTCTGTCACCTGCCATATCTGCATCAACATATCCCTATAGAGAAATTTTTGAACCACCAAAGCATAATGCTTGATTTGTGGTACCTCTCAAATATCTGAGAATCCATTTTACTGCCATCCAATGTTCTTTTCTTGGATTGTTCATGTACCTGCTTACAACTCCCACTGCATGTGAAATATCAGGCCTTGTGCAGACCATTGCATACATTAAGCTTCCAACTGCTGATGCATATGGAACTTTAGACATATAGTCCATTTCTTCTTCGGTCTTGGGGCACATCTCCTTAATAAGTTTGAAATGGCTAGCAAAAGGTGTACTAACTGGTTTTGCATTCTGTAAATTAAATCTTTTCAACACCTTTTGTATGTACTCATTCTGAGACAGTGTTAATTTGTGATTTTTCTTGTCTCTAGTTATTCTCATACCAAGGATTTGTTTTGCAGCTCCCAAATCCTTCATTGCAAATGAATTTGCCAGTTTTCTTTTGAGCACATTTATTTCCTGCATGTTAGACCCTGCAAAAAGCATGTCATCTACATACAATAACACTATAATATAGCTACCATCATTTTTCCTTTTCAGATAAACACAATGATCAGAGTGACATCTAGTATAACCTTGTTCAGAAATAAACTTGTCAAATTTTAGATACCACTGCCTTGGAGCCTGTTTTAAGCCATACAAGATCTTCTTTAACTTGCACACTAATTTTTCTTTCCCTTTGACCTCATATCCTTCTGGTTGCTGCATATAGATCTCTTCCTCCAAATCTCCATGGAGAAATGTTGTCTTTACATCTAACTGTTTAAGATGTAAATCTTCCGCTGTTACAAGACTTAAAATGGTTTTGATTGAAGTCATCTTAACAACAGTAGAAAATATTTCATCAAAATCAATACCTTTCTTTTTTGCAAACCCCTTCACCACAAGTCTAGCTTTGTACCTCTATTTTCCTCCATCTTCTTCCTTCAGCCTGTAAACCCATTTATTCTGTAGTGTAGTTTTACCTGCAGGAAACCTGACTAAGTCCCAAGTCTGGTTATGCATTAGGAGTCCATCTCTTCTTCCATGGCTAGCTCCCACTTCTTCCTGGTTTCAACCTGCATTGCTTCTTCATAACATTCAGGTTCACCAGAATCAGTCAACAATAAATAATATAATGAAGGAGAGTATCTTTCAGGGGGTCTACTTATCCTGGTAGATCTTCTAACACCACTTTCAGGTGTTTGAGGTGCCTATTAATGTTGTGGTGGTTTCTATTGTTGTGGCTCTTGATTATTATTATTTTCAGGCACTTTTATCTTTTCTGTGATCTCATCAAGAATTGTGTATTCTTTGTTTTATTTTTCCTATTTCTTTTCCTACAACTGATTCTTATACACTACCTTTTCATTGAATATTACATCTCTGCTCCTAATGATTTTGTGCTTTTCATAATCATATAAGCGATAACCAAAATCATTAACACCATATCCAATAAAGGTACATTTCTTTGATTTTGCCTCAAGCTTTGTTCTATTTTCTTTATTAATATGGACAAAGGCCTCACAACCAAAAGGCTTTATGAAAGAGTAGTTTACCTTTTTACCTATCCATGCTTCCTCTGGAATACCACCATCCAAGGAACTTGAAGGCCCTATGTTTATTAGATAAACAAAAGTATCTACAATATCTGCCCAAAATTGTAAAGGAAATCTTGCAGGCAATCTCATGCACCTTGCACGCTCCATGATTGTTCTGTTCATCCTTTTATGACACACCATTTTCTTGTGGTGTTCTTGGAACTGTCTTCTCTCTGTGAATTCCATGCTTTGAACAGTACCTATCAAACTCTTTGCTGCAATATTCACCTCCATTGTCTGATCTAAGACACTTCAACTTCTTTCCTGTCTCAATCTAAACCAAATCTTTCCATTTCTTGAAAATATAAAATACATCAGATTTATTCTGAATACAATAAATCCAAGTTTTTCTAGTTGCATCATCAATAAAAGTAACATAATAACGAGAGCCGCCAAGAGATGATACCTGAGTAGTTCCCCATACATCTGTGTGCACAAGCTCTAATTTTTCACTCTTCTTTTCTTTCCCAACTCTAAGAAATCCGACTCTCTTCTATTTTCCATAAATGCAATTCTCACAGAAATCCAAATCAACATTCTTCAAACCCAACAAAAAATTTCTTGAGTGAAGAATCTTCATCCCCTTCTCACTCATGTGTCCGAGCCTATGATGCCATAATGCTGCATCTGCTCCTTTGGAAGTTAAAGCATTAACAGAGTTAGAAATACCATTGCATAAATACAATGTACCAACCTTTTTGCCTTTTGCTATTACTAGCGCTCCTTTGGTGACCTTCCAAGTTTTATCTATGAAAGTTGTCACACAACCTTCACTGCCTAACTTCCCTGTTGAAATCATATTTTTCTTCAGATCTGGAACATGCCTTACCTCCTTTAATAGCCATTGGTTTCCATTCTATTGTTTTACAATAACCTTACTCATTCCAACAATTTTACAAGGTTTATCATCACCCAAAAGGACCTGTCCAAAATATCCTTGAACATAGTCATGAAAATATTTCTTATCAGGTGTGGCATGGAATGAGGCCCCTGAATCTAAAACCTAAGAATCAGTAACATTTTCGAAATAAAGAATCAAAGCATCTTGTAACACATCACCTGTCACATTTGCTTCACGATTGTTTTCTTGCTGTGTGTCTCCTTTTCCCTTCCGAGATCTACAGTATTTCTTTAGGTGTCCTTTCTTTCCATATTTCCAGCACACTATCCCCGATCTAGACTTGGATCTACCTTTCCTTGATTTACTATGATATCCCGAGCTATTTCCTCTTTCCATTTTTCTTCCCCTAGAATCTGCACTCAAAGCATTACCCGATGTCTCACCGGAGCTTTTCCGTTGCATTTCCTCACGAAGGATAGCACTGAAAACATCATCAAACTTTAAAGTACTAGATCCAGAGACAGAGTTACTAATGGCCATAACTAAACCATTCCAACTTTCTGGCAATGAGCATAAAAATAACAGAGCTCTAACTTCATCATCAAAGTTTACCCCTACAGAACTTAACTGACTGGTAACTATATTAAAATCATTTAAATGATCTGCAATAGATCCACCTTCCGACATCTTCATATTAAATAAACATTTCATAAGAAATACCCTGTTTGAGGCCGAGGGTTTTTCATATAGTTTCGCCAACGCCTTAATCAAACCCTCTGTTGTTGTTTCCTTTGAAATATTGAAGGCTACCGACACCACGAGGCACAACCGTATTGTTCCGAGTGCCTTTCTATCAAGAATATCCCATTTTGCGTTTGTCATAGTCCTCAGATTCTTTGTTTTTCCGCTCAATGGTAGGTACAGATCTTTCTGATACATATAATCTTCCATCTGCATCTTCCACAGCGAGAAGTTTTGGCCATTAAATTTCTCGACCCTAAATTTACCATCTTCTACCATTGCTCCCACTCAAACCAGGAACCCTTCTTTCCTGCGAGTTTATCAGCCAAATAGACCTTCAGCTCTGATACCAGTTGCTAGAAAATTATATATATTATAGAGCAATGAAACACATAAAATATGCAGAAAACACTAGCACACAGAACACATAAAACCAGAAAGACACAGATATACGTGGTTCACCCAGTTTGGGCTACGTCCACCCCGAACAACCAGTCCTTCCTTTCTATTATCCAGCAAAATGAAGAGACACAACCTACAACAGATCCACTGTAATATCCTTTGTTCTCTCTCACAGTCTCCCTATCTGTTTCTCACTCCAAGAATACACATACAATACACAGTCGCAATACAATACCCTCATACAAATGAGGGGTTGCCTTCTAGGGAAAAAAACCCTAAACTAAACATAATTTCTACCATCAGATCATTCGCCTAATGAATGGCCCAGATTGACTAGAAATTACTATAATTTTAAAGGAAATTTTACATCTGTTTTTAGCTTCGAGGGCGCTGCCCCCGAAACCCCCCGCCAAGGGGGGGCTCCATAAAGTTGTAGCCGCCCCCCCTGGACCCTCTAGGCAGCGTTTAATTCCAACGCTGTGATACAAAATAAACAAGATAATCAGGCTCCACACCCAACAATTTATGAGATGATCACAATCACTAAGGACTTATTCTAAAAAATTATCTTGTTTCATAGATGGGTCGTCCCCCAATCCACTATTTTGGATTCGCTGATGGTGCCTCATGATGGTCGCAAAATATAGCAGTAGGCGCCTTGGACATATACTCTCCTGACCAGTCACCGTTCCTCACCAACAGAGTATGTATCAAATCAGATATCAATAATCAAGCAGAATATGATGCAGTCATCGACCCGTTGAGCGATGCCTCCAACTAGGGCATTCACCATCTACATGTCTATCTTGATTCGCAGCTATTGGTATTGCAAGTAAAACATGTTTTTGAAGTACGAGATTCACACCTATTTAGGAAATACTTGCATGTACGACGACTGAGTCGTCACTTTGATCACATTACATTTACACATATACCAAGAAATCAAAACCAAACAACCGATCTCATAGTTAACCATATCCTAGACTGGAATGCATCTCGTATAAACCATCATCCATAAAAAAACAAGGCATAAAACATAAATATCCATCATAGGTACATAAAATCCATCATAAACAAAATAATAACTATTGACACATAATAAGAGCCACAAAAATATACATATATTTATTAATAAAAAAATATATGAGTCCTAGTATACAAAATTGGTCCCCGACCATCATGTCAACCAAAAATATACATGTCATCAAAATAGGGAGGCATCCTCATAATGGGTGCTTTCCCCAACCATAAAAAATATCTAGGGCTGAGCCTTGCCTGGTGGGTCCTCTGGGCTCACAACTGTACCTAGTGCCATTATAGGCGTAGCATCCAAATCCGCAAGTGCCTCCCAGTGCAAAGTCGGGCGGTGCGCCCTCTCTCGAGCCATCACTGTCTCGAGCCAGACGTCGTACAAATCATCAAAGAACCCCTGGGTCAACCTATCTAACTGACTCCATAAGTCATCTAGAACTGTTGCATGAGCATCAAAAAGCTCAGCCCGAGCCTCTGCCACCAACACTCTAAGGTCTGTAGCAGCCAACTACTCCTCGACCGCCGCTACCCGTGCCTCGACCGTGGTTGCTTGTGCCTCGACTGCCTCAACACAGACAAGGAGAGTAGCATCCCCACCGGTAGCTGCATTGCTGATGCCCTCCCCTGAAGGGCCTCCTGCTGCACCCTAACCCCCAACCAGGTCCTGACCAGCCCCAACTGGGACCCTCCTCAAGGGTTGATGACCCACCAAGTGGGCGATAAGACGCCCTGCCGAACCCACATCTTCAAGAGAAACTAAAAATAGTATCAGTGTCACCATCAAATACATATGGATCTTTATATAATAAAAATCCTAAAAAATGCAGAAAAGTATTAAAGGTCATACCTGTTGGGCCGCATGCATAACCTACAGAAAGACCCATACCTGGGTCCCCCCGGAAGTCCTTCACATAGTATGGGTAGTCCAAAAAAATATGTGGGTTTAACTCGATCCATGCCTCAACTGTCACATCCCAGTAGCGACTTGTCTCTCCTCGTCCACCATGGGGCATCATAGGTGCCCATTGACACATCCTAGGATCCCTCGAATGATCCAGGAGGATCTTAGAGGACAAGTGGCTTAAAATTGATCAAATATCAAAGTGTCCAGATTATAATTAGACTAGGACCATGTCAAAGTGTTCTTCGTTCTGAATCCAACGGTGCAAAGAGTGCCTCGATTCGAGGTTGTATGAAGAAGTTAGAGTAAGTAAAAGTTGCAGTCAAAGTTTAGCAGTGGGCCAGGTTTAAGTGTCCTGCAATTTCACTGTCAACCGACAGGGAACCTAGCACCCGAGAAGTGGGCGAATTTTCTGGATGTTTAAATTTCCTAATAACCTCCATGTTCGAGAATTTTTAAAAAAAGGCTAAAGTTTTAAAAAATATAAAAGAATATAAAAAAATAAATGAGGTGGCGGGCCACCACCCCCGCCACCCCATAACTATAATATAATATTGCATAATTGGTTGGGGGGTGGGTTTTCAACCTCGCAGCCCCATAAATTCTATTCAACCGAATATATGTATACCAAACGGTGTGGTTCGGTCAGGCCACATGGAGCGGACCCGCCCACCACCCATACCTTGTTATCACCACCCAAAGTGAGCAGAGGAGGGGACTGGCAGGGGTCGAACCCGCTCGACCCACGTGGTTGGTCCCTGAGCAGGTGGTCCCAAACATATTACCAACCACCAAAAAAAATGTGCAACAATGTTTTAAAAAAAGGGGTCGGGTCGGGTTTTGAACTTGCACCTTCCACCTCCTCCATGATCTCTATTGGTGGGTGCTTCTAATGCACCACCGACCCCAACTTTGTTAAATCTGCCTCAAAAATCATATAAACCCTCATTTCTGCAGTGCACCTAAGCAAAGCAGCAGGATCAGTAGTGGAACCATGAGTGGGCCGGAGGGGCAGAACCATGACCAAGGAATATTGATGGGCATAAAAAAGATTCCCTAGGGTACAGAGCTTGCCAGTGTCTGTTTTGGACAAATTTTATGTCAATTTTACACTTCTCGGTGGCAGGAACTCAACAGTGATGCCCATTTCTACATCAGAGCTCTCCATTTTTCAGCCATTTTCCCGATTGGAGGTATAAGGGTTCTATATGTAATTTTACTCTTCTTCTTCTTGCCACTTAATGAATGAAGGCCTCCCCACTATTGAGAAGGGCCTAGAGACATAGTCGAAATTGTACAAAATATGTAATCAATTCCTTGTGTCATCTTTTCATGTTTTTATGTTCCTCTTCTCTTTGCTTATGTGCACTTTAAATTTTTTATGTTTAACATGCTTCGTTACATGTAATTCTTAATGCACCGTTAAGCAAAAGATCCTGGATCAAGTGGTATCAAAGAAGGTCTTTATCGATGAAAATTACATGAGTATAAGCTAACCAGAAATAAGTTTCACAGAGGCAAAGGAAAGCTTAAGTATTTTGATCTCAAAGCAAGACGTGCACCATGAAGAAGAAACATGGCAGATGAGGAAGCTTGTTGGGAAGAAGAGCGGAATTACCGCAAGGCATTCTACAACATGGCAAAGAAAGTAGACAAATTGTTTGTAGAGTATGAGAAGATTGTCAAGCTTGAGAAGAAAGATGCAGATGGCCACAAATTAATAAATCATGGAGATGGTGGAGAAGAACCCCCTCCCTCGCCATCTTATAGTGATAGTTCATGTTCTTCTTCTCATCATTCTCATAGACGTCATAGGCATACATCATTAAAAAACCTTTCCTTAAACTAGATGTAAAGTTTTACTTTCCTATGTATACACGAGAATGTAATGCGAAAAATATGAACAATTGGATTAGGCAGATTGAGGTATACTTCCAGATTCAATAGATCAAGAAAGATGAGGCAAAGATCCAATTGGCATACCTTCGACTAGGTGGCACCACTCTTGTTTGGTGGGAGAGAAAATTGCAAGGAAACAACAATCTGGGTAACCTTCTCTCCTCCTGGTCAACTTTTATTTCTGCATTGAAAAATGAGTTTTACCCATTGGGATATAAGAAACAGGAATTAATGGAATGGAAACACCTAAAGCAAGGAAAAGACCAAAATGTGTAAAAATTCATTGAAGAATTTCGAAAACAAGAATTGAACTTAGACATTCCATTAGATTCACCAGAGATTGTAACTAAGTGTATTGGTTCTTTACATGGTTACATAAGGCATTCATTATTGTTGTTTGACCCTGCTAATATCGATGAGGCCAGTGTGAAGGTCATGCATCTTGAAAGTAGGGGGACACATGAACAAAATTATCACCCAAAAACAACTGAAACAACCAAGAGAAGAGGAGAAAAGCCCTCTTTTCACATTGTGAGAAAAAGGGACACGATGAAGAGAACTGCTGGAAACTGCACCATGAGCTAAGACCCAAGAGGGATGAAAGAAAGGAGAGGCAGAAGAGAGCTACCACCATGAAGCAAGATCAAAATTTTGAATTAGAGGAATATGAGAATATCACGACTATGAGAGTTGCATGAGGAATACCAATTGTCTTGGGATCATATTCCAGTGACGAAAGGAGGATTGCAGCTCTTGGAATCATAACAGATGGACCCATCGATTTGGGTATATATTTGGGTGATGAAACAAAAATTTCAATAGATAGTGTACCAAATATGAAAAGGTCGCCCAATGCGGCGTGGATCTAGGAACTTGAGGAGATCAATAAAAGAATTCAAGAAAAGAATATTGAGCTAAGGAGACTCCTACATCAAGCAGAAACGAGAAACAAAGGTTGCTACAACAGTTTCAAAGTAAGGACGAGGCCTTGAAAAATATGCAACATAACCCCCTTGAGGTAAGAAGTGATCCTTCTATTTCATATACTTTTCATGATGATGATCTCGCTGTTTTTGAAAAAAATACTACAGGTATCAGATCCAAAATGTTAAAGAAAATGGGGTATTGGGGAAAGGGCCTCGACATTAATGACCAAGGAATCATAAACCCTATCAATGTAGAAGAATTACACCATCATGCAGGACTTGGGTATGTCAGGAAGGAAGTTGGGGAATGCTCCAAAACAACCGAAGACCCACCAATAGATGATGAGAGTGCCTCATCACATTCCAATGACATTGAGGAATCCATGAAAACTTATCAGAGGCACATTGGGAGGAAATGTTCCAAGATGATCCAGAAAGTTTGGAAGAGAAAGAATCATTGCCACAAGGATGAACACTAGAAATCTGCATGTCAAACACTTTAGGACCTAAAATCATCCATGAAGAATCCAATCACCGAAGATATTCCACAAGCAAATCCAACACAGGGAGATGACCCATTTAATTTCTTAAGTAAAATATGGTTTTTTTAGAGTTATTATTTTGTTATGGCCACAATTTGTAAATCATGTGTTGCAGATTAATGTAAAAGTGATGATGTGTTTTCCATTGCTTCGAAATGCAACAATGATGTTTTGGAATTTTCTTATGAGTAATTGAGGTATCATTTTTTTACTATGTAATCCTTCACAAATGAGTGTGTTCTATAAGCTGTTAGCAAGTGAGGGGTTGTTTGGGTCATGTGTAGTTTGTATATGATTACAAAGGATGTACTAGATTTGCATGCAGGTGATTGAAAGTGTGGTTTGGCAAGGACACAAAAATTGTGTTGGATATGTTATTGATTTTGGTGGTCCAAAAGCTCCTCAGTGGGGAGGATTGATCTAGGAGGATCTTAGAGGACAAGTGGCTTAAAATTGATCAAAAATAAAAGTATCTAGATGAAAAAAAGACTAGGACCATTTTGAAGTGTTCTCCGTTCTGAATCCAACGGTGCAAACGACGCCTCAATCTAAGGTCGTATGAAGAAGTTATAGCAAGTAAAATTTGATGTCAAAGTTAAGAAGTGGGCCAGGTTTAAGTGTCCTACAATTTCACCGATAACCGATAGGGAACCTAGCAGCCGAGAAGTAGGAAAATTCATTGGATGTTTAAATTGCCTAATAACCTCCATGTTCGAGGATTTCTAAAAAAAGGCTATAGTTTTAAATAAATAAAAAAATATATAAAAAAAAGAAATGACGTGGCGGGCCACCACTCCCACCACCCAATAACTATAATATAATATTGTATAATTGGTTGGGGGGCGGGTTTTCAACCCCACCACCCTGGAACTTCCACTCAACCAAATCTATGTATACAAAATGGTGCGGTTGCGTCGGGCCGCTTGGAGCGAACCCGCCCACCGCCCATACCTTGTTATCACCACCTGAAGACATCAAAGGAGGGGACCAGCGGGGTTCGAACCTTCCTGGCCCCTGAGCGGGCAATCCCAAAGATATTACCAACCACAAAAAAAAAACACGTAACGAGGTTTTAAAAAAAGGGCCGAGTTGGGTTTTGAACCCGCACCTTCCGCCTCCTCCACGATCTCTGCGGTGGGTGTTGCCAATGCACCAACAGACCCAAATTTGTTAAATCTGCCTTGAAAATCATATAAACCCTCATTTCTGCAGTGCGCCCAGGCATAGTAGCAGGAGCAAGAGAGGAACCATGAGTGGGCCAGAGGGGCAAAACCATGCCCAAGGAATATTGAGGGGCATCAAAATATTCCCTAGGGTGCAGAACTTTCCAGTGTCAGTTTTGGACAAATTTTATGTCGATTTTACACCTCTTGGTGATAGGAACTCAACGGTGATGGACATTTATACAAAATAACTCTCTATTTTTCAAAAATTTTCCATATTGGAGGTATAAGGGTGCTTTATGTAATTTTACTCTTCTTCTTCTTGCCACTTAATTAATGAATGCCTCCCCACTGCTGAGTAGGGCCCGGAGACATAGTCCAGATTGGAAGAACTTTGTAGTCAATTCCTTGTGTCGTCTTTTCATGTTTTTATGTTCTTCTTCTCTTTGATTATGTGTACTTGAAATTTTTTATGGTTAACATGCTTCGTTACATGTAATTTTTAATGCATCATTAATAAAAAGATCCTGGATCATCGGAGGACCCATGGCACTGCCACAAAACGCCTAAGAATCACTACCCTCTAATACATGATGCTGGAGAGGATAATCACATAAGCGAAGACCTTAATGGTCCCCCTCTAGGCCCTTCCTAGCTGTATAACCATGCCTTGGTAGATATAGCAAGCCCAGTTCTAGAAATGACCAGCCCGAAGCCCGTGAAAAACCACAATATGTGGGCCTGCTGCTCGATGAGGCACTATCGACCTTGATAGGTGAGCTATTATCGCTAGGGCAACACTCTTAGACAAGTCCGTCATAGAGCTCACAGAGACGCATCCCTGAGTGATCGCATCAGGACCACAATGATCTTGGGCCCAATGACGAATGTTCACTCCCCCAGATGGGAGTGGGTACGAAAGAGTCTTCCCTTGAGGTAGTAGACTAATCACAAAGTAAATGTCGATCTCCGGCTGGATGACGAGGTCTCTATGGTGCAACACCATAACACACTATCTTCAGCTCCAGCAAAGGACCAAGTATCACAGTAAACCATCCTACAATCTTAGTAGGTTGTTGTCTAAAAATTTGAGTAACCCATACTGTGCCAAAATCACCCGAGCACCAAGGTCTTGGGCCACAGCTGCACGAAGATCAGGCTAGTCTCTCTCTTGCCACAACATCCGATCACCAGAGAAAAAACCAAAAAATAATATTTTCAAACCCAAAAGGATTAAAAAATTTTCAAAAATTATACTTCACCATGCCTTTTCAGAGCTCAAGCGCGATGACTGCACATTTGTATCAGATACAGACGTGCGGTCCATCGCGCAAAATTTTTCCTGGGGCATGAAGGTCTCACGCAAAAGTTTCATTCTACACGAGCACAACATGGGTTAGCCTTGATTGCCTGTGCGGTCGAGCCAAAAAAGGGGTATAAATTCCGTACAAATACATATTTGTACAGACCCCCCATGCAAGAAAATGAAAAAAATGAAAATATAGACGTTTAGGGTCCTACCTGACATTGAAAACACGAATCCCGGGTATTCAGGCTGACCACAATGACAAAAAGAGCTCGGGAGTAGGGACTTAGCTCTGACCTCAAACTATTAAAAGACACAAATGAGTTGAAATGATCCATATTAGCCGATATATCACCCTTTTCTCATTATTTGACAGACCATAACTAGAGCTCAGAGTACCTGATTGCAAAAATATGAGAAACACAGTGATCAATGTTTCGTCATGTTCAAACTTGGCCCCATAAATCCATGCCTCAAAATTTTTTATTTCCAGTCACAATAGGTATGTCCTCTCTTCTTGCTTTACATTGAAATTATTTCAAATATGTTTGTATAAAAAATATGCTTTTACTTGGGGTATTGGTTGCAGGTATTACAAACATTCCGAATCACCATATGTCTTAGCCAACAAAGGTACAAGAGCATGTATCATTCTACCCCTAACATGATAGGCTCCCTAAAGAATATTTGAATATCCTGACATCATTTCTCCAAAGAAATCAACCATGGGTTTCATTCACCTGACCATGTTTATCATCACCCCACCTTGCACAAGATAAACACACTCATAGGTCGATACAACCCTACTCTCCATGACATCCATCACTCATGTAGACCATACACCAAAGGTCAGGAGCAATGGCCATAAAAATCCAAGCCCATGAAGTATTTCATGTTGATTCATCCGTCATACATCAAGTCAATTTTTACCCATGTCATGTTGAAACCCCTTTCTAGGGCTACCATTCTCCCAAGCAGATAAAAAAATGCACCACCTCGTCTCACACTTGGCCTATCACACTCCCATCAGCATAACCCATCTGTGACATTTTTCATTTGCTTCATAACCCCGATACCCAGACCAACCAATGGGGCCCCCACCCTCATTAAAACACACTCCTCACACCATAGTGACAGATTATTTCATGTTTATAGGGAAACCTGTCTCTGTGCTTATACATCCAGACCCATTCTATATTCTTTCGGTAACAGTACAAATATTTTTTATGGGAGCACTCCCACCCATCCATTCACATTTCGCACCTGGCAGCAGTCCCTATTCACCCTTGGTCAGAGCTATGCATTCTTTTACCACACCCAACCATGAAATCCATAGCAACCATACACCCACCGTGGATGTCCGATCGACCCCAGGGATGTCTCACCAGAAACTGTTATGACTGCTACCATTCGCATTTACAACTCTGACCTCGGGCCACTTAACTACCATCCTTATTTATCACCATTTCTTGTCATCATGCCTAGTTAACCCATCACACCACACACTTCTACATCAGAAACCTTAGTCCCTCACATTAGTACTCATTTCGGTTAGTTGATGCTTCCTTCTTGTCGAATACAACAAACATTTTCCAAGAAGGAAGTAGTACCTTGGATGACTCCTCACCTCAATAGGGGCATCCTAAGATGGCACTATGGGAATCATAATTTTCCATTTATGTCATTGATCCTCTTGACATTTGACTTCAAGATAAGCTTTCATGTCAAGATGGTATCGTACTTCATAACCGTTGCACTCTGTCACAATTCGTCGAAGATCCGTGACTTAATAAGCATCTCTTCCAACAATGCTTACACGGGAAGGTTCCCAACAGTCAAAGACCCATGCATACAATAAGCACTCATTATAAACAAATGTGCCATACTAATTTTATGCATTTGGTCACTATTAGTGTCAGAATATGCATTCTGCCATCAATGATCAAAATCACTCTTTTTATTCTTATTTTAGGTGTCTCACTCTGAAATTTTTATATCATTCCATTAGGTCACGCTAAATTTTTTTTCAATGATGGTAGCCCTAATCAATAAAAAATCACTCTCCCTCAGAAACTCACATTTGCTGGCTCACCTTCATGTCTAGCTAAGCATAAAATCACCTATGAAAAGCTCATTTCACTATGTATTATCTCAATCAAAGTCAACCATGGAGTCAGGTCATTCAAGGTCACACCAGGTCATTAGGTTTCATTGTTCAAGGTCCAAAAATGCACCATGACATCTCAATAAAGTCAGCAAAATGTGTGAGAGTGACTCAATAAAATTTTTATTTTCACCTATAGAAGATTATCAGTATGTTTTCCCTACTTCGTTGGCTATCCTAGTCATGAAAATTATACAAGAGGCCAGAAGTGAAGAAAATAATATTCAATGCAGAATAAACGAAATTATTCACTTATAGAAAATAATGGAAGAAGTGTTCCAAAACAATTCCAAGCTCCATGATAAGATCAAGAAAATTTATGACAGGAAAACCAAGCAAGATGATTTCAAGATCGATGATGTGGTACTCCACTAGGATGCCATGAATGAGGAAAAAGGTAAGAACAAGAAGTTTGATAATTTATGGAAAGGTCCCTTTAAGGTTGCAGCTTCTCGTGGAAAAAATGCATATATCTTAGAATAAAAAGCATTGGAAAAGTTGCTTCGGAGGGCCAATTAATGGTAGGCTCCTGAAGCACTATCTCTTTTGATTTGAAAATTATAAAAAATTTTCATCCTCATTGTATATATCAGTTTGATATTCCTGCAAGTGTGAAGTGGAAAAACATTAGATTTCAAAGCCCAAAGTGAAGGCCATGGATCTTCATTGAGTTTCTACTATTTCAAGTTAAGTTTGCATAAGAGTAAGTTCAATTTTGAGTCAATATTTCAGTCAAGTTCAGTCAAATTTGAGTCAGTTTCAATTGTTTTGTGTCATTGCATTGTCAATAGTTAGTCCTGCATTTCAGTTTCAGTTATTTTTTGACCGTATTGGCCCAATGGAAGAGGCATTGATCTACAAAATTCAAATATCTATGGTTCTTGACACCTCTTTCAGAACTTCCATCCCTAATAAGGCCAATGTTAGTGTCAGAATATGAATTCTGCCATCAACGATTAAAATCACTCTTTTCATTCTTATTTTAGGTGTCTCACTCTGAAATTTTTATATCATTCCATTAGGTCATGCTAAAAATTGTTTCACTAATGGTAGCCCTACTCAATAAAACTTCACTCTCCCTCAAAAACTCACATTTGCTGGCTCACCTTCATGTCTATCTAAGCATAAAAACACCTATGAAAAGCTCATTTCACTATGTATTATCTCAATCAAACTCAACCATGGAGCCAGGTCATTCAAGGTCACATTAGGTCATTAGGTTTCATTGTTCAAGGTCCAAAAATGCACCATGACATCTCAATAAATTCAGCAAAATGTGTGAGAGTGACTTAATAAACATTTTATTCACCCGCAGAAGATTATCATTATGTAAATATTATATTTTAAAATTTGTGATTTTAATTTTATATGATTTTCATATCAAAATGTCATTTTGATATGAAAACAAAGATGTAATTTATTTTTAATTTCCTATGTAATTTTATGTTTTATATATGTAATATTTTCACTCCTTAGCTGCCAACTCAAAATACTCATGCCAAAATGATGGAGAGAAATGAAAAACTCCACCAACATCAACTTGCAAAACAAAAAATCAGAGGTCAAAGAGCATTAGTGTGAAAATTTGAAAGGTAAAATGAAACATTAGAAAAGTGGGTTTTCAAAGCATAAATTAAATCCACTCAAGTATAAAATCCCTCAAAGACATCAATTCAAATCTCATTTGCTTCCTACACCCTCAAGCATACTCAACAAAGGAGAAATTTTCGAGTTTTTAGGTGAAATTGTACAAAACAAAGGTAGAGGGTGCATTCTGCACTGGCGTTGCGCATTTTCTATAGGCGTTGCTCGTTTTCCCGAAAACGTTGCACATTTTCTAAAGGCATTGCATGCCTATGAAGAGGAGGGCGCATTTAACCTAGGTGCTACGCTTTTGCCCATTTTCTTCAGAAATTGCCAAGAGGACCTCTAAACTTCAAAATTCACATTCAATCCTTTAGCAATGATTATTTACAACTCCAACAAGTAAGTTAAAAATTTTCTTCACTCCTCTTCATCAATGTCATTTTGGATGTGTGAAGTTTGTTTAAGGAAATTTGGTGGCTTCTTCTAATTAAAAACCCTAGTTTTCCTCAAAACCTAATTAACACTTCAATTTCACTCCCTAAACCTTCATAACCCTTCCCCCATTTTAGTGTACCCTTTCCCATAACCCCTACATAACAATCTCCTTCCCTAAGCTTTCACCTCCTTCAAAACCGTAATCCCTAGGTTTTCATTTGCCTAGGATCCCTATACCCTACCTACAATTAAATCCCCTATTCTAAAACCCCTCATCGTCACTACCCCTTGTCACCTCCCTCATATCACAAATCCTTATTCCCATCTCCAAATTTCCTCACACCAACCCACACTTCTTACACCCACATTCCATTCCATCATTTCCCTAAGGTTTTGACACCAACTACATCATGGCAGAAGAAGAGAAAAAAATTCATAGCGAGGAGGAAGAAAGAGGGGAGAGAAGGCCATATAAAAAAGGAGGGAGAATCATTAGACATGATCCAACAAATACGAGAGAACTCATGGCATCTCCCCTCACTGTGACATGCTTTAAGAATGTAGGCTTTTTTGAGTTCTGTGAGAAAATACAATGGATCCAATACCATACTATTCTGACTAGATTATTCATTTCCAACCTCCATGACAACCAGGTAACCCTTGTTGGTGTTACTTTCACTGTGTCCTCTGCCATTATATCAGCTGCCATTGGGATCCAAAATATTGGGGAAAAATGGTTCAAGCAAGGAGATTTGAATCACTTATATTATGAGCCATATATTAAACCAAGATACAAGAATGAGAGAAAAAAACATTTTTCCTTTCTCTTACCTCCTGGACAAATATGTTCGCATGATGAAAATCATTATGAGGTAATTTACTTGTGAGGGTAGGTTTTCTAGACTGTAATCCTATCATGTCTAGCTACTCCTACCAGAGCATTGAGAAGATGGCATTTATTGCCCAAAAGAGAGATTATGATCATCAAAATGCAAAGTGTCTTTCACCACTTCCACATCAAGATAATGGTCCTCCATCACCTTGATCAGTTAAACATTGCACGGGACACCTTCATATCCATAGAAATTTTCACTGTCCCACCTATTCAACATGGCCAAGATTCACCTTCATCATCTCATCCTTCCACATCCATTCCTCCATCTCAGCCTACAATTCACACGTCATCACCAGATCAGTCTCCTTCACCCACCTCACCACCGTCATCTCCATTTCACATTGATACTGAGTCACCTAGAAGAGGTAAAATTAGCAAGCTTAATAAGGCAAGTGTTTTCCCCACAGATTGTGAGAGGGGCCCTGCCTTCTTCACCAACAAAGCAGGTACACAAAGACAAGGAGAAGATGGCAGAGGTGGACACACATGAAGAGAAATGCCTCCATGAGAAAGAGGTAGATATTGAACT
The DNA here is from genome assembly GCA_034641835.2 of Pinus albicaulis. NCBI lineage: Eukaryota > Viridiplantae > Streptophyta > Pinopsida > Pinales > Pinaceae > Pinus > Pinus albicaulis. Next base: position 68,195,741 of record CM076575.1, read on the forward strand.
TGTAAAATTGGACATAATTGATGATTATGATCCTTCCTTGATCATCCAAGAGAAGGAAGGAAATATTAGAGACCTCCAAGCTAATCTTGAAAGGTCCAAGTTTTTCATTACCTTTCTCAAGCAAGAGAACTAGCAGCTAAAGACCAAACACTCCATTGATGAAGTGAAATGCATAAAAGCACAAAGAGAGGTAGAGAAGGCTAAAGCCTTGCTTGAAGAGACACTAAAGAAGTATGGTGAACCCGATGATGAGGAGGACCAACCTCCAAGACAGAGACCTAGGAATAGAGGGCTAAAAAGAGCTCTAATGCTAGAGAGACAAAGGGAAGCTAAGCTAGTTGAATAGCTAACCCTAAATGAGCAACTTGCCATAGAAATATGAGAATAGGGAAACATGGCTTGATAGAGCCAACCAACACTTGGAGAAGCTCTTGGCCAAGGCTCAAAAGGACAATTATATTCAAAGAAGGATGGAAAAGCATTATGCCATGAGGAACAAAATTGCAAGGGCCAAGCTCAAAAGAGGCCATGCAAAAATTGAAGCCTTGACCAAGCAAGAGGAGAAAAGGAGGGTAGACATACTTTCCGAGGTAACACTCCATGCCTCAAACACATGATCAGAAATCATCCCACCAATTTTGACAAGTTTTTGGAAAATTTTACAAATTTGAAAATTCATGTGTTTTTAGGGACATTTTTAGCACAGTAAAAATGTCAAACGCGCAGCACCTAGGGTGATGTGCTCTTTCTTGGGGAATCCAACGAGAAAATGGTCACTACCATTCAATTCAAAATTATGAGGACATGCACCTTGTACATTTTCTAAGAATTTGGAGGAAAAATGGTCAATGAAAAGGGCAAAAAACCACCAAAAAACCATGTTTCTGCCTCATTTGTGGCCTTGTTGCTATGCGTTTACTAGTCTTGGGAAAATTAGTTTTTGACAGGGAAAATAAGCTTCATTTTTTAAAATGAAGGCATGTCTAGGAATTATATTTGAAGGGATTTCCAACAAGCCATGTTGGAGAAAATGTGGACATCGGGAAGGCACCCAAAAGCAACCTTCAACAAAGAGGGCACATTTGACACAAAGAGGGTGCGTTTGACAAGGAGATGGCACGTATGGCAGTCTTCTAAAATTTTCTGAGTTTCACTCCTTTTTTTATTTTTATCTTGGGAAATGATGATTTTACCTCTGTAAATGATGAAAAAATTGTAATTATCATGTTTTTACTATTACCTAGGGTAAATACATTAGGTAAATCAAACAAATGAGGTGTAATGGATCAGTTCACTTAAGTTAGGAATGACTCACTTGGACCATCCTATACTTTAGCTATCAGTTCATATTTTTGTGTAATATCTTACTCACCTCATGGATTCGACCCTTGAGGATTAGTGAATTTTGTTTTCATGTCTATTTATTCCCTTTCTTCACAATAGACAAGGGTTGGAATCAGTTTGATGTTTTGGTAGTTGATCAAGGAAAATTTGTACTCAGTTTGGCCAAGTTAATAAAGAGGAGTTACAACTACTTTTATGGGATACTTGTGGTATTGAATGTCTATCATAATTTTTTCTTCAGTATCATATTTTTGAATGTATTATGCATGTTCACTTCATTTATATATTATGATATTTTACAAGTTATATAATTAGAATACATGTTTGCACATACTTTGTTTTGGGTAACTGACCATATTTTGTTCATATTCTTATGTCTGAGAAAAATACATCTCCTTTGTTTTTCTTAGCATTCTTACAACTTCAACACCATTCCATAAAAATTATCTTCAAGTGATAAGAATTATACCTACATTACACCATTGATCCCTGCAACCCTAACTCATTTGCCTTGACCTAGCTTTCCTTGACCTAATTTCTTCATCCAGTGATTTCCCCAACCAAATCAAATCAAAATAACCCCCTGAGCTCTATATCTAGCTTATAAAACCCTAATTGATCCAGCCCTCTTGGTTGTGACCCTTTCGGAGAGAACCCTCTCTGGCTTGATAGGGCTAGCTATCAAGTCAAAAGATTGGTTTGTGGTCACATCGATTGGGATCCCTTCCTCAGCCTTGGGAATCTAGCGGAGTGCTAACATCTTGGCGTCGTTGTCGGGGAACAAAGAGATACAAATTTTCCTGGGTATATGACAAAGATCCATTGGAAAATGATCCCTTGGATGATGGGATCGAGTTTCATAAGACTGATTTCATAATTGCAGTTTCTCAAAAGTAGATCTGGCTTCTCGAAGAAAGTATACATAGTCTAATCTTGATCTAGATCCATTATCTCTCGTCGAAGATCCTGAAAGAATCCTAAGAAGGCAAAGATCTCAACCAGCTTCAATTTCTTCAGAATCTCCTCCTAAAAATTACATAAGGTCTTTCTCATTACCTTGTGATTTGGTAGCCATACAAAATTTAGTATTTGATACCAAATTTGAGTTATCATTGGTCAGAACCAAATCCGATTCTGATTTGAATACAATAGTCCCTGAACCCTGGAGATTAGAGTTAAATCCATAATTAGTTTAAGCTACAAATGAGACTGATGTTAAGATATGGAGACAATATTACAATCTAGAAAATTTAGCCAATACCCTAAGTTACACTATTGAAAAATCCTATATTAAATACCAACAAGAAACCCTTCATATTCTTGAAGTTTCCCAAACAGTCACTATTTCATCATCCATCCCATCATCATCTCATCTTCCCCCTCAAGGACCTCTTCAGACCAATCCATCCTTTTTTCCACCCTCTCCACCACATTCAACAGGAATTATGGCTCGTTATGGACCTTTAGTTCTCCCTAGTAATCTTGCTTATCTGCCTCAAGGATATGGTCAAAGGCTTCCCCTCTTCGATGAAAACTCTGAAATTACTGCCTGTTAGCACATGGCTAAAATCACAACCTTCATAGATCTCGAGGAGTTAGATGCAGATGATGCCAAGAAGAGAATCATCGCACAAAGTTTTTCAGGTGAAGTCAAAGTTTGGTTCCGTGCCCTAGTAGTTAATTCTATTAGGACTCCTGCTAAGCTAACTGATGATTTCTTAGCCAGGTGGGATGAGAATAAAAACCCTTTAAGAATCCTTGTTGAATATGATTCCTTGAAACACAATCCCATTGAATTAGTGCCTGATTACAATTCCCGATACCTCAGAATATATAATTCCATACCAAATGAAATGAAACCACCTCCTGGTTTAGCCCTTCTATGTTATCATGATGCTTTTGACCCAAACATGGCCTACCCATTAAGATAAAGAAACCCCACTACCCTTGAATAAATGATAAAAAATTGAGTGAGTGTTGAGGCTATTATTGTGATTAAAAATTCCAAACTTAAAACTGAATGCAAAGTGACTATCAAAGATGAACCTTCCACTTCATCTGATACTAAATTTGATGCCTTTTTTAAAACCATGGAGAGAATGGTCGATAGGATGTCTATTTAAGATAGACAAATTGAGCCACAAATTAGAAATCTGAACTTTCGAGGCCAGCAGCAGCAACCTCAGTTTTGGATAAATCAGAGAGAGAAAAGAGCTCCTGAAACACAACAACATCAGCAAATCAGAACACCACTTCAACAAAACTAAGCTTAGATTAATGAAGAGGAAGAACCAACAGTAGAGGAGAACCTTCTTTTCACAGTCGATGGTCAACCCATATTTCTCACCAAGGATGAAGAATATGTGGAAAAAACAACATCACCTAATGAAAAAAATTTCATAATGGCAAATGATCATGAGAAATAAGTAGAATCTGATGACTATCAGAGAGGGTACCTGAATGCATTGAGTTCCCAGCAAAGGAAATACTCCTTGAGGAGTCAAAATGTTCCAATAAATCCACCTCCGAAGAAGACAATTCAACAGAAAGAAGCACCAACGAAACAAGTTCAAAATAAGGGTAAAGAGATTGTAGCTCCAAATCAGAACATAAGAATTCAACCTTCTACAATTGCACCTGTCAATGAAAGAGATATTCCAAGAAAAGAAGCTGCACTGAGAGATCATGTTGAGAAAATGGATGTTATCATAAAAGAGGTAGATAAAACTATACCTTTCAATTTAGAGTCAGAAATTTCTAAGTTAAAGGTGTCTATTCCTTTAACTGAATTGGTCAAAATTGATAAATACAAAACCTATGTAGTCAAAAATTTGAAAGTTGACCCCTTATCTGACATGGTTAATATAAAGTATGATCAACCCGAGTTAATATTTGGTCCCGCCATTGATGGTCAGTTTGAAGATAGTAAGGTCCCACCATTTTACCTGAGTCTTAAATTCCATCAATGCATTCTTCATCACACTATGATAGACTCTGGGGCCTCCCACAACCTCATTCCCAAAGCCATCATGGAGAAGCTTGGCCTTGACATAAACTGCCCATATCATGATCTATATTCTTTCGATTATGGACGTTTCCGTTTTTTTTGTCTAATCAAAGATCTAGTTGTCTCCCTAGAGCTGATCTCAGCCAAAAATGTCCTTATGGACGTGGTAGTTGTTGATATTCCACCACGTTTAGGTATGATGTTGTCAAGATCCTGGGGGGCCAAATTGAGAGGTACTGTTATCACCCAAAATTTTTCAAAACATAATTGTGTCAAGTTTGTTTTTGATCATGGGTCAAATTAGGGTCTTAGGAGTCATTTTAGGATTTTATGAAGGGTAGGTCATAGCTTTTAGAGGTTTAATGTTCATCATCTGAATTCAAATACAGTCTTTAGAGGTCCATTCCATGGTCAAATATTCACATTTTTCATTTAAGGGTCATTCAATTAAGTTTCGGGCTAAATTTTTGCAATTAGCCAGGAATCCACCGTTTCGTAGTGCTACTAGTTCAAAAAAGAGGCAATGCGCTACAAAAGCGTTGTCTTTTCGTAGTGCAATATGAAGCAAAAACTCTGTTTTTTTGGTTTTGATTAATCAACTTCCAAGGAGGTTTTTGAGAAAATCAAAACGAATTTAGGAAAAATTAAAGAGATTTTTCTTCCTAACAGACCTAACTAAAAAAATTCTCTCAGTTTCCTCAAATTAATTAGGAGGTGGGAGAAATTGATAAATTAAAATGCACTACGAAACTACTGTTACAAAATGTCCTGTACATGGATGTTTAGTAGTCAATTTAAATTTTAGTTTCTAGCCAAATTAAAAATTATTTTGGAATTATGAAAGAGGTTTATCTTCATAACATTTCCAGCTACAATAACCTCTCTCATTTTTCTCATATGTGTTGTCATTTGGGAGATACAAAGCTTTATTTGAAGCCCTATTTTCAGAAAACAAAGTTTTCCTGTTTTACACATGTTTTTCAAAGGAAATTTCTGGACAATAGGAGATGTATTTAAAAAAACCAAGAGAGTTTTTGATTCAAGAAATAATGGCCTACAAAAAAATCCTTCATTTTCGCAAAATACATCATGGATGACGAGATATAAGCTCTGTCTCAAGACCTATTTTTCAGATAAAAACAAGAGAAATTTGCAAGAAGTTAAGAAGTTATGAAGGAGAAAGCTAAATGTGTTTTTACAGTCAATACGGTTTTTAAATGATGAAATCAGGTTTATTTTGAAGTCTTGGCACATTTGGTTTTAAATTTTAAGAAATCTGGCCCAAAACTACTCACTCAGCAGTTTCGTAGCGCACAGTGCAGTAAAAAGCGCTATGAAAGTGTTGTAGCATGATTTTTCACTCTCTCGCTTAAATTTTGGAAGGGAAAATATGTGTATGAAGACTTGAAATTGCTAGGGAAGTTGTGCTAAGTGATAATGAAGATAAATCTGAAAAGAAGAAGCCAAAATTTTGAAGATAAAAGGTAAAAAAGTCTGCGCTACGAAAAGCGCTACGAAACTGTGTTGTTTTCGTAGCTCATTGCGCAGGTTTGTTTTTGCTATTTTGGGCAGTTCGATGATGATTTTGTACAGCTGGAACTTATGGATAATTTTGAAAATATTTTATTTCAATTCCTGGTAACAAATGGTTTCGAATTCATGGGTTCATGGTGGTTAAAGTGCCTCAAGAACACAAAGAATCTTAAAGCCTAGAAAACATGGGACAATTTCCTAGTTTGCAGGAGATCAACATTGAGGACATTAAGTGCTGGAGCTTATCATTTGGATTCGACCTTATGGGAATATAGTTGGAAAATTATGTAATCTAGCTTAGATAAGGTTTTTATGAGTAGAGGAAATGAGTTTGAGTCCTATTTGTATTAGGACTATTCTCTAGGTTTGCAGCTATCATTTTGTAATAAAGACCATGTTATATGGTTAGGAAAGGTGTCAAAAAGTAAGAATTTGATGTACCTAGTTGAGGATAAGGTTATCCTATGATGTAAATGATCTATAAAGGATCAAGGAGTCGAATTAGAGTGGGGTTGGACATTTTTTAGCCAAAATACTCTGTTTATTGTAAGTGACTGTATTAAGCCTAATACATAATTTCTACTTAGACAACTCAAGATTCATAAGGAGTTCTTGTATGTTCTTATTATGATGGCATATTTTCAATATTCTATTGCAGTGGCGTTTGCTTATGTTACTCAGAATTCATCAATGATGCTCTGACTTCCTTCATAGACAAACTGACTGTGTGTTTCACTATTCTACATGTTTATTCCTTGACTTGAACTCTGATATGCCTTGAATTCCATGCTAGGTAGATTATTTTGGTTTTTCTGAAGCTATTATGACTCCAGAAGCCCAATATACACTTGCTAATGTGATTTACAACTAGTTTATATCATTTATATGTTTTAATCCCATATAGAGTTATCCATCTACATATTTATCAAAAATCATAAACCCTTGAGAGAGCCCTCTCAGGTTGAGGAGGCTAACCCTCAGCCAAAAGGTTGGTCTGAAACAGTGACATGAGATTAACTTGATTGGTAGCCTATCAGGTCTGATTTTGTGATAACAGGTACAATGCAATTGGGCTTTTCCTATGCCACTATTCCTATCTTCGGTCAAATGAGAAAACTATACCATGAGACGAAAATGAAATACATGATCACAAATAAGGAAAGGCCTAATAATCATCCTATAAACGTTGTACATACAAATTTAGAGTCCTTTATATTGTACAATTATTCTGGATTAAATGATGTTGATTGTCAATTGGTAGAAATAGAGGATGTTCTTGAAGTTTCAGATTGCATTAGAACAATGTTAGAAAAATAAAAAGAGAATAAGCCTACTATATCCGAACAACCATCAGAGAAGGAAGATGAAAGTTCAAAGCAACATAAAGAATTAGATCAAAAAATTGTGTCAAATCAGAATCAAGATTTTCAACACCTTGAAGAAGAAGATGGTCTTTGGAGCATGGACTTTGATGGTTCTGTTGGCAAAGACGGTGCTGGCATTGGTTCATAGATCTGAATCCCATTTCAACAGAAAACTAAGGTCCCAAATAATGTAAGGTTGTGTTCCTGCAAACTAGCATTTGATTGCATGAATAATGAGGTTGAATATGAAGTTCTCATTACCGGTTTGAAAATCCTGAAAAAAATGGGAGCTAGGATAATTGTAGTCTACGACGATTCAAAGCTAGTGTTTAAAAAAATAAAAGGTGAGTATCAAGCTAATCACCCAAGGACGAGACAATATAGGAATGCAACAATTGAAATTTTAAGAATTTTTTCAGAATATACACTTAAGGTAGTGCCAGGATTGCAAAGCTTGATGGCTGATTCATTAGCTACAACTGTGAGTAATTTCAGATCTACAATGTTTTCAAATAATTTTTTTGAAATTCATATAAAGCATAGGTCTGCCATTCGGGATAACTTGAAATTTTGGAAAGTTTTTTGGGATGATAAACAAGTGAATAATTTCCTTCAAAGTGAAGGTGAGTTTGAGAATTGTTCTATGGACAAAGTGTACGATAAGGATGACCAAGTTATTAAGGCAGATCAGATTGACATACTTCAGCTCAAGGAAAATAACATTCCAAAAGGTCTCATACCTTTGGAAGAGTTATTTGATCAAGATGAGTGGTGAGAAAACCTACTTTTCTCCCCACATAAAAGGGTGTAGAAGATGTTAATATTGGAACAACAGAGCAACCAAAGTTCATCAAGCTTTCAAAGTCTTTGCCATCAGAGGTAAAGCTTAAATATATTGATTTTTTTATTGATTTTTCTGATGTGTTTTCTTGGGATTAATCACATCTAAAGGTGTAAATTAAGACATCATTCAACACACAATCCCGATCAAGCCAAATCAAAAGAATTTTAGACAAAATCTCAGGAGAATAAATCCAAAGTTGTTTCCGTCCATTGAGAAGGATGTAAACAATCTCTATAAGTCACGCATCATTGTTACAGTCAGATTTTTATATTGGATCTCCAATTTGGTTCTAGTGCAGAAGAAGACTGGTGAAATTCGACTATGTATAGATTTCAGAAATTTGAACAAAGTGTCATTGAAAGACAATTACCCGCTGCCCAAGATGGACCACATACTTCAACGAGTTGTAGGAGCCATCAAGATGTCATTGTTGGATGGTTAATCAGGCTACAATCAGATCCTTGTACATGAAGATGATCAGGATAAGACAACATTCACTACACCATGGGGTACCTTTAAATATGTCGAGATGCCATTCGATTTGAAGAATGTCGGGGCCACTTTCCAACGTGCCATGGACGTAGCCTTTGGTAATGAAAAATATTTCTTCCTTTTTGTTTATTTATATGATTTGAATTTTTATTCAAATTCAGGTGATGAGCATTTATGTTGAAGATGGAAACAAGAAACAGTGAAGGAGGCATCCTGAAACATCTTTCCTGATCCTAGTTGGAAAGTGATCACCTAAACTAGGTGGGGGCCACACAGGTGATTTTTTTGTCGCAAAGTCTATTTTTAAACATATGGATCATGTTCTATGAGTTGCAGGATGCTATTTGTGGATGGTTGGTCAAGTCGGGAAAAATAGATGGACTTCTATTTTTAGACATACTGGGCGGAATCTATTTTTAGATTGCCAGTCTAAAAATAGATATGTCGAATATTAATAGCTCTTAATAATATTTGGACTATAAACATTATCTTATTCTCTTGGAGCACTTCATTTTGAGCTACGCTAGGTGGCACATACATTGTGGAGAGAGTGCTATTCCTAAGGGTTAGTTGAGCTATTGCATGGTTGACTTCAGTTAGAACTCATGTGGCAGAGTTTGGTGGAGTTGATGAAACAGTTGGTGGAGTTGTGTTCGGTTTAACTTAGTTGAACTAGTTGTATTTAGTCTAACTGATAAATACAATAGTGATGAGTGGTGTGAATTAATTATTAATTAATTCACTAATTATTAACTCATAAATCAACTAAAGAATACTTCAGTTAACTGCAGTGCATGGACAGTTCAGTGGAGACCAGTGTTAGAGGTGGGTGAAAGGGTGAGTCTACTATCAGTTGTGACTATAGCTGTGCATGAGATTTGCACACACATTGATTGAGATTGCCAATGAAGATTGCGCAGTACAAGCCAGTGGGATTCGAACTTGGATCTCATCATTATTCATCTTGGATTGCGCAGTAGAGGCAGGCTAACAGGTGGAGGAGATTTGAACTTGTGACTTGTTCATATATGAGCTAGTTAGTGTGTAACAATTGGAGATAGTGCTGAGAGCTTGTGAGGAGTTTGTGCTATGTATTGTTACATGTTCTCTATCATTATAATATACAGATAGTTGGGGGTTTTCAGCTGTAAGCTTTCCCCATTACATACTGTGTTGATATGTGTGATTGATTAATGTTTCAATGTGCGCATGCGATTGTTTTTAATTCTGTGAATTGATGATCACTGGTAGAAGAGGTTATGTATTATGCATGAAGCTCAAATAGTGTGTAATCAGGATAATATCGGTGAATAACTCATCTATTATTCAAATTTCTACATGGTATCAGAGCAAAGTTGATCATCGGATCTATTACAATGATTACATTTTATTTCTTTAGGCAGAGTCTATAAGAGGGCCAGGTAGCCTCTGGATTCATCCCTTCTTTGAAAGGTGAAATATCCAGTAAATTCCCCTACATTCTATCTCTGTACTAGAAATACTTTGTTCTCACAAATTTAGATCAGAAGCGGTTGAGTTTTGAGCTAGTGGAATTCGAATTTGCAGCAATGTTTTCTTGGTGTCGAAGTTGAGATGTCTTTCAACAGATTGTGATTGGAGTATGCCCTTGAGGGAAGCTCGAATTATATTGCATGGAAGGACAGGATGGAGGCGGTGCTCGATGAAAATGGGCTGAAGGAGTTCATAGATGCTGAAGTTCCAAAGCCTAGAGATGCAGCCTTGGTTGAGGCTTGGCAAAAGAAGACAGCAAAGTGTCGAAGGATTCTGTTGGAGGGCGTGAAGGATCACATAGTGTCCAGCCTGCATGGTAAGGCTTCTCCATTTTTGATGTAGAAAGCCTTGACAGATTTATTCCAAAGCAAGAGCGACCAGAGGAAGTTGGCGCTCAAGGATAAACTCAGGAACATTAAGATGGAGAAAGGAGACAGTATGCCCAAGTACCTCATGAAGTTCACCCAATGCAGGGATCAGTTGGGAAGTGTGGGGGTGACTGTAGATGATGAGGACTTGGTGATCTTGGCTCTCCTTGGGCTTCCGAAGAGTTGGCATTCCTATCAGGACTTTTTCAATGGTCGGGAGAAATTGCCAGGATGGGAGCGACTTTGGTCGGATCTTGTGCAAGAGGAGATAAGGCGGAGTACTAGGGATGGATCTTCATCAAAGGCATCTGATGAAGAGGATTGTGATTTGGCTGCCAAAGCAAGGAAGGGGAAGGGAAAGAAGAATTATTCTCAATCCGGTGCGGATGGTAAAGAGCGTGACATGTCCAAAGTGAAGTGTTTTCACTTTCACGAGCATGGGCATTACGCCATGAATTGTCCACAGAAGAAGAAGAACAAGCAGGCTACTGGAGCTGAAGCTGGTGAGGCTCTTGCCTCGCAATTTGAGCAGGAATTCTCATTGATCGCATGCATGGTGTCTAGTGCATCGGGATCGAGGTGGTATTTTGATAGTGGCGCTTCCTTTCACATGACGGGAGATGTGAATCTTTTCAGTGACTTGGTGGAGAAAGAGCTCCAGTTGCATGTTGAGTTGGGCGACAATGGACGATACAATGCGACCGACATTGGTACCATAACCTTTCAGAGGGAGTCAGGTAAACTCATTCTTTTACAAGATGTAGTGCATGTTCCAGGTTTAAAGAAGAATTTGATCTCATCGCAATGTTTAGAGGATAAAGGTGAAGTTGTCTTGATGAAGGAAAAGTTTTCATGGCCATGAGAGCAGGAAAAATTCAAGAAGGTTGGGATTCGAGCAAAGAATCTCTACAAACTTGAAGTAGATGGGATTTCTACGGAGCTTCCTACTATTGGGAAGTGCAAGAAAGACATGCAATTGATGCTTGAGAGGGAGCAAGTTTTGCATGCAGGTAAGAGTGAACCTCGGGATGTGGAGCAGCCACAAGAAGAGGATCATGGAGTGGGAGAAACCACTCATGCAGAGAAATTTCGTGCCAGATGGGCAGAGGGAGTGCATGCAGCTATACCACCAGGTGAGAGGTGGGGCAACATGCATGATTAATCCCAAGAGGATATTTCTGGGCAGGATTCATGAGATGGTGTAAGATATCATGAATTGAACACAGCTACGAGTGCCACCAATGTGATGGCTCAACATGATCATTTGGATTGAGTACGGAAGCCCAGGACGAGTGTGATGCTTAGGATATTTTATGCGAATTAGAGTTGTGAAGGTACGAGTGCATGGGTGCGAAGTTATTAGCACGGTGGTTCACGATGACATGTGCAATTGGGCTGACGATCGAACTTTGATGATAGATGCATGGGCAGATTGAGTTTTTGGAGCCTGTCGGTTTTCGGAGGAGTTAGAAGCGGATGCATGGGTGCATGGCGCTTGTGAAGGTTGCAGGGCGAATGCATGGAGTTGCATGTCGCATACAAAGACAGTCCTTTCTTGTTGAGAGGGAGTGTTGAAGATGGCAACAAGAAACAGTGAAGGAGGCATCCTGAGACATCTTTCCTGATCCTAGTTGGAAAGTGATCACCTAAACTAGGTGGGGGCCACACAAGTGATTTTTTTGTCGCAAAGTCTATTTGTAGACTATGTCTATTTTTAGACATATGGATCATGTTCTATAAGTTGCGAGATGCTATTTGTGGATGGTTTTTCAAGTTGGTAAAAATAGATGGACCTCTATTGCTAGACATACTGGGTGGAGTCTATTTTTAGACTGCCAGTCTAAAAATAGATTATTCGAATATTATTAGCACTTAATAATATTTGGACTATAAACATTATCTTATCCTCTTGCAGCACTTCAGTTCGAGCTACGGATGTGGCACATGCAGATGACAGAAGGAATTACGCTATTCCTATGGGTTAGTTGAGCTATTGCATGGTTGACTTCAGTTAGAACTCATGTGGCAGAGTTTGGTGGAGTTGATGAGACGGTTGATGGAGTTGTGTTCGGTTTAACTTAGTTGAACTAGTTGTATTTAGTCTAACTGATAAATACACTAGTGATGAGTGGTGTGAATTAATTATTAATTAATTCACTAATTATTAACTCATAAATCAACTAAATAATACATCAGTTAACTGCAGTGCATGGATAGTTCAGTGGAGACTAGTGTTAGAGGTGGGTGAAAGGGTGAGTATACTATCAGTTGTGACTATAGATGTGCATGAAATTTGCACACACATTGATTGAGATTTCCAATGAGGATTGCGCAGTACAAGCCAAGGGGATTTGAACTTGGATCTCACAATTAACCATCTTGGATTGCGCAGTAGAGGCAGGCTAACAGGTGGAAGAGATTTGAACTTGTGACTTGTTCATATCTGAGCTTGTGTAGTGTGTAACAATTGGAGATAGTGCTGAGAGCTTGTGAGGAGTTTGTGCTATGTATTGGTACATGTTCTCTATCATTATAATATACAGATAGTTGGGGGTTTTCAGCTGTAAGCTTTCCCCATTACATACTGTGTTGATATGTGTGATTGATTAATGTTTCAAGGTGCGCATGCGATTGTTTTTAATTCCGTTAATTGATGATCAATGGTAGAAGAGGTTATGTATTATGCATGAAGCTCAAATAGTGTGTAATCAGGATAATCTCGGTGAATAACTCATCTATTATTCAAATTTTTACAATTTACACCATTTGAGAGTTGTGTTCCAGCGATGTAGAAAGTTTGGGATTTCCCTAAATCCTAAGAAGTGCCTATTTGTTATGGAAGAAGGTAAGTTTTTGGGTCACATCATCTCAAAATATGGGATCCGGATAGATCTTGGTAGAGTTGAAGCGATACAACAAATGATTTTCCTAGAAAAAAGAAGGAAATTCAAGCCTTCAACAGTAGGATGAATTTTCTACGCAGGTTCATTCCCAACCTAGTAGAACATCTTAGAGAGTTAACTAACATGATGAAAAATGAGAATGATGTTAGATGGTCTAAAAATGCTCATAAGTCATTCAACTCAGTGAAATTTTCTTTGACCACTGCTCCAGTGTTGACAAGTCCTGATTATTCAGTAGATTTCATTATATTTTCTTTTGCTTCTGAGCATACTTTGGCAGCAGTGCTTATGTAGAAAAAATATGGGCAGAGCTGCCAATAAAATTCTTCAGTCGCACAATAAGAGATGCAACCCTCCGATACAAAATAATTGAGAAACATGCCTTGGCCTTGGTCAAAGCACTCAAAGACTTCCATGTTTATATTCTACACTCACATATTTTGGCATATGTTCCAAATGCAGCAGTTAAAGAAGTAATTATGCAAACAAATCCAGAAGGAAGGAGAGGTAGTTGGATAGCAACAATTTTAGAATATGACCTTGAGATCAAGCCGACCAAGCTGATCGAAGGGCAAGGCTTAGGCAAGCTCATGGCTGAGTCCAATATACATGCACGTGACATCAATCTCATATCAACACTGTCTGATGACGAAGAAAGTGTAAGTCTTGTTCAAGTATCATATCTCTTTTTATCATCTCCATGGTATGTTGATATCATTTATGTTTACAACATTTGAATCCTCCTCTAGGCATGTCAAAGAGTAAGGGTAGGTATTTGAAGCTTAAGGCTTCGAAATACTGCATACTAGATAGTGCACTCTACTGGAAGGATCCTGGAGGAGTATTACTTAATTGCTTGGTAGAAGATGAATCCAAAGAAGTGATGAAGGATTTCCACAAGGGAGATTGTGGAGGTAATTTGTATTGGAAGACTATGGCCAAAAAAGTACTGAGAGCGGGTCACCATTCACCTACATTATTTGCATATTTGTATAAGAAATTTATGAGCTGCCATGAGTGCCAAATTTTCCAGGGTAAATGTAAGCTCCTTCCTTTACCATTACAACCCATTTTAGTTGAAGCCCCCTTCCAGAAGTGGGGCTTAGATTTTTTCGGTGAGATACATCTGCCCTCATCTGCTAAACATATATGGATACTTACCACCACATAATATTTCACAAAGTGGATCAAAGCGATCCCAACCAGGCAAGCTACTGACTCAGTCATAAATCAGTTTCTAAAAGCTAACATCTTGTCCCAGTTTGGTTGTCCAAAAAATATCATCACGGATAACGCTGCAGCCTTAAAATCAAAGAAGATGAGAGAATTCTACGATAAGTATAACATTAAATTGGGTCATTCTACAACATATTATCCATAGGGAAACATATTGGCAGAGTCCTCCAACAAGTCTTTGATCAACATAATAAAAAAGGTGTTGGAGGCTAAGAAAAACAATTGGCACAAGAAGCTAATAAATGCACTGTGGGAAGATTGAGTAAGCAGCAAGAGATCCAATGGAATGTCTCCATTTCAAGTATTTTACGGTGTGGATACAGTTTTCCCTACTTCATTGGCCATCCTAGTCATGAAAATTCTATAAGAGGTCGGAAGTGAAGAAAATGATATTCATCGCAGAATAAACCAAATGATTCACTTACACCAAATAAGGGAAGAAGTGTTAGAACACTTCCAAGATCCATGATAAGATCACACAAATTTATGACAGGAAACCAAGCAAGATGATTTGAAGATTGATGATGTGGTACTCCGCTGGCATGCCAGGAATGAAGACAAAGGTAAGCACGAGAAGTTCGATAATTTATGGAAAGGTCCCTTTAAGGTTGCAACTTCTCGTGGAAAAAATGCATATCTCTTAGAAGAAATGGATGGGAAAAGTTGTTTAGGAGGGCCAGTTAATGGTAGGCTCCTAAAGCAATATCTCTTTTGATATGAAAATTATGAAAATTTTTCATCCTCATTGTATATATCAGTTTGATATTCCTGCAAGTGTGAAGTGGAAAAGCATTGGAGTTCAGAGCCCGAAGTGAAGGCCATGGAACTTCATTGAGTTTCTACTATTTCATGTTAAGTTTGCATAAGATTAAGTTCAGTTTTGAGTCAATATTTCAGTCAAGTTCAGTCAAAGTTGAGTCAGTTTCAATTATTTTGTGTCATTTCATTGTCAATAGTTAGTCCTGCATTTTAGTTTTAGTTTTTTTTTACCGTATTGGCCCAATGGAAGAGGCACTGATCTACAAAATTCAAAGATCTGTGGTTCTTGACACCTCTTTCAGAGTTTCCATCCCCAATAAAGCCAATGTTAGTGTCAGAATAGGCATTATGCCATCAGTGATCAAAATCACTCTTTTCATTATTATTTTAGGTGTCTCACTCTGAAATTTTTATATCATTCCATTAGGTCATGCTAAAAATTGTTTCATTGATGGTAGCTCTACTCAATAAAACTTCACTCTCCCTCAAAAAATCACATTTGCTGGCTCACATTGATGTCTAGCTGAGTATAAAAATACCTATGAAAAGCTCATTTCACTATGTATTATCTCAACAAATTCAACCATGGAGTGAGGTCATTAAAGGTCACATTAGGTCATTAGGTTTCATTGTTCAAGGTCCAAAAATGCACCTGACATCTCAATAAGGTCAGCAAAATGTGTGAGAGTGACTAAATAAGCTTTTTATTTTCACCTGCAGAAGATTATCAGTATGTAAATAAATATATTTTTTTTAATTTGTAATTTGTAATTTTATATGATTTTCATATCAAAATGCCATTTTGATATGAAAACAAAGATGTCATTTATTTTTAATTTCCTATGTAATTTTATGTTTTCTATATGTAATATTTTCACTCCCTAGCTTCCAACTCAAAATAATCATGCCATACTGAAGGAGAGAAATGACAAAGTCAAGCAACATCAACCTACAAAACAAAAAGCCAGAAGTCAAAGAGCATTAGTGTGAAAATTTGAAAGGTAAAATGAAACATTAGAAAAGTGGGTTTTCAAAACATAAATCAAATCCACTCAAGTATTAAAGCCCTCAAAGACATAAATTAAAACGTTAATTTTCTTCCTACACCCTCAAGCATACTCAGCAAAGGATAAATTTTCAAGTTTTTAGGTCAAATTGTGCAAAATAGGGGCAACGGGCGCGTTCTGCACTGGCACTGTGCGTTTGCCTGAAAATGTTGCACATTTGCTAAAGGCGTTGCGCACCTGTCAAGAGGATGGCGCATTTAACCTAGGTGATGTGCATTTGCCCATTTTCTTCAGAAATTTCCAGAAGGGCCTCTAAACTTCAAAATTCACCTTCAATCCTTTAGCAGTGATTCTTCACACCTCCAAACAAGCAAGTAAGTTACAAATTTGCTTCACTCCTCTTCATCAATGTCATTTTGGATGTGTGAAGTTTGTATAAGGAAATTTGGTGTCTTCTTCTATTTCAAAACCATATTTTTCCTCAAAACCTAATTAACACTTCAATTTCACTCCCTTTACCTTCATAACCCTTCCCCCATTTCATTCTACCCTTTCCCATAACCCCTACATAACTATCTCCTTACCTAAGCTTAAATCTCCTTCAAAACTCTAAGCCCTATTTTTTCATTTGCCTAGGCTCCCTGTACCCTACCTACAATTAAATCCCCTATTATAAAACCCCTCATCATCACTACCCCTTGTCACCTCCCTCATATCACAAATCCCTATTCCCATCTCCTCAAATTTCCTCACACCAACCCACACTTCTTACACCCACATTCCATTCCATCATCTACCTAGGCTTTTAACACCAAATACATCATGACATAACAAGATAACATAAGTCATGGTGATGAGGAAGGAAGAGAGGAGAGAAGCCTATCTAAAAAATGAGTTAGAATCATTAGACATGAGCCAACAAATACCATAGAAATCATGATATCTCCCCTCACTGTGACATGCTTTAAGCATGAAGGCTATTTTGGGTTTCGTGAGAAAGAACAAAGGGTCCAATACCATATTATGCTGACCAGATTATTAATTTTAAACCTCCATGACAACCAGATAACCCTTGCTAGTGTTACTTTCATTGTGTCCCCTACCATCATATTAGCTGCCACGGGGATCCCAAATATTGGGGAAAAATGGTTCAAGCAAGGAGATTTGAATAAGTTCTATTATGAGACATATATTAAACCAAGGTACAAGAATGAGACAAATATGATTTTTCCTTTCTCTTACCTCTTGGACAGATATTTCCCCATGATGAAAATCATTATGAGGTACTTTACTTGTGAGGGTAGGTTTTCTGGACTCTACTCCTAACATATCATCCTGATACCCATGCACTTCACAAGAGTCAAATTGCTTAATATACCTTATTATCTATACCAGAGCATTGCGAAGATGATATTTATTGCCCAAAAGAGAGATTATGATCATCAAATTCAAAGTGTCTTTCACCGCTCCCTCTTCAATATTATGGCCCTCCATCACCTTGATCAGTTAAACATTGCATGGGACACCTTCATATCTAATGATATTTTCATTGTCCCACCTATTTAGCATGCCCAAGATGCACCTTCATCATCTCATCCTTCCACATCCATTCCTCCATATCAGCCTACAGTTCATACATCATCACCAGATCAGTCTCCTTCACCCACCTCACCACCATCATCTCCATTTCACATTGAGACTGAAGCACCTAACAAAGGTAAAATTAGCAAGCCTAATAAGGCTGGTTTGGGAACATTGGCACCTACCTGTCAGAGAGGTCATAGGAAATTTTTTTTCCCACATATTGTGGGAGCGGCCCTGCCTTATTCACTAACAAATCAGGTACACAAAGACAAGGAAAATATGGCAGAGGTGGACACACAGGAAGAAAAAGGCCTCCATGAGAAAGAGGTAGATTTTGAACTTGTAAAATTGGACATAATTGATGATGATGATCCTTCCTTGATCATCCAACATAAGGAAGCCAAGATTAGAGACCTCCAAGTTAATCTTGAAAGGCCCATTTTTGTCATTACTTTTCTCAAGCAAGAGAACCAATAGTTGAAGACCAAACACTCCATTGATGAAGTGAAATGCATCAAAGCACAAAGAGAGGCAGAGAAGGCTAAAGCATTGCTTGAAGAGACACTAGAGAAGTATGATGAACTTGATGATGAGGAGGACCAGCCTCCAAGATAGAGACCTAGGACTAGAGGGCTGAAAAGAGCTCTAACTCTAGAGAGACAAAGGGAAGTTGAGCTAGTCGACCAACTAACCCTAAATGAGAAGCTTTCCGTAGAAATCAATGAGAACAGGGAAACATGATTTAATTGAGCCAACCAACACTTCAAGAAGCTCTT
This sequence comes from Pinus albicaulis, assembly GCA_034641835.2. Classification (NCBI taxonomy): domain Eukaryota; kingdom Viridiplantae; phylum Streptophyta; class Pinopsida; order Pinales; family Pinaceae; genus Pinus; species Pinus albicaulis. The sequence continues at coordinate 68,214,470 of CM076575.1, forward strand.
GGACAAGGCTCAAAAGGACAATAATATTCAAAGAAGGATGGAAAATCATGATGCCACAAGGAAGAAAATTGCAAGGGCCAAGCTCAAAAGAGCCCATGCAAAAATTGAACCCTTGACCAAGAAAGAGGAGAAAAGGAGGCTAGACATACTTGCTGAGGTAACACTCCATGCCTCAAACAAATTATGAGCAATAATCCCAACAATTTTGACAAGTTTTTGGCAAATTTTGTAAATTTGTAAATTTTTGTGTTTTTAGGGACATTTTTAGCACAGTAAAAATGTCAAACACGCAACACCTAGGGTGCTGCGCTCTTTTTTGGGGCATTAAATGAGAAAATGGTCACCACCATTGAATTCATAATGATGAGGACATGCAGCCTGTACATTTTCTAAGCATTTGGAGGAAAATGGGTCAATGAAAATGGAAAAAAACCACCAAAAAACCATATTTCTGCCTCATTTTTTGCCTTGGCGCTGCGCGTTTACCAGTCTTGGGAAAATTCGTTTTTGACAGGAAAATGAGCTTAATTTTTCAAACTAAAGGCATGTTTAGAAAGAAGACTTGAATGTCTTTCCAAAAATCCACCTTGGAGCAAATTTGGACACCAAGAAGGCATCGAAAATCAACCTTGAATAGAGAGGGCGTGTTTGACATAGAGAGGGTGACAAGGAGATGGTGGATTTGGAAATCTTCTGAAGTTTTCTGAGTTTCACTCTTGTTTTGATTTTTATCTTGGGAAATGATTATTTTACCTATGTAAATGATGAAAACAAATGTATTTATCATGTTTTTAGTATTACCTAAGGTAAATACATTAGGTAAATCAAACTAATGAGGTGTAATGAATCAATTCACTTAAGTTAGGAATGAGTCAATTGGACCATCCTATACTTTATTTATCAGTTCATATTTTTGTGTAATATCTTCCTCACCTCATGGATTTGACCCCTGAGGATGATTGAATGTTGTTTTCATGTCTATTTATTCCCTTTCTTCACAATAGACAAGGGTTGGAATCAGTTTGATGTTTTTCTAGTTGATCAAGGAAACTTTGTACTCAGTTTGGCGAAGATAATAAAGAGGAGTTGCAGCTAGTTTTATGGGATACTTGTGTTATTGAATGTATATCATAATTTTTTCTTCAGTATCATATGTTTGAATGTATTTTTCATGTTCACTTAATTTCTATATTATGATCTTTTAGAAGTTAGATAATCAGAATACATGTTTGCACATGCTTTGTTTTGGGTAACTGATCATATTTTGTTCATATTCTTCTGTCTAAGAAAAATACATCTCCTATGATTTTTTATCCTTCTTACAGCTTCAACACCATTCCATAACAATTCTCTTCAAGTGATAAGTATTATACCTACCTTGCCCCATTGATCCCTGCAACCCTAATTCATTTTCCCTGACCTAGCTTTCCTTGACCTAATTTCTTCATCCAGTGATTTCCCCAACCAAATCAAATCCAAAAAACCCCCTACACTCTATATCTAGCCTAAAAAACCCTAATTTATCCAGCCCTCGTGGTTGTGACCCTTTTGAAGAGAGCCCTCTCCGGCTTGATAGGGCTAGCTATCAAGTCAAAAGCTTGGTTTGTGGTTACCTTTGTTGGGATTCCTTCCTCAACCTTAGGAATCTGGCGGAGTGCTAAAAGTCACCACATTCAACCTTCTTTCAAAGAAAAATGCCCTCGAGGGCATCAACAACCGTCGTCATCAACCATCAACAGGTCACTATGAAAATTGGCATGAACAAAACCACTATATGTCAGATAAGCTTAACTAGTCAAAAGATCATGAGCATGGGACATGCCCGCCTTGTATAAATATTTTATTCTTTCTATCTATTACAGGTTTCCAATAAAACATAGTGTATTTTTTACTCAAGGAAAGGGGTTTCTCAACTCAGTTCCAAAGAAATTTACTCTCTCTCTCTCTCAAAAGGACCGCACAGAAAAGAAACTATAATGTATTTCAGCTATATAGTTCTTCCTAGACCTCATATATTAGGTGGAAAATGTTAACAATGGAAAATCGCACGGGAAAAATTCATTAAAAATTTCAAGAATAAGGTACAGATAAAGGTTTATAGGGAAGTAATACATTAGGAGGAGCCAAAATTTTAATTTTTCCTAAGGTCAGAGGACAAAATTTATAGAGCGCGCATAGGCAACACTGGCTCTTAGCGCACAACGCAGATTTTTCTTCGATAGCCGCGCGGTCATGGGGATGAAGGAATGTAACCATTTCAGACCACTTGGCACACTTGGTGAAAAATATTCTCACTCAACCTAACCAAGTACAGTCGACGTTGAGACACCTTGAGGCTTTAGTGCAACACAAAAAGGAATCATACCCCTACTCTTGTGTCACCATCCATCTTGGGCCAAGAGGAGGAGGGAAAATTTGAAAATGGTCTACAAAAGCCAGTCTTGGGAAGAGAAATGGGAGGTACATTGTTAATGTGGCCAAATTTATACATAGCAAACCAGCTGGTGTTGCCCAACAGTAGGAGGATTGGAAGGACTTACTTGTTGGCCACCCAACATTTCAGTCCAAGAGAGAGGATTTCACCACGTTTTCATTGATCTATCATCATTTGAGAGGGAAGAGAGGCTTGCTAAAAACTTGAGGGAAAAATACCCCCTTGTCTTGGATGTTGGAGCTTCGTATCTCGAAGGAACCACTACAAGATATTTAGCATTCTATCTTCTACTACTAGCAACACCTAATAAAGGGAGAATCTCTCCATTGTTGAGTTATTAGTGTGTTTGCTCTATTGAGCGTGTATCTTGTGCATGTTGTGTTGTTTTAGTTTCATTTTTTATGTATCATGATATGTTTCCTTTCTAACTTAGCTTATTACATGTTGAAATTGTTCCACTAACGTTTGAGAAACCATTTTGACCTGTGAATCTTATGTAGGTAAGCAACCTCCCTACTAAGAAAAGTGTATTTCATCCACTCATGCGCCAAATACACTACCACAATGTCTTCTAGATGATCACTTGGATTTCATGCCAAAATTGATGATATCTTCTAGAGAATCACTTGGACTCAGAGGTCTAAGGTGGACTAGCCTAGGGAGAATTGTGAGTTCTCCTCCTTGAAAATTTCCTAACATCCAAAGTTAATGGATCCCAGGTGGAAGAAAACCTTAGGGATGTACAATATTTTTGCAAGATTTATGTTGGGCTTGACTGGTGACCATTATCCCCTTTAAACAACATAGAATGGATTGATAGTGCAATAGGAAAGAAAAACAATCAAGAATGCTATGGGTCAATTTGAAATTTGAATAGAACTATTTAAGCTTTCATTGTAGTGAGCTTGGACATAGAATTATAAGAGTTTTAGATTTATAATATTCAACAAGGGATATATATCTATCTAATTTATCAAACTGGAAATAAAGAAAGGTATCACATAGACAACACCAATAAGACAAGGGAACCCATGGAGCCCATAGACATTATTGAGAATGATTAGTATTTGAGAGGAAAATGGTGAGATATAAGAGTTTTATAATTAGAATATTCAACAAGGGGTATATCACTATATAATTTACCAAACTTGCAACAAAGAGAGGTATCACATATATAACACCAAGAAGGCAAGGGAACCTATGAAGCACATAGTCACTGGTGAGCATTGCTAGTATTGGAGAGGAAAATGCTAATGCATGAATCTAGACACTTACACCTTAATTAATACTTTTGGATTGGGAAAGATATAATGGATTGAATTTTTCCATGTCTACATATTTATGTCCACTCAATGTTAATTCAAGGTCAACTTGAATATATATATCAATAAAAAATATTAAAATACAAAGAAATATGCACATCATATTCCCCAAACACAAAGCTCATGACAAGATAAGAGAGGACCAAAACAAACATAGATTTAGTTGCAAGGCATCAAGATGAATACCAAATTATTCAGTAAACACACAAAATTTCAATATCCTATGTCAATTACACATAGATCTCTTGATGCTTATAACATTTTATAATATCGAAATTCCAAAGGGCATAGTTACATAAATATGTAACCTTATATAAGATAACAATTATCCACATTATAATGATTATAATCTATAATAATGAGTATGGGTTGTAACAACATTAGTATACACACTGACCAAGTACATGTTCATTAAAGTGGACAATTGTTGAAGAGTAATTGGCACAATCCTCAATAATATACCACTTGGAAATTACTTATAACTACATGAAACAAAGTTATTTCAACAGAAACCTTATTCAAAACTTCAACTAAATTGTTTGGAGCATTCACCTTGAGAAGTATTACCTCCCTTGATACCACCAAATTCACTATTAAAGTGGAATTCTTTTGCACTGAGAACAACAAGGTTCATTTACAACTCAATATGATAGAGATATTTTCACATTTGTTACATGGGTAAATTCTTACATCACAAATTCAAAAAATATATAAATTTGACAACAAATAATAATGATACTATATGCTAGCCAAATATAGATACAAATGGAACTAAAATCTCCTTACATATGGAAGAGATTTTATATGTACACGTAATAAAATTTTCTACATGAGATAAAAAGGGATCCAATTTTATACATAAATAAAAATACAATAGATATGATATTTACATAAAAACATTGTTGCATTTGTGTTCATTGGGCCTAAGCTCCATTGTAAATTATCAAAATATTTATACCTCAAGGGATCCCTCTTGGTGCTTAATAGATCAATAATTAAGATGGATCTAAACTTTGATATGTTTTTCTTCTTGAATAGAACTGATGTTCTTTGCTAATTTAGTAACACACTAAATGTTGCACCATAAAAGCATGGGCCCTTGTTTGAAACCAATAAATTTGCACAAACACTATATTCAAGCACTTCCTCAGAAACATTTGTAGGAAAATTTTATTGTGCCTTTGTATTAGATTAGGTAATCACTTGTTGATTCTTACACCTTCAACTTACAATGTGTTAGGTACCTATAATACTAGTGTAGCCCCCTTGTTGTTATTGTTAGTATAGCCCTCTTATTGTTATTGTTAGTATAGCCCCCTTATTTTTATTGTTGTGCCCCATAGATGTCCATTCTTGTTATTGTTCTGCCCTTAAATTATTATTTTAATGTAGGCTCTAATTATATTGTGACCCCTTAGAATCCTATATATACCAAGGAGGTCTTGTCATTTATATCATCAAATAATTTTTCATTTACGTGATGTAAATGAGGTTCCTGCCTCAAATAGGCTAATTTTCAAGTCATTGATCTATCTTTTATTTTGATTTGTGATCTGGTTGAATAAAATTTGGTATCAGAGCCTTGGATTCTAGGGTTTTGCTGCTTCAAACATGTCATCTTGGAATTTTCACTTTAACTTTTTTTCTATGAGGCTTTAGAAGTTGAAATTTAGACATGGAGCCGAAATCGTGGTGAACTTCGTGTAAAAATATCATATCTTGGTTCACTATATTTTTAGATATGGTCTGAATAAGTTAGGGTTTCTGCATGCTCCAGAATTCAGTCTCAAACAAGACCTAAGGATAGTAGTTACAACTTTCTCTTTGAGCATCAGATTTGAATTTCATAAAAAGTGGTTGAAAGTGCACAAACTGTAGTTTTTCTTATATACATTTTAGGACCAAAGGCTAAAACAATGAAACATGGAAATATATACAAGTTTTATCTACTGAACTAGTCCATAATTAGGTCATCGTGGGAGATTTGGCATACCTTTATCTTGAAAAATGTAATATTGGTCTGACTTGTGGCATTGGAAAGAAGAATCAAAGGGATATGAGAGGAAAAAATTTCAGACCTTGGGAGTGCAAAATTACAGAGATATAACAATTTCAAGATAGAGATCCTAAAAACAAGAAAAGTGTGTATTTTTTCAAATTTTGCATAAATTTTGTTTGAAAAATGAGTTTGAAATGATTGAAAGGGTATAGAGAAGCATATATATCTTTATTTGATTCCAAAATTCCTTGAAACCAAAAAATCGATACACCTAGGAAGTAACTATAAATATATACTATGACGCATGAAGAAGCGGAAGAAATGCAACATTGATATATCAAAATTATGAGACCAAGCGCAACATATTTCGCTCTCGCAAAAAGTAGCAAAAAATGAACTAGAAGAAAAAATGGAAGACAACATGGCTAGAAGGATGGTTTAAAAGCATATATGAGAGTTTTTAAAATTGTAGACATGGACACTATTATCACTAAATTGATACTGATGGGTTGCTTCAACAGTCAACCTAGAGTAACTATTTCAAACCTACTTTAAGCTGAAACTTAGCCTTTTCAGCTTGAGAGGGCTCTCTCAAAGATATAGAATGATATTGTCTAAATGAAGTTCAATAGATGGCCAACTATAAAATAATGTTTTGATTTTTTTTTTATGCAGGTGAAATATGTGGAGAAATCACTACCATTGGGCATAGGGATTCAGTGAAAATAACTCAATGACATATGGAATCCTCTTATGGAAGCTGAGGCATATAGATGTTATGATGAAAAGATAAAATTCACAACAGTCTAAGTGTTTGAAGGAAGTTATAACATGTAATACATGAATTATAAGTAATCAAACATTAGAATACTGAAGATAAAATTGCAGAATACATAAGACAAATACTCATGAGAACATCAATGAATCTCAGGTGAAGAGAAGCAAACTGCCACTGTATATTACTGATGAATTTTTTTTACAATAGTAGGTCTGCAGTAAACATCAATCAACCCTCTCTCCTTTCATAATCTGCCTATTAATAGGCTTAGGCATCTTTACATTGGGTCTTCTAACAAGGCTAGACCATTCGAATACTTCTCTTGACACCTAATCTAACCAAAAGGCTATTACAAGGAGATAAAACTGACAACAACTATTTTTAGGACTTACAAACCTAATAGGACTCTACAACATCTTTATTACAATAACAAGCTTTAAAACTACATATTTACATCGATAAGGTCATGTGCCTGGGTGACACTGACCATGACCAAAAAATAATTTCTCCCACAAAATCAGGATACATATCTTCCTAAATTTTAGGAGGTGGTGTCATAATGGTTGATCAATGTCTCCATGATGAGATAGAAAACTAAAAGGCTTTGTCGAAGAGTATGTATTCATCAAAACATTTCCCTGATGACCCCTGACCTTTCCACGTGGCTGACTTGTCTCAAAAAGACAATCAAAACTTGGAAAACCTTCAAAATTTCCTTCTCTACAGAAACAAAGGACTTTAGGCAAGTCTGTAGCGAGAGTTCGTAGCACCTTTGACTTAGACCATTTATGCAACCTATATGCTCCCTTTGCTGATATGGAGTTGTTTAATGAGTTAAAATAACTAAATACAAGCCTTTTCCCGCCTCTTTCATAAAAACACTTGTGATTTATAGCAAAAAATAACCTACGGGGCTTCAAGCCTAAGACACGCTACGAACTTGCCTAATTGGCAGCAAACTTAAAAATTATGCTTTCCTTCTTCAAAATTTGCCCATGGCTTTGCAAATGATGATCCAAAATGATGCAAAAAATATTAAAAAGGTATTTTATATATTTTTCAAACCTTAGAGGCTTCACCTTTGGCAGTAGAGGCTTCAGTTTGTACAATTTCATTTATGGTTGTTATTTTTAAACCTTTTTCCTTGAGCTCTGATTGTATCATCTCCATCTACTCTTCTAACTCTTTCACTTGAATTTTGAGTTTCTTTCTCTCTGCCCGCAACCAAATATTCCTCTTCCTTTTATGTTTCATTACCTTGTGTAGAGGAAGGGTTCTTTTCAACAATTTCTTTACATTGGTCAAAGCCTCATCATAGTGATTGATTTTATCATTTACCTTTTCTTTGAACTCCTCCACCTTTTTTATTTATAGCTTGGCTTCCTCTAATTCCAACTTGGTTTCAATAACTTCCTCCATGGCTTCTCTTAGTTGCTCATTCAAAAGTTCCACTTCATTTATTTCAATAACTTTCTCTTTACCTTTCCTCTGCATAATGATTTATTCCTTTGCTAAAGATAAGTCAATGATATCCTCTACCATAGGTTGTTTTCCTTTGTCTGTCACTTTAGTATTTTTATTAGCCATGATACCTTTCGATTTCAACCTGGTGAGTGGTTTTCTTGGTTGGAATACAAAACTGCATCTTCTCCTGAGAAGTCAATTTTTTTGGCAGTGAGACTCTTTTTTTTCTTCTTGCTTCCTTTGACATCCACAACTTTGACCACTGGAGTTTCTTCTATGTCTATGGCTTGAAGAATGTCCTCAAGGTTTCATTTCCCCAGTGTTTAGCTCCTAGTTATTCTTCCACTCTTTTTTATGGGCTTTGACTTTCTATTTGTAGGTGTGGGTTGTGGAGCCTCTGTTTCCTATGCATGCTCTATTTCAACCTCCATAGGCTCTACAATGGGTTCCATTTCCTCTTCGTTTACACCCTCTGCTTCAGCTATAGGTTTATCATTCTTGCTTGAAAGAGTGGCTTTTGATTTAGGTGTCTTCTTGGCTGTTAATGCATCTACTTCATAACCACTAAGAAACAAGAATGTGGCCTAGTCTCTATTCAATTTTTTCAACTCCTCCAACAATAGTAGCTTAATCACTCCATGATGAAAAATTGAAGTTTCATTGCTTTTTGGCTAGCTTGAACTTTGTGTGACATCTTTCCTAGGCTTCTAAATAAGAAAAATGGAAGATATAGGGGCTGCTTGCTAGTGAAATGTAGCAAGAGTATGAAATGATACTGATAAATGATATGGAACCTCCCTTCACATGTGAAGTATTAATGAATTACCAACAGTAGTTTTCTTTAAGGCATCTCCTTGGGATCCTAGATTTCATATCTACTCCAATGTGTTCAGGTTTCATGAATTCATCACAATTCTGTAATTTGAATTTACTGGCTTTAAAACACTCTTCTCCCATCCTCAGAATCTTTGTAGCTTGGGAAGTTGTTTCAGGAGACGCCACAAAACTCAGCACACCGAATTTTGATGCAGTGCCCACGAATTTCACTACAGAGTCCTTTGAAACTTGAGCATGATAACCTTGAAGCTTCTGGCAAAACCTCATGCAACCAACACTGGTGAAGGCTGCAAAAAATATAGGATCCTCATTGAGCAATTTTAAATCCATGGGCTCATACCTGACAATTGAGCCCCTTTTATTAGTCTTCTTCTCCATGACCATCTCTCTTAACATTGTGATGGCCTCTTTGATAATATAACACCTGCAAAGAAGATAATTGCACAACAAGAATCTTGCAAAAAAAGCTGAACCTTCTTAAGGATGATGAAAACAACTATATACAAAGGTAAGAGGGAAAGATGAAAGCCAACAACTCTCAAGGGTAAATTTAAAACGTAAGTTTCGAATATGAGAGGGATGAATACAAATAAGTGAGGTTAAGTGAAATGATGAATTACCAATGATGATTACGCATGTTTTATGACTCTTCTAACTGATCACGTGACCTAAGACTGACCTCTAACCTCTAAATATTTGACACCTGACCCTTTCCTTTATCGATGCAGAAAAACATTATTTCATAGCACTTTTCGTTATAATTCTAGCATATTCTCTACGGACTGGTCAAGTGAATCCATAGTGAAAACAACTTGTTTTCCATTAATTTCGTTGTGGACTCAGGAAAAAATAGACATGTGGCCTAAACCGAAATTTCAACCAATTTATGGAGATTTTTGGTGTATTTTTTTGGATTTTATCATGATGACATGACAAGTGGGACTCTTCAAACTTAGTATTATGACCAATTCACGAAATTTTAACAATTTCATGAATTATTTTTCCAAGACAATAAAACCTATGCCTAATGACCTTTCTAATAAAAAATGAAATTTTATTGGTGATAACAGACGCGATGAATATCAAGTTGGAAGGGTTGACAAAGTTGTTTCAAGAAAGGATTCTTAGTGGTGACAAGGTAATCCATGAAAATCATGATGAGGACAAAAATAATATGAATTGTGATTTTATAGACTCCAATGTTGGGTTTAAGCCCCACCAGATTCCAAAGATAGATATGAGGAAGTTTGATGGAAAGGATCCAGTAACATGGATACTACATATGGAGTAATTCTTTGATCTACCTGATGTGCCACACACACAAAAGGTATGCATTGCATCCTTATATTTAAAACAAAATCAATTTGTGTGGTATCAATGGCTTTGTTCTTGTAAATCAATTGTCACTTAGAATTTTTTTACGGAAGATTTGGTAGCACATTATGAGGATGCAAAGAGCAATGCCTTCTTTAGCCAATTGATATATATCAAACAAATGGGTTCAATGATGGAGCACATTGAGTACTTCGAAAGATTGAATATCAAGGTAAATGATATTCCAAAGGAGCTTAGGATTGATGTATTCATAGGGAATTTAAATGATAACACCCAACATTAGGTTCACTTTTGGGAACATAATTCATTCAAGAAGGCATTCAAGGTGGCAAGAAATGTTGAAATAAAAATGATGGCTACAAGGAAGTCTACCACTCACAACTATAAATATGTAAGTGTTGTTTCTCCTAGCCTCCCACAACCTACAAGGTTGACACCAAAACAAATGGAGGAGAAAAGATAAAAAGGGATTTTTTACAGTTTTGATAGCAAATACACCAAGAATCATAAGTGTGATGAGAAGAAATTATTTTACACAGATTGTGAAAAGGAGGAAGAAAAGGAACAAGAAACATAAAGAAGAGGATATACACCAGGATCCAACCCCATAGACAGAAGAAATTAATCCAACCATATATTGTAATGCATTGGACGGAATTACCACTTAAACTCTCAATATATAAGGATATATCAAGAAAAAAAAGGTAATAGTGCCGATCGATTCTGGTAGTATCCATAATTTTATTCATTGTAAGATAGCCAAGGAATTGAATTGATTTTTGTATCCAACCCCAAAGTGTTAAGTGATGGTTGCAAATTGAGGAACTATAAATTTCTCAGGGAAGTGTCATAATATCAATCTAACCATGGGGTAATATGTTGTATTACGATCCCAATGTTTACAATATTTGGGGACGATAACTTTTAAATTGAAGATTTTTTTTTGAAATTTTTCTAGGAAGGAAAGGAAATTGAATTAAGGGGAAATATAGGGAAACCGAGGAAGATAATAAGCTCTAATGGCATGAAAAATCTTTTGAAGAAAGAAAATTGAGGCATAATTTCACAATTATGCGAACTATATGTTTGAACGTCGAAATCATTTATTTCCCCAGATCTCCAAAGAATATTGGACAATCATTCCAAGGTTTTTGAGACTCCCAAAGGCCTACCACCTATTCATTATCATGATCATGATATTCACTTGATTCCAAGAAGAGTTCCTCCAAACATCGGACCTTACAGATATCCCTATGCCCAAAAGAGTGAAATTGAACATATGGTTGCAAAAATGCTAGAGGCAGGTATAATTCAACCTAGCTAAAGTTCTTTATTTGCTTCAATAGTATTGGTACACAAGAAGGATGGATCATTGTTTATGTTTCTGGATTATAGGGATCTCAACAAACTCACTCTTAAAGATAAATTTCCCATTCTTGTCATTGATGAATTGTTGAACGGATTACATGGAGACATTTACTTTACCAAGATGGATATTCATTCAGGATAGCATCAAATTAGAATGAAGACTGAAGAAATTCCAAAAACAACATTCATAACTCATGAAGGTCATTATGATTTTTTGGTCATGCCTTTTGGCCTTACTAACACGCCTTTCACATTTCAAGGTTTTATGAATTCCATTTTCAAACCCTTCCTTTGAAAATTTGTGTTAGTATTTTTTTATGATATACTAATTACAACAAGTCTTGGAAGGATCATGTTCAACATGTTGACATGGTGGTCAAACTATTGTGGGAGAAACAATTGTATGCGAAATCCTCCAAAAATTTCTTTGGGGTATAGGAGGTGGAATATTTGGGTCATATTGTATCTCATGAGGGTGTTAAGGTAGAACATAACAAAATTTTAGCCATCAAGGAATAGAAAATCTCCACAAACCTAAGTCATATTCGAGGATTTCTCGGGTTGACATGGTATTATCACAAGTTTTTTAGGAATTATGGGAAAATAGCAACACCTTTAACAACATTACTGAAGAAAGATGCATTTTTTTGGATTCCAAAAGAAACTAAGTACTTTGAAAATTTTAAAAAGGAAATGTGCTCAGCTTCAATTTTAGCTACTCCAGGCTTCAAAAAAACCTTAATGGTGGAATGTGGTGCATCAGGAAACAAAATCGATGTTTTTTTAATGCAAGAAGGAATACCCATTGCTTTTGAAAGTCGTCCAATCAAGGGAAAGTGTTGAAACCCAGAGTTACTGTTTCCTTTACACATTTCTCATCTCATTTCACCTCTCTTTCATCAATTCATAAGCCCTAACCAATGAAGAATGTTTAGGTTTGTCTCAAGGATACATGGAATTGATTGAAATATTGTATTTTCATGATTTTTTCTATTTTAATAACTTTTTGCAGATTGGCTACAGATTGCAGCCTGTTCCGTAGCTGACCAGGCGTTCCGTAGCTACTATTGTGGTTGAATATGTTACAGGTGTCCGTTGAAGTAATGGTCCACATGGGTAGTCTCAGAATCCCTCCTACATGGATTTCTTTCTAGCCACAAGGACTAGATTGACAAATAATAAGGCCTAATCCGATGGTCAAAGCTCAAAGTCAAGAGACCATTTCACACAACAATTAGGACTCTTGATTTGCTCCGTAGAAAATCATGAGTCATAAGAGTCCCATTTTGATTGTAATTTGAAGATACACCTGTAGCTATCTTTATTCATAGTTAGTTATGCAAATTCCTTATAAATAAAGGTTCTATAGAACCGAGAACAAATTAAGTTTTTATAGCACAAGTTCAGAATTACAGTGAGATACTCTGTTTTCTAAAACTCTATTTCAATAAATAAGATCAGTTCCCAGATGTTGTTTTGATTACATTTTTAAGGAGCTAAGGAGTTGACCAACTTGGTAGTAGAGGGCCCCTGTTGCTAAAGAAGGTTTTTAATGCTTTCTAGTTAGATTTTCTTTAATTTTGTTTATGCTTAATTTCTAGTTTTTAATAGATTAGATACAACTGTTTATATTTTCCTTTTGAAACGTTTTCAAGGAGATAGGTAACTCTGTCTTCAGGATTGGAATAAAAGTTGAAGTGTTGAGAAACATGGTTGTTTAGTTTCCTGCTTTCATTTTTCAAGGTAGTTGTCAATTTTTGTGTTTAACGAAGCATTTATAAAGTCAATTTTTCCTATTCACAAAATCTTATATTGAATGGTTAAATGTCTTAGAAATGCAGTGGTTGAATAGGTTTCATTTCCAAGGGGTCACAAGCTTTAGAATTGGAGGAGACTTGATAAGTTAGTTATTCACTTAATTGGTTGTAGATAGAAGATCCTCATTTCATTGCAACAAAACAATCTTCTTAAAGGTTATCTTGATAGAGCCTAATTTGAATATACTTTGCAAGGATGATTAAATGATTAGATCAATGCAGTGTTTGAGTTATTGTAATTATTCATTTTAGACAGATGCAATGATTGCTTAGATACATTACCTCAAGGGGGTCACTCTCCACATATTGGGTAGATGGAATAACTAAATCATCTTAGATAAATTTCAATTGCATTTTCTATTTTCTATTTTATATTTTAAGAAACTAAAGTGCAAACAATTGATTTCATCTCATAGGGCTTTGACCTAATCATTGAATGTTGAAACAACCTGAAATACAATAGTTGACCTACTTTCATTTTCCCAATCTCAATTGAGTCATAGATCCATGGATTAGGTTTACTCACTAATTGAAGTACTTGCTTTGTCTTTTTGTCCAAAACTAGGTCTTAGAACTTGTTAATAAACTTTGGTTTCTTTCATATAAAATTAACTTAGTTTCATAATAATTCCTTTTATTCCTTTTTAATTAGATTTATTTTCACTTCTCTAAATAGCCTAAGGTAGCACACACTAAGGAATAAAAATACAAAACCCCCAAAAGAACAAGAAAAACACAAACAACGAAGTAAGAGAAGGGTCACTTAGGCACATATAGTGCACCACACTTTATCAGTTTACTAGCCCTAGTTGATAATTAATGGAAGCAATTTAGGAACACTAAATTGAGTAAAAATTTTGGCACCGTTGTCGGGGAAGTGTAACTAGGTAGCCTTATTTCTTACATCCCAAAAACAATGATATGCATAGAGAAAGAGATTATAGGGGTAGATTTATAAGAGGTAGAAGCTTAATCCCTACAACACCACTCACTCCACCTAGGCCAAGAAGTAGTACACCTCCCTCTCAAACTCATATCCCATACTATAATGGTCATAGGCTTCCTGAAGTTTTAAGATAAGATATTCAGTTAGGAGGATCTCCCACTTCATCAACTGAGGCAATCTTGGAAGAAAAAGATCCTAGAACTCCAATAGAGGGAATAACCTTTTTCACTTCTACAGGGGAATATATTCTAGCTGAAGAGCTAGAAATCCCTAGTGAAGAGAAAGAGGAAGAACCTTTCTTCAACATACCATTGATAGAAGAAATAGAAGAAAAATTATCCCTTTAGGCTAAACCTTATATCAGTTCTGAAGAATCTATCATGGCAGGAAGAGGATAAGGAGGGGAAGGAGAAGGAGAAATATTCAATGGAGAAAACTTACTATTTGGAGGAGGTAGAGGCAGAGGAGGAGATAGAGGAAGAGGTAGGGGAAATGCATAAGGAGGTAGAGGAAGAGGTAGAAGGGGAGTTGAAAGTTCCTTTGGATTCCCTATAGTAGATGAAGAGACAAATGATGCCATGAAAAATATCTCACCTTCTGTTCTTCCAAACTTTCATGGGCTGAAAAGTGAAGACCCTGAGACATTTTTATTTTTATTTGAATTTTTGTGCAAAACTTATGACTATCTACAAGATGCTTAAAAACTCAAATTATTTCCTTCAACATTGAAGGGAGCAGCCTTAAAATGGTTCGTGAGTCTAATCACTAAGTCTATTGAGTCATGGAGTGATATGAGAAAAGCATTTCTAGAAAGGTATTTGGACTATTGTATACCTGTTAACTATAACATCAAGAGAGCAAAGATGGAGAATCTAGACCAAGACACTCTAAAAGATCTTTTATTAAAAACAATTAGAGATGGATGGATAGATATCCTTAACATGATGGGGAAGAGAGAAATATCTCAACTTCCATTAGCTGATATAGGAGAACTATGTATTAATCTCTCAAGAAGAAAATCAAAATTTTTTAAAGGACCAAGGGACCCTGCTCTTGCAAGGGTAAACAAATCTGCAACTGGAACAGTAAGTAGGGCAGAAATTGGAAACATGCTTGATGAGTTTAAAACTGACATTCTAGGGAGTCTTAGTGAGAAAATAGACACCCTTCAGTTACAAAAAAAGCAGAAAGCTGAGACTGATGCCTTAGAAATCTTCTGTCCCAAGTGCAGAAAGAATGATGCCTTAAGAGAATGTCCTCTTGATGCAAAAGTAATAGAAACTTGTGTGATTTGTTCAAAGAACCATGAGACCAAGAGTTGTCCTTCAATTCCTGGTCTTAAGGTTGTCTTTCAAGAGGAAAATACTACAAATCCTACAGAATCTCTTTGTTTTGTCTCTAGAAGACCTTGGAAGGGGCCTCAAACTCAAGGGTTTAATAACCAAATGTATAATCAACCCCCACCAAATTGGAATTCTTGGCAGCAACCTTGGCCTCAATCTCAACCTTGGGCTCAAGGGATGCAAAATCCATTTGGAAGGTTCTCCTAATATCATCAGTATCCACCTTATCCATACTATCCATTTTATCCAAATTATTATCCCCAACAAAATCCACAACCTTAATCTCAAAATCAAAATCCACCACTTCCAATACCATTCCCTCAGAAACCAAATCAGTTACCTGCCTAGCCAGTACCAAACCCCAACAATAAAAACCCTCAGAATACCTATATGATAGAAGGTCAACAATTTCCAACTTATTTAATTACTCCTCTAGATCTTAATGATGTCCAACTTAGATCTGGAAGGATCCTTGAAAAGAATAAACCTTCTGTGGTAATACAAGAATAAGACAATTCTGAGGAATATTCTCTACAAGTTAATCAAAGTTTTGAAGAGAGCACATCTCTTCAAAACCAAAAAATTGAAAAAGAAAAATAGAAAGAACCAATGAATTCAAATCCTATGTTAGAGCAACCATCAACATCTACTTATACACCTCCTTTTCCTAAAAGATTACAAATTGATAGAGGTGTAGAGAAATGTATCATGTTGCCAAATTATGATTTCCTAGATGAATTAATAAATGTTTGTATTAAAATTCCATCACTACAAGCCATCAAGGAAATCCCAATCTTAGCTAAAACAATAAAGGAGTTGAGTATGAAGAAACCAGGAAGAAAAATAAAAGAAATAAAGAAAATTCAACTGGTAGGAAAAATATCAGACATAATGATGAGAAATATTGCCATTTCGAAATATCTAGATCCCGGAAGTCCAGTTGTCAAAACACATATCAATGGAATTGAAATCCCAAAAACATTAATTGATTTAGGAGCAGCAATAAACATCATGAATAAGAAAACCATGGAACAACTTAAGCTTCCTAATCTTCTTTACACACCTACATTACTTTGGTTAGCAGATAGGTTTGTAATCAAACCAGATGGTGTGTAAGAAGATATTTCAGTGTCTTTAGATTCTTGGGAGTATCCTGTTGACTTTATGATTTTAACTCCTATAAATGATCTAGGAGGACATCCTCTTATACTAGGAAGACCTTGGTTGGCTACAGCTGATGCTTTCATCGGCTGTAGATCTAGTGATATGTACATCTTTGATCTTAATTCAACTAAGAAATTCACTTTGTATCCTCCAACAAGAGAAATCACAGAGATAGATGACAAACAATGGATTGATGATGAAGAAGATATACAACCTCTCTTCACTATTTCAAATATTAGTGAAGACAGCCAGATCTTGAATACTTGGAAAATTTTAAATCATCTCCAAAATATGGAAATGATCAATTCCAAGTAAGATCTAATATTGAATTCTTGTCATCTAGGCAGATGTATATTTACTCTATGGGAGAATTTGGCAGCTCTACAATTGAAATATTTCCAGGAAAAACCTTGAACATAAATAAAAACCTAGAAAAATTACAACAAGAAGAGCTAGTCAAAACATTATAGAAACATTCATCTGAATATGCATGGGAATACATTGACATGAAAGAGAATAGTCCTAAGACTTGTACTCATCACATCTACATAGAGGAAAACTGTAAACCTATCAGACAACCTCAGAGAAGGATGAATCCAAATTTTAGGGAGATTGTCAAAGAAGAGTTGCAGAAATTGTTGAATGTCAACTTTATCTATCCCATTTCAGATATTCAGTGGGTTTCTCATTTGGTGATTGTACCCGAGAAAAATGGTAAATGGAGGGTATGCATTGATTATCGAGAATTGAATAAAGCTACTCTTAAAGATCATTTTCCTTTACCTTTTATAGATCAAGTGTTAGATACATTAGCACGCAAAAAGTATTTCTCATTCTTGGATGGTTTCAGTGGTTTTAATCAAATCCAAGTTGTACCTGAAGATCAGGATAAAACCACATTCACCTACCCTTGGGGAACTTATGCCTACCGAGTACTACCTTTTGGACTATGCAATGCACCTGCAACATTCCAAAGGGCAGTACTAGGAATATTTTCTGATCTAATACATGATTGTGTAGAAGTATACATGGATGACTTTACAGTCTATGGTAATTCATTTGAAGAAGCTTTAGAAAAATTGGAAAAAGTTTTAAAAAGGTGTAAAGAAGCAAAACTTTCACTAAGTCATGAGAAATGTTTCATGATGTTTACTGAAGGGATTGTTTTAGGACATCATATTTCAGGAGATGGAATTAGAGTAGATGAGTCAAAATTTGAAGACATCTCCGGGCTATTAGTTCCAAGTTTCCAGAAAGATGTTAGAAGTTTTCTAGGATTTACAGGGTATTATAGGAGTTTCATAGAAAACTTCACCAAGATAGCATCCCTACTCTTCAAATTAATCACCAAAGATTGTGAATTCAAATGGAATTCTGACTGCCAGTTAGAATTTGAAACCCTAAAAGCAAAAATCTCTGAAGCACCCATCTTAAGAGGGCCTAATTGGAAACTACCTTTTCATATATCAACAGATGCTTCAGACATAGCTCTAGGGGCTGTGTTAGGACAAAAAGACCTGATCCCTTATGCCATCTACTATACAAGTAAAAATTTGACTCCTCTAGAGTTGAATTATACTGTAACTGAAAAAGAATTCCTAGTTGTTTTTCATGCTATTAATAAATTCAGAGATTACATAATAGGCTATGAAACTTTTGTTCACACAGATCACTCTGCAATTAGGTATTTAATGAATAAATCTGTTACTAATAACAGAGTTATAAGATGGTTATTGCTCCTACAAGAATTTAACATTACTATTCTAGATATGCCTGAAAAACAAAATACAGTTGTTGATTTCCTATCTAGAATCCAAAATATCAAAGACAACACTCTAGTTGAAGATAAATTTCCTGATGAATATCTCTTTGCAATAACTACTCAAACTCCTTGGTTTGCAGATATTGCCAATTACTTAGTTTCAGGGAAATTACCTTCAAATATGAATGCTAGAGAGAAAAGAAAAATCATTCAAACAAGTACAAAATTTTCATGGATTACTAATGAATTGTACAAGACAGGTCCAGATCTTATTATCAGAAGATGTGTTCAAGAAGATGAAATGCCTGAAATTCTTAAGGCATGTCATGATGAACCCTGTGGTGGAAATTTTGCTGACAAGAGGACAACCTATAAAATCCTTCATTTAGGATATTATTGGCCATCCATCTTCTAAGATGCCAGAGAATATGTCAAAAGGTGTGACAATTGTCAAAGGGTAGGGAAACCTACTCCTTCAAATGAAATGCCATTACAGCCTCAGGTACATATTGAACCTTTTGAAAAATGGGCTTTGGATTTTGTTGGACCTATTAATCCTCCATCTAAACAGAATAAGTATATCCTGGTACGCACGGATTATGTCACTAAATGGGTAGAGGCTAAAGTATTACCTTTTGCTAATGAATTATCTGTAGTCAATTTTCTTTTTGAGGATATCTTTACTCATTTTGGTGTTCCAAGAGAAATTGTAACAGATCAAGGAGCTCAATTTACATCAAAGATGGTGCAGAAGATGGTAGAAAATTACAAAATCAAGCATAGGAATTCTACCCCTTACCATCCACAAGAAAATGGTTAGGTTGAATCTACCAACAAGGTGATTGAAGGAATTATCACAAAGACTGTTCATATACATAGAATAGATTGGATAGAAAGGCTTCCTAAAGCCTTATGGGCCTATAGAACTACATGGAGAAACACAACAAGACATAATCCTTATGAACTTGTTTATGGGAAACAAGTCCTGTTCCCCATAGAATTTCAGATCAAAACCTTCAAGATGGCAGTCCAACTAGGAATTGATTTGACAAAATCACAAAAGCATAGACTGGAGAAAATTAATGAACTAGATGAAATCAGACAAGATGCAGTCCAAAGAACCAACATAGTCCAGCATCAAAGGACTAAATGGCATGACAAGTATATCAAAGTGAAGAAGTTTCAAGAAGGAGACTGGGTACTCTTGTTTGACTCAAAATTCAAGGATTTTCAAGGGAAATTTCAGAATCATTGGCTTGGGCCATATGACATCGAGAAAATATTTGAAAATGGACCAGTAAAGATCAGGAAAATATATGAAGAAATGGTATCTCTTCTTGTAAATGATCATAGGCTGAAAGTATACCATAAACCACTTTCAAGAGAAGAGTTTGTTAGAAAATTTCAGGATAATATTGATATGGAGTTAGTGAAGAAGAATTATTCTTCTTCACTAACTTAGCTTTTATCTTTCTTTTGATTAAAATAAAAATAAAAAATAATAAAGTATAAGAATGAAAGCCCATCAATGATTGGCATACTTATGTAGAAAGTATAGGGTGAAAATCAGAACTCTCTGACATCCTATACTTTCATTTGTTGAAGATTGCAACAAGAAACAGTGAAGGAGGCATCCTGAAACATCATTCCTGATCCTAGTTGGAAGTTGTTCACCTAAACTAGGTGGGGACCACACAGGTGATTTTTGGCGCAAAGTCTATTTTTAGACATATGGATCATGTTCTATATGTAGCAGGAGGCTATTTGTGGATGGTTGGTCAAGTTGGAAAAATAGATGGATTTCTATTTTTAGACATATTGGGCGAAATCTATTTTTAGATTGCCAGTCTAAAAATAGATATGTCGAATATTATTAGCTCTTCATAATATTTGGACTCTAAACATTATCTTATTCTCTTGGAGCACTTCAGTTAAGTGCACAGATGTGGCACAGGAGCTGACAGAAGGAATTACGCTATTCCTAAGGGTTAAACATAGTTGACCTAGTTGTATCTAGTCTAACTGATTGATACAATTAGTGAGAGTGGTGTGAATTAATTATTAATTAATTCACTAATTATAAACTCATTAATCAACTAAAGAATACATCAGTTAACTTCAGTGCATGGACAGTTTCAGTGGAGACCAGTGCAAAGATAGGTGAAAGGGCAAGTGTGACTATCAATTGTGACTATAAGTGATGCATGGTTTGCATCCAACACTTAGTAGAGATGCCTATAAAGGCTAGTAGTCAAAGGCACAGGGTAATTCATAAGGCGAGAGAGGCATTCTTCGGCGGGGATTGCGTAGTAGAGGCGAGGCTATCAGTGGCAGAGATTGGAGCATGTGTTTTGCTAGATCTAACCCGATTGGTGTGTAGCAGTGGAGATTATCTTGAGAACTTGTGAGGTGCTTTGTATGATGATTGTTACATGATATCTATGACATATATAATATCTGGAATGGATGGGGTTTTAGCTTTAAGCTTTCCCGTACATACGTGTTCATATGTGTGAATTTTTATGGTTTTAATGTGTGCGTAAATTGATTTTTTATTTCCGCATGTAATGATCAATGGTAGAAGAGATTTTGTATTGTGCATGAAGATAAAATAGTGTGTGATCAGGAGAATATCGGTGGATCACATATCAGTTATTCAAATTTCTACATGGTACCGGAGGGATATTGACACTACTACATTTGGCGGAAATTCCGACACTTGGTTCTGACGCTTTTGACCAAATGTCGGAAATTTCCCCAAATTTTTTCCATCCCGCCCGAAACCGTCGCTATACCGACGTTTATAGAAAAGTGTCGCAATATCGACAATTATAAAAGTGTCGCAATTGTGACATTTGGAGGAAGACGTCGCAATTGCGACACTATGGCCCAAAGCGTCGCTATTGCGACGACTGCCTCCAAACGTCGCAAGTGTGACACAATGTCTAAGTGTCGCAATTGTGACGTTTGGAGGTACCGCTCCTGTCTTGACGCTTTCAATAAATTATAACGATACTTATATGCGTGCTACATAAAAATACGAAACTTTATATGCGCGATACATAAAATTAAAACTTATATGCGCGCTACATAAAAATTCGAAACTTATATGCGCGCTACATAAAAATGATTTTATTGTTTCGTATCCGTCACAATAGCTACATTAACGTCTAATATCACGCGCGCATTCACCCTCCGCTCTTGCAGAACAAAATTCGCCCTCAGCATTCGCCCTCAGCTCTTGCAAAATGGTAAGTTCTTACTGCAGGCCCTTCCTCCTATAGTAGGGTTGACTCTATTTGCGTTTTTTTGGTCAATTCCATTGGATTGTGTTAGGCTGTAGGGTTCTCTCTAGATGTCAAGAATCAAGATTCAATACCCTCTATTATCTTCGTCACCCAATACAAGATTTAAATTTTTCCCAAAGAAAAGCTTATTAATTTGGCAGCCATTATTTCTCCCTGCTTTAAAAACCCTACATTTAAATGAAAACAAGCATTGCATTTCAACTACAAAAATCTATTAGTGTTCAAATGTACATGTGTGCTACATTAACGTATGATATCACACGCACATTCACCCTCCGCTCTTGCAGAATAGCATTCGCCACAGGCTCTTGCGAACAACATTCGCCCTCGACGTCGCCTTGAGCTCTTTTGAGAACAACATTCGCCCTCGACGTGCCCCGAGCTCTTGCGGAGCAACATTCGCCACCGTGCCGCCCTCGGCTCTTGTGTAGAACAACATTCGCCCTACGTTCGCCCTCGGGTCTTCATGAGAACAACATTTTCCCTCCCGAACGTCGCCCTCGGCGTTCGCCCCTCGGCTCTTGCAAAATGGTAAGTTCTTACTGCAGGCCCTTCCTCCTATAGTAGGGTTGACTCTATTTGGGTTTTTTTGGTCAATTCCATTGGATTGTGTTAGGCTGTGGGGTTCTCTCTAGATGTCAAGAATCAAGATTCAATACCCTCTATTATCTTCATCACCCAATACAAGATTTAAATTTTTCCCAAAGAAACGCTTATTAATTTGGAAGCCATTATTTCTCCCTGCTTAAAAAACCCTACATTTAAATGAAAAGAAGCATTTCATTTAAACTACAAAAATCTATTAGTGTTCAAATGTACATGTGTGCTACATTAACGTTTGATATCACGCGCGCATTCACCCTCCGCTCTTGCAGAACAGCATTCGCCCTTAGCTCTTGCAGAACAACATTCGCCCTTAGCATTCGCTCTGAGCTCTTGCAGAATAGAATTCGCCCTCAGCATTCGCCCTGCGCTCTTGGAGAACAATATTCGCCCTGCATTCGCCCTCAGCTCTTGCAAAGCATCATTCGCCCTGCATTCGCCCTCAACTCTTGCAAAACAACATTTTCCCTCAGTATTCGCCCTCAGCGTTCGCCCTCAGCTCTTGCAGAACATCATTCGCCCTCAGCTCTTGCAAAATGGTAAGTTCTTACTGCAGGCCCTTCCTCCTATAGTAGGGTTGACTCTATTTGGGTTTTTGTGGTCAATTCCATTGGATTGTGTTAGGCTGTAGGGTTCTCTCTAGATGTCAAGAATCAAGATTCAATACCCTCTATTATCTTCATCACCCAATACAAGATTTAAATTTTTCCCAAAGAAACGCTTATTAATTTGGCGGCCATTATTTCTCCCTGCTTTAAAAACCCTACATTTAAATGAAAACAAGCATTGCATTTCAACTACAAAAATCTATTAGTGTTCAAATGTACATGTGTGCATCACTTGTGTAGGGTATTCCTTTTCCACTTTCATATTATCCAAGAATGTGTGCAGTATAGTTCATATTTTTTGTGATTTAGATTATCTTGAAAAAGGAAAGGTAAATTATTTCCCATGGAAAAAGAAGGTTTTCCCCTTTTATAGGTTGTTTGGACTTACGTGGAAAAATTTATGGTATGCCTTTCATATTATGTAGTTTAAATTTGAATTAACAGATTATTCTACATGAAAATATAATTACCTATGTGATGTCATTCATCACTAATTAAAATTATAGGGTTTCAATTTCCTAGACTCTAACTCATCTGATGCTAAATTCTAGGTTCTCATTGGTGGATCACTCTTCCATTGATTTCCTTTCCCTCTAGATCTTGTCATACTTTAAAAGTCATCAATGATACATATATTATTTCAAGTATCCCAAAAGGCTTTATAGTAGAACATATTGTGAAGTTTTTTTGACACTTGAGGATTCTTTTTTAGAATTGCAACGCGGTCTATGCTATCGAGTTATATACCAAGCAACTTGTCCTTAATAACCACACTATGAGGTAGGTTCAACTAGTTTGAACTTGTTGGGACATAGCATATGAATTTGTGTGATGAGTCCATATCACAGGTCTATTATGGTGACAAAAGGGAAGACACGTAATGATAGTTATTATGTTAACATTACTAGAAACATTTTCGAAATTATCCATGCTATCAAGATGTCAAAATTCCAGGCATTAGGTGTCAATACTTGTAGCTAATAGATAATAATAATAATATAAAAAAATCACAACTTTATTCTTGAAATATGATTGTTACACATTGGTAACCTAGTTCATGAGTTACTATCACCCAAAGATTGCAAAACAAACTTAAAATATAAATTAAACAAACATGAGAATCCAACTAAGGGTTTCTCGACAAAATCATGCCATAACTTGGCATTTTGAAACCCAAATTTGAATCCATCATAAGTAATACAATGCAAACTCAGATGGATTTTCAATGCATGTTTGCATGCTACACTTATTCTCTGTATAGATATCATTTTTTAAATGGAACCATTAGTCAAGCCCACAATCCTTTTTATGTGAAAAATTTCAGCTCTATTTGAGCTCTTTTTTGCTCCACCACCTCCATAAAAATATGCAAACATATATCATGATCTTGGAATTCCATTACATATGTATGTGCCAATGTTCCATAATCATGCCCCATCATCAATTTAAGAAATTTCCATTGAATATCAAATTATGGAGGGGGGAACTTTTTGCTGCAACATTTGGCTCAAAATCAGGGACCATCTCCGTATGAGGTGAATGAGAACTATAGATATTTGAAGAAGTAGATTAGTTCCTTTTACTCTGGCCATGGAGTCATATACAGTCATCCATCACAAAAATTTGTCTTTGTTCATTCTCACCTTGAAAGTTGCAAAAATTCATGCCCTAATTGAAACGACACTAAATTTGAAAGATATAATAAAAATGCAAGCTAGAAGTGCCCTATTAATACAAAGGGAAAACCTTCCTACCTACCCTAACTGAGATAAATATTGATTGAATAGGAAACATGATATTTCCTATGGAGTTGATCCAACAACTTGTTAAATGTATGGGACTAAATCATGCATTTGATTTCCAGGGAAACATGTGCATGAAGAGAAAAAGTGCAGAATTAATGGAAAATCCATACATGCCACTTATAAAAACTACACCGAAAGGTCAAAAAATACTTAAGGCATTAACTTAATTTGAATCAAAAAATGACAAAACAGGATTAGTGAAAACACGAGAGTGGTGTGGGTGAACAACATAAATAAAAAGTGAAGATACCTTTCCCCAAGATGCCTTTGTCACCGTTGTATGAAAACATGTTTTCCTTTCCCTTTATACATGCAAGTGAATGCATTATAGGTATGGTGTTTTCCCGGAATAGGAGAAGCCTACTTAAATATATCATTTGTGGATTGAATGTTTGGGTGCCTTAATGTGCAATGACATGTTTCCAGGACTGAATTCAATGCAAGGCATATTTGAAACTCTAACTCTGTCTTCCGGTGTCTTATTAGAAATTATTTCAGTTTTCATTTTGTGTTTCAAGTTAGATATTGTTTTCAAGTTTGTACATTTATAATTTTATTGCAATGTGTGATCGAGAGGGTACGGGGAAATACAAAAGCTGACAATGGTTGTATCTTAAATTTGTGGAAAATAATTTGAAATGAAACCTTTTTGTTTAGGTTGTTGCGGCGGGTGCAAACCTAGTTCAACTTACTAGGGGCATTGACAAGACAATAAAGGCCCTTGTTTGAACTCAAAATTTTGTCAAAGGAGAGTAAACGCTTGCCTTTTGAGTAGGGTACAGTTTTCCTTTTTGCTGATGGTTTGGTGTATCTAATTGAATTAGTTGCCTAAGGTATTTTTGGTTGCAAACTCTTTTCATTTTTCATACAGTATTGGCCTTGTGGAATACATTTGATTGTGTGGTCTTGTTAGATCTACAACATTTGTAGTTGTTTAGTCTTCTGGCCGAGGTGCACTTTTATTATGGAAATAGTTGATGCAATATTGTCATTATGGGTAGCATGTTGAGAAGTTTCTTGTGAAACATTTGGTATTCAAAATGACACTTGATCCTATACAGCATCATGCACTTGACTTCAAAATTCATATTCAAAGTGTGCCAGACAATTCTTGCAAAATTTCAAATATTTATGTTGTTTTAAATCATTATCTTTTTCATGTATTGGATGCTGAAAATGAGAAAAAGACTTTGGTATGAAACCAACTGGTGAATAATTTCCAGCAAAACAACCACTTCCAAGACATGATTTAGAAGTAGAACATATGTACTTATGAAGCATAGAAAGATATCCTTGATGCATTGTCGATGTTTGGCTAGGGTTATTTTTGGAGAAAATAACTCCTTATTCCTAGAATAGTGATCTTCAATACAAGTAAATGCCAGAGAAGAGAGATCATCGTGTGACGCAACAAAACTGAAATTGGACCCCTAAGGAGAGCTGGTGTGTCTACAATCACTCTGTCAGCATTTTCCCTTGGTTTACCCCGTTCTTTTCCTCCAGCCTAAGTCTTAATTGACTTCTTCTTTCTTCGGGTTTATTTATCAAATTCGTAGAATTTGATAAATAAATACTATCCACAATGGTTGGACTTTAATTTATATTCCCGAATTTATATTATCTCCAAGCCTTATAACCAATGTTTAACTTTCAACACTTTGTATTTACACTCCACGTTTCTTTTTAAATAAATAACTTGTAATGAACTTTCGGCTCTATATTTCACCACCCAGCCTTACAACAATCACGCTCCAGACTTGTGCTAATTATCCGCCAATCGTTTAATTAAAAAATTTCATTATACTCCGGCCCCACCTATATATATCAATAACCAATAAAACACTCGTATCGTACCTAGCTATCCTCCACACACCTTATTTAACCTCCGGGCAAGTTCAATGTGCGACCACCGTCCGATGGCCCTTCTCCAAATCAACGACTCTTAGCAATTTCGCTCGGCTTCCAACGTCGGGCTTTAACATGCAATGGCGCGGGTTAAACGGTGGTTTTCCGGGGGTCACTTCGCCACGTGTCGCATTCCCTATGGAAACTCTCGCGAATAGGAAATACCGCCTACTCCGCAAAAGCGGTGCGATATGGGCAACCCGCTTTTGTGATTCCGCTCGTGGTTTTGGTACAGGGCTTGACCACGGGTGCAAGTTTGGTTCCGCTATCCTTTTGTTTGTTAACTCATATCCAATCCTCGGGTCAGGTTCTGAAAGCACAACAATTTTGTCTCTTTATTAAGCGATATTTTTATATTTGAACAATTTTCACGACCCCGGTTCTCTACACAAACCTCGCCTTTGGGTGGGGTGAGTTCACAGGGTTATCCAACAATTTACGAGAATTCAAAGAAATAAGAATGGAATTATCAGTACCTAATCTCCTCACAGTTAACAATTCTTCATAATTAGCAGTTTGAGATAATTCAATGGCAACTAAGCTTGGAAATAATTTAACTGGAAACAATTGTTCACACACAAATGTTTATTGCAGAAATGCCCTCTCTACTTTTATTCATCCGAGGAATTACAATTTATATACATAACATATGGCTCTTTGGTTCCTCTGAGAGGACCATTCTAGAAATCAAAAGGTCTAATTATAATAATTCAACTAACTGAAACTGTTCGACTCCTACAACTCTAACTAGTCTAAGTAATACAGTCAGCTGAGGTATTGACACCTAGCTGTTACAACTCAAATGTTTTCGAACCCTCCTAGCCACAACATGTGGACAAAACCTCCTACATTGCTGGCTAGTGCCTAATGCCCCTGCATCATCATGTGACATAAACCTATTATTCTTTTGAGCTAATTCTTTATTCTTCTTTTTCTTGAATGAAAATTGCTTATAATGCTATAATCTAAAAAATACCCAATTACCCTCCTCAAATTATCTTTCACTTCAATGTTGTTCCCCTTGTTGTTTTATCATGTTTCATGTCATTTTAAGGTTTTCCATAATAATTTTCAAAGTTTCTTTAGTATTTTCCATATGTGAGTCTGTTTCCTATACTTTGGACTTATCTTGCAAAAAGTATGAGATACTAGGAGTTGGATATCCACAAAGGGCCTTAAATGGGAAAATTTTAGTAGATGTGTGATAGGTAGTATCATATTACCATTCTTCCTTGATGAACCCACTTCATCCATTAAGATTGCTTTTCTAAAGAGTAACATTGTAGATAACCTTAAAAACATTTGTTAACTATTTTTGTTTGACCATTTGATTGTGTTTGATATGTAGAACTCATGGCGGCTAGTGTTTCTCCACTCATATTAAATAATTATTTCCAAAAGTTTCTTGTTACTATTACTTTAGGAAAACCATGAAGACTATGAATTTCTTTCATGGACACTTCTGCCACTTGGCTTGTTGTTTATGTACTTTGAGCTCTACAAAAAAATCTACAAAATTTGTCTATATAAATGACCACAAAAATGTCATACTTACCTTTATATTTCAGTAACCCTGTAATAAAGTCTATTGATATATCTTCTAGTCTTTGAATATGTATGTGGAATGGTTGAAGTAACCCTAGAAATTTTACTATCTCTCTTTTATTTATTATGCAAACCTGACCTTCTCTTACAAAATTTTGAATATCTTTCTTCATTCCTTCCAAAAACATATTTTTTGATCCTTTGAGACGTTTTAAGGAACCCTGCGTCCTACCATCAGAGAGACATGGGACTCCCTTAATATTTGTTTATTCAAATATGCTTGCATGCATAAAAATATTCTACATTTGCACCAATGTATATCTCTCTTTCACTCCCAATGCTCCATAGAGTTCATCCCATCCTTTATAATTTTAGTTTTTGTTTAGTACTATTGTCATTTTTCCATTATGGCCAGCTTCTTCTAGCCACCTAGGAATAGAAAATGTAATTGGATATAAATTTGAGGCCTCTTCTATTTTAGAAAGAGCATCATGTACTAAATTTTCCTTACCCTTTTTGCAGATTATCTCAAAATTAAACCTTTGCATTTTTTCTCCTCATTTTTGTTAATCTTCCAATGAAATCCATAGCTTCAAAAAATACTTTATGCTATCATGGTATATATTGAATTTAAAGTACCTCCCAATGATATGCTATCCCCATTTTTTATTGCATGTAATATTGCTTCCATTAAATTATTTTTCATACGTAGATTTCACCAAATATTTTCTTTGAATTCCTTGCTTTTAAAAGCCAATGATATCCCTTATTGTGTTAATGTTACGTAAATTCCTTGTCCTAGTGCCTCACACTCTACTATGAATGTTTTACCAAAAGTAGGTGCAATCGATGTTGGTGTAGATGACATGACATCCATTAAAAGAGAGAATGCCAAAGTAGCCTCATCATTCCATATAAATGATATTTTCTTCAAGAGATATGTGAGTGGACTTGAAATGCATGCATAATTCTTAACAAATGATCAATAATATCATGTAAGTCTAAAAAATCTTCTAAGAACCTTGATTTTCTTAGGAATAGGTCATTTTGTAATAGCTTGCATCTTTTGAGGCTCCAACTTCACTCCTTCCTTTAAAACAATATGAACCAAATACTCGAATTCTTATTTCCCAAAAGCACATTTGGATATTTTTACATAAAAATGATTGTTCTCAATAATTATTTATATAAATTTTCCACATGTTTAGTGTGGTATTCCCATGATTTATTATAAATATGTGTATTATCAAAGAAAACCAACACAAATTTTATAAGATGGGATCAAAAAAAATTGTTCTTAAGTCGAGCCTGCCGGACTTCAAACGGCGATAAACCATAATTCAAACCAAATTTGCGTTCCAAAATAGCCTGCTGACGTCGGCCAATTTTGTGACGCGAAAACCAAATGAATTCCGCCCTAATCTTTTTCGGGTCCGAAGTTGGGCTGGCGTACGGAGGGAGAGTTGTGACGCGAATTTCTTATCAAATTTGCCCTAATATTTTTTGGTTCCGGATTTCCACTGCGTGAGCGGCCCAAACAAAGATCCGCTCCAATCAATTTCTGCCACGTGTCCTCAATAAAAACTTGCCCTGCTCCCGGCTGCAGGTGCATTCGATGGCGTTTAAGGTGATGGGACATGGATATGGTGATTTCATATCAATCGCATTAACATTTAATGCTGTTCAATTAAGTTTTCACATAAAATCCGCATTAATTAATTTTTAACACTGTTCAAGATCGGACCTCCACTCCTCTGAGCGATTCTGCACGCTCCATTATGATCCGGCCTTCGGCTCTCATTATTAATGATCAGAGATTGATTATGACGGGCGTCCTTTGATTGCATTGCAGTCGGGTCGACAAAATGGCGTTTAGCTATGGTTTTTCAGACGAGCCGGTTGCTGGATTACACTGCCTACTAACTGTGACGATAGGGAGAAGTGGCCAGCTGAACTGCTGCCTAGACCTTGCTGCATATTTGCATTTCTCTCGGTTCTGTCTCTGTCTTTCTTTCTCTGTTTCTTGGAATTCTGCTTCTCTGTCTCCTCTTGTGCCCACTGCGCCTGAGACTGCACCCATGCCTCGCGTGCGTCATAGGATGCATTGCCGCAGGGGGAGAACTAGAGGTCAACCCCTGCGTGCTCCCTCCAACCCCTCAACAGAGTCGACTTCCGGCCAGTCCAGTGATTATTACGCAGGTCAATATCCAAATACTAGGAGTGGGCGGGGTCGGGTTGTAGGATCTGGCCACCGTATGGATTCCCCTGCTCCTCGCTTCCCCACCGCTAGTCCACCTTCTCCCACGACGTGCACTGCGCAATTTTCCTTTAATTTCTCTCTCAACCACCCGCGAATCATGGCTTTAGTCAATGTGGTCTTCCGCGAGGAGGCCCAAACGGAGGAAGAATGCACCCGTCCGGCGGGTCTGAGCTCGGAAAAAGTCGACCAGCATTCGGGCCTTCAGGAGGGGAGCTGTGGCATGCATGTGGAGGTAGCACCTAGCGATCCTGGACCTTCCGAAGGATGGTGCCGAATCGTGGAGGAACCACCGGAGGAGTAGTTTGGTTAATTTGTTTTTCTTGCTTAGCAGGCCCACTTAATTGGGCTGCTTTTAGATTATTTTACTGTGTTGGACCTTTGTAATATTTTTGAATTCTGTAAATTAAACGTTCAAGACTGGTTTCCCCGTATGAGGGAAGTCTTCTTAATTTTTTGATTTTTTGATGACAAATTTGCAGGAGTCTGGCCAGGCAATGTTTTTGACTTCGGTGTAATTTTATTCCCAATGTTAATAGATTAACTTTACTTAGAATTCTCACATGATTAGCATTTTTCTTGATCTGTTCAAGGATTTTGGGTACTTTAATTTGTATTTGGAACAATGGACGTCGGTACTCTATCTGTTGCTTTACTATTCTACATACTGCTATTTCACTTTCTTATAGATGCCTCGGTCATATTTGGATGCTTTCTCAGATTGTCGATAATCTCCATGTGGAC
Source organism: Pinus albicaulis (assembly GCA_034641835.2). Lineage (NCBI taxonomy): Eukaryota > Viridiplantae > Streptophyta > Pinopsida > Pinales > Pinaceae > Pinus > Pinus albicaulis. Next base: position 68,245,814 of record CM076575.1, read on the forward strand.
CGTTACTGGGTTTTATATCATGTCCTTGTATGTGACATGGGGTATTTTTCTATCATTGTATGGGGTGGGACTTCCACTTTTCTGGATGGATATTTGGGTTCCAATCTTCAGATGTGAAAATGTAATGACTTCATGGACTGTTTTACTTCATATAATATATTCAAAACAACGTTTTTTTCTCTTGTGAAAAAAAAATGATTAATGTTTATCACTCTGCCTTCAAAACTAGCGATGCTGGTCTATGTTGCTGGTTTATTGATATGGTCCGATGGTCTTTTTATATTTTGGACATATCACACTCACATGATTAGCGTTTTTCTCTGTTCAAGGATTTTGGGTACTTTAATTTGTATTTGGAACAATGGACATCGGTACGTACTCTATCTGTTGCTTTACTATTCTACATACTGCTATTTCACTTTCTTATAGATGCCTCGGGCATATTTGGATGCTTTCTCAGATTGTCGATAATCTCCATGTGGACCGTTATTGGGTTTTATATCAAGTCCCTGTATGTGACATGGGGTATTTTTCTATCACTGTCTGGGGTGGGACTTCCACTTTTATGGATGGATATTTGGGTTCCAATCTTCAGATGTGAAAATGTAATGACTTCATGGACTGTTTTACTTCATATAATATATTCAAAACAACGTTTTTTCTCTTTTGAAAAAAAAATGATTAATGTTTATCACTATGCCTTCAAAACTAGCTATGCTGGTCTATGTTGCTGGTTTATTGATATGGTCTGATGGTCTTTTTATATTTTAGACATATCACACTCCTCACATGATTAGCGTTTTTCTCTGTTCAAGGATTTTGGGTACTTTAATTTGTATTTGGAACAATGGACATCGGTACTCTATCTGTTGCTTTACTATTCTACATACTGCTATTTCACTTTCCTATAGATGCCTCGGGCATATTTGGATGCATTCTCAGATTGTTGATAATATCCATGTGGACCGTTACTGGGTTTTATATCATGTCCCTGTATGTGACATGGGGTATTTTTCTATCATTGTCTGGGGTGGGACTTCCACTTTTCTGGATGGATATTTGGGTTCCAATCTTCAGATGTGAAAATGTAATGACTTCATGGATTTTTTTACTTCATATAATATATTCAAAACATCGTTTTTCCTCTTTTAAAGTTTCATTTTTTTTTTTTAAATTGAACCCGCCGTCGGTATACCGACGCCTTGTAAGTGTCGGAATTGTGACAACTCAGAAATGTCGGAAGAGAGACAGTATAAAAATGTCGGAAGAGCGACGTTCAAAACGTCGGACCACATTTCGTCAGAATTGCGACAGCTTACAAACGTCGGAAGAGCGACGTTCAAAACGTCGGACCACATTTCGTCAGAATTGCGACAACTTGCAAACGTCGGAAGAACAACGTCAAAAACATCGGACCACATTGCGTCGGAATTGCGACCATTTACAAACGTCAGAAGAGCGACGTTCAAAACGTCGAACCACATTTCGTCGGAAGTGCGACAGTTTACAAACGTCGGAAGCACAACGTTTCGTGAGACGTCGGAAGAGCGACGCTTGTTCGGAAGCGACGGAAGAAGTGTCGATAGTGCGACACTTTTTAAGTGCGTCGGAACTGCGACGGCATGACAAACCACGTTTTGTCCGCCCTCGAACTGTCGCTCTTGCGACGACTATGTGTCAGAATAGCGATGAATTGGTCGTCGGAATTTCCGCCAAATTTTCTAGTGTGATCATTGGAGCAATTGCAAAACATTGAAGCGGTTGATATTTAGGATAAACTCAGGAAAATAAAAATGGAGAAGAATGACACTATTCCGGGATACTTGACAAAGTTTGTCCACTGCAAGGATGAGCTTGGGAGTGTAGGAGTTAGTGTGGATGAGGAAGGACAAGTCAAGAAGGTTGGGATTTGAGCAAAGAATCTCTACAGACTTGAAGTAGATGGGATGTCTACGGAGCTTCCTACTGTTGGGAAGTGCAAGAAAGACATGCAATTGAAGCTTGAGAGGGAGAAAGTTTTTCATGCAGGTAAAAGTGAACCTTGGGATGTGGAGCAACCACAATATGAGGATCATGGAGTGGGAGAAACCACTCATGCAGCGAAATTCCGTGCTAGATGGGTAGAGGGAGTGCATGCAGCTATACCACTAGGTTAGAGGTGTGGCGACATGCATGATTAATCCCAAGAGGAGATTTCTGGGCAGGATTCATGGAGATGGTGTGGATCTCATGAATTGAACCTGGCTACGAGGTGCCCATAGAGCAGCAGTAGCATGATCAGTTGGATTGATGCAGGCAGATCAAAGTGACAGTGTCGGATACTGGAGTGCGGATCAGAGTTGACAGCGAGTGCAGAGTTCATGGGTGCAAGAGTTCAACAGCGCAATGGTTCCTGATGACATGTGTAGTTGGTACCAGCAGAAGTCAAAGACTTTGATGATAGTTGCATCAGATTGATTGAGTTGTTTGGAGCCTATTCAGTTTCAGAGGAGTTGTAGAGCAGATGCATGGAGTTGCATGGCGCTTGTGAAGGTTGCAGGGCGAATGCATGGAGTTGCATGTCGCATGCAAAGACAGTCCTTTCTTGTTGAGAGGGAGTGTTGAAGATTGCAACAAGAAACAATGAAGGAAGCATCCTGAAACATCATTCCTGATCCTAGTTGGAAAGTGATCACCTAAACTAGGTGGGGGCCACACAAGTGATTTTTGGCGCAAAGTCTATATTTAGACTATGTCTATTTTTAGACATATGGTTCATGTTCTATATGTAGCAGGAGGCTATTTTTGGATGGTTGGTCAAGTTGGAAAAATAGATGGATTTCTATTTTTAGACGTATTGGGCGGAATCTATTTTTAGATTTCCAGTCTAAAAATAGATATGTCGAATATTATTAGCTCTTAATAATATTTGGACTCTAAACATTATCTTATTCTCTTGGAGCACTTCAGTTAAGTGCACAGATGTGGCACAGGAGCTGACAGAAGGAATTACGCTATTCCTGAGGGTTAAGTGGAGCTATTGCATGGATACTTCAATTAGAACTCATGTGATAGAGTTTGGTGGAGTTGATTGAGGAAGTTAGTGGAGTTGTATTCAGTTTAACTAATCTAAACATAGTTGAGCTATTTGTATCTAGTTTAAATGATTGATACAATTAGTGAGAGTGGTGTGAATTAATTATTAATTAATTCACTAATTATAAACTCATTAATCAACTAAAGAATACATTAGTTAACTTCAGTGCATGGACAGTTTCAGTGGAGACCAGTGCAAAGATAGGTGAAAGGGCAAGTGTGACTATCAGTTGTGACTATAAGTGATGCATGGTTTGCATCCAACACTTAGTAGAGATGCCTATAAATACTGCATGAGCAAGGCTGGGGTAATTTAATTCTCATCAAGAGGCATTCTTCAGCAGGGATTGCACAGTAGAGGCAGGCTAAGGGCTAGCAAAGATCGGTGCATGTGTTTTGCAAGATCAAGCCTGATTAGTGTGTAGCAAGTGGAGATTATACTGAGAGCTTGTGAGGAGCTTTGTATGATGATTGTTACATGATATCTATGACATATATAATATACAGATATTTGGGGGTTTTCAGCTTTAAGCTTTCCCATTACATACTGTGTTCATATGTGTGAATTTTTATGGGTTTAATGTGTGCATGCAATTGATTTTATTTTTGCATGTAATGATCAATGGTAGAAGAGATTTTGTATTGTGCATGAAGATAAAATAGTGTGTGATCAGGAGAATCTCGGTGGATAACATATCAGTTATTCAAATTTCTACATCATTTTTCTTCTCAGTAACTAAGTATTCATGTTTTCAAAATGAAAAATGAAAAATCATTTCATTTCACTCCATATTTCATCTCATTCCATTTCCATTGTATTTTCACTTTCATTCCATCATAACATTTTATTTCATTCCATTTTTCATATTCCATCTCACTCCACATCCACATCCATACTTCATATTCTTTTGACAGATCACATTCTACAGCCAGATCATATTCTGTAGGTAGGTACATTCTGCAGCTATTTACATTCTATAGCTAATCCTATTCTGCAGCCAATCTGATTCTACAAACCTATTCCAACAAAGTAAAAACAAGGTGTTTGCAAGAAGGGACTATGGGAATATGTTCTAAAGACCACCATGCCACAAAAAAGGAGGACCTAAGGAACAACATCAAGCAAAACATACAATAAGGTAAAGTTCTGAGGTAGATTGTGAAAAAATATTTTAATAGCAAAAAGTTAAAACATGAAATAGGAATAATGTGTATAATCATATGTTTCCTAAGCAACCTATCATTCGAATTGATTAACCCCTGTCATGAAATATCTTGACCATATCCCTTATCTAAAGTTTCATAAATATCCATCATTAAACTCTTGATTAATGACTAAACGGTCATAATTATAAACGTGACCTATTAGGCCACGTCTCTCAAAGATCGTATCATTCACTTATTTCCCCACAAGTTCACCATAAACTCTCCATTAGATTCGTAGCTGTTTAATTCTCTTCCACAGTTTGATTACCTCCATCGTTGATTCACTTCCATCACACTTTGCAACCAATCCATTTTCAAACACAGAAAGTTAATTATGAAGGGGAAGATACTCTGCACAGGAGAAGAATGGGTCTGATTGTCAGAACAGAGCCGGCAAGAGTCAAATATTTGGAGGGATATCCACAACTCAGGGAGCTACTACAGCAAGCAGGATGGTTGAATTTTATAGAAAATTTTGATGGCTTCCATAAGGAGATTACCAAATCGTTTGCCAAATATTTTGATGGGGCTGAGGTAGAGATTGGAGACATCAAATTCACAATAGAAGAATCATTTTTGGTTGAAGCAACAGAATTCCCAACGCAAGGAGAATGGTGGTTCAAAAACAAGCAATTTCATAATGAGTCTTGGAAGGAGATACTTAAAAATCCAGGTATGGATGTTTCAATCTTTAGGAAAGGAATTCCAGGTACTACTTTCAAAAGTAAGTGGAGAAACATGTTGCTAATTTTGCAAAAAATTATCACATGTGAAGGGAGGTTTGGAACTATGTATGTTTACCATATCAGGTTATTAATGAATTTTCTAGAAGATGGTGAGATAAATTTACCTTTCTTTTTACTCAATAGTTTAAAGAGAATGGCTTCCAATGTCCAAAAGAGAGTTCAATTTTTAGAAACCACCCTGTATCACCATGGTTTAGTAAAATGTTGATTGAATTCCACCTAAAGAGCATAGGGGACAATTGGGAAATTTTTCTTGTGAGAAATCATTTTTAAGAATAGGCAGAATCACCACCTAAGGAAATAAATGTTAGGAGAAGCAGAAGAAAGAAAACTAACATGGTTATTGAAAACAAACTTGACACTCCACCACAGGAGAAATATGAAGAACTAATTTCTGAGAAGTTAACATAATTTAGAAAAAAAATTAGGGCCAGAAGAAAAGAAAAGAAAAGAAAGCAAGTAAGGATATTGATAAAGAGGATGAGAATCCACCAAAGCTGAGAAGGGGCTCTAGACTCCGAGGTATTATGAAAAATACATTGACAAAGGAGACATAATTCATAAATATAGAAGATGAAGAAACCTCATTTCAAACACCTGTTAACAATTCTCCTACGTTCAATCCTCAAAACTCTCCTCTATATCATTTTGAAGAAGGCCAAAGTGGAAGATCTCCTAGTATAGACCCAGTCCAATAATAAATATATGATTATGTGCAATCCTTGGAAAGAAGAGCCTCAATGAGTCAAGAAATACCTATCAATCCACAAGAACCTCCAATTGAAACTCGTAAGAAAGATAAGTATGAATTGGAGATATTGAACAGACACATTAAAAATGAAAATGATTCTAAAAGAGAAGATCATCTTGAAAAATACAATGAATGATAACTCTACTCTACAGCTAGAGATATTACACAAGAAGAACAGGAAATTGAAGAAGAGGAACAAGAGGTTAAATAGAGCTCTCATAAACCTCAGATTCAAATTACTCATGAAAAATCCAAGGGTGACACTGACTTCCAAAAGAAATAGAAGAATAAGGCTGTTTGTTTTGGCTGAAGTATCAGAGCACATGAAGTGAAGGAGAAGAACTTAAAATTTTCGCAAATTGCATGAGTACATGCAATGATTTTGCAGTGGGGGTATGTTGAAACCCAGAATTACCCTTTCCTTTACACATTTCTCATCTCATTTCACCTCTCTTTCATCAATTCATAAACCTTAATCAATGAAGAATGTTTAGGTTTGTCTCAAGGATACATGCAATTGGTTGACATATTGTATTTTCATGATTTTTGCTATTTTAATAAGTTTTTGCAGATTGGCTACAGAATGCAGTCTATTCCATAGCTGACTAGGTGTTCCATAGCTACTCTTATGGTTGAATATGTTACAGGTGTCCGTTGAAGGAATGGTCCACATGGGTAGTCTCAGAATCCATCCTACATGGATTTCTTCCTATCCACAAGGACCAGATCGAAAAATAAAGAGGCCTAATCTGATGGTCAAATCTCAAAGTCAAGAGACCATTTCACACAGCAATTAGGACTCTTGATTTGCTCCATAGCAAATCATGAGTCCTAAGTGTCCCAGTTTGATCGTAATTTGAAGATACACCTGTAGCTATATTTATTCATAGTTAGTTATGCAAATTCCTTATAAATAAAGGTTCTATAGAACTGAGAACAAGTTAAGTTTTTATAGCACAAGTTCAGAATTACAGTGAGATACTTTGTTTTCTAAAAATCTGTTTCAATAAAGAAGTTCAGTTCCGAGATGTTGTTTTGATTACATTTTTAAGGAGCTAAGGAGTTGACCAACTTCGTAGTAGAGGGTCCCTGTTGCTAAAGAAGGTTTTTAATGTTTTCTAGTTAGATTTGATTTAATTTTGTTTATGCTTAATTTCCAGTTTTTAATAGATTAGATACAACTATGTAGATTTTCCTTCCAAAACGTTTTCAAGGAGATAGGTAACTATATCTTCAGGATTGGAATAAAAGTTGAAGTGTTGAGAAACATGGTTGTTTAGTTTCCTGATTTCATTTTTCAAGATAGTTGTCAATTGCTGTGTTCAACTAAACATTTATAAAGTCTATTTTTCCTATTCACAAAATCTTATATTGAATGGTTAAATTTCTTACAAATGTTGTGGTTGAATAGGTTTCATTTCCTATCATTTGCTTGCTAAGAATTAAGGGTGTAATTGATTTATCCGAAAGCCATACCAAGGGGTCACAAGCTTCAAAATTGGATGAGACTTGATAAGTTAGTTATTCACTTAATTGCTTGTAGATAGAAGATCCTAATTTCATTGCAACAAAACAATCTTCTTAAAGGTTATCCTGACAGAGCCTAATTTGAATATACTTTGCAAGGATGATTAAATGATTAGATTCAATGCAGTGTTTAAGTTATTGTAATTCTTTAGTTTAGACAGATGCAATGATTGCTTAGATACATTACCTCAAGGGGGTAACTCTCCACATATTGGGTAGATGGAGTAATTAAAGCATCTTAGATAAATTTCAATTGCATTTTTTGTTTTTTATTTTAGATTTTAAGCAACTAAAGTGCAAACAATTGATTTCATCTCATAGGGCTTTGACCTTATCATTGAATGTTGAAACAACCTGAAGTACAATAGTTGACCTGATTTCATTTTCAAAATATCAATTGATTCATAGATCCATGGATTAGGTTTACTCACTAATTGAAGTACTTGCTTTTCTTTTTGTCCAAAACTAGGTCTTATAACTTGTCAATAAACTTTGGTTTCTTTCATAGAAAATTAACTTAGTTTCACAATACTTCCTTTTCTTCTTTTTTAATTAGATTTATTTTCACTTTTCTAAATAGCCTAAAATAGCACACACTAAGGACTAAAATTACAAAACCCCCAAAACAAGAAGAAAAACACAAACAACGAAGTAAGAGAAGGGTCACTTAGGCACATATAGTGCACCACACTTCATCAGTTTACTATCCCTAGTTGATAATTAATGGAAGCAATTTAGGAACACTAAATTGACTAAACATAAAGTATTTGTGAAAACCTATTTATGTGAAGTAAATTTTGGAAATACTACATGCCCTGAAGCAATGACACCCTTACCTAATGGGAAGACACTTCAAGGTAAAAATAGATACTTTTTGGAACAAATATTATCTTTAAAAGAGCAACAAAAATGGGTCACTAAGATGTTGGGTTATGAATTTGAAATCATCTACAAAAAAGGAAAGCTAAATGTTGTTGCGGATGCATTCTCAATAAGGGATGATGGTGTGGAAGCATTTCTCTATTCCATTTATATTATCCAACCTTGTTGGATAACTAAAGCAAGGGAGGAATGGAAGAATGACAAAGATGTTTGGAAACTCATTCAAAAGTTGCAACAACATCCCAATACATCTAATACATTTATCTGGAAAAATGACTCATTATAGTACAAATGTTGGTTATATATATGTAAGAATTCCCAACTCAAACAAAATATTCTTTTGGAATTGCACACCTCTCCTTTAGGAGGGTACTTAGGATTTTTAAAAACATACCACAAGGTCAAAAAGGAATTTTTTTGGGATGGCCTTAAATCTGATATTCATAAGTTTGTGGTAGAATGTTTAGTTTTCCAAAAAAATAAAGTTGAGACAATTAAGACCCTAGGTCTATTACAACGTTTAGACATTGTAATATTCCCTTTTCTTGATATGGTCAAAGTGGACGAAATATGCCCATGGTATTCGCCCATGGTATTAACCCATGGTATTTTCCTTCATTTTTCGAAGGAAAACAATAAAATATGGTCGATCAAGCCTATAAAAAGGGATAAAGGACAAACATTGGGATCATCTCGAATTTATCTATCTTATTGCGTTTTCTTGAGAACTTGGCTTGACCAGTTCTAGTTTGATCCCATGGATGAAAAACCCCATGGGTGTGACTTGTCTAGTGGGTCCATTCAGGGTCTAAAATTGTGCTTCAGTCCTTTGTTTTCTCTTTGATGAGAAGTTGTGCATGCAATTGCAAGGGCTCCGATATTTTTGTGTTGGAATGTAACATTTTATTCAATTAATAATATAAATAAAGGTTTCATTCTTTTAGATCCATTGTGTTCTATGTTTGGCTTGTCAATATATTATTTAGAACAATAAAATATTCTAGATCTGTTCATTATTTGACCATTTGGGATCTTAAAGTGGTATCAGAGTTGTGCATCCTGCCAGTCTGAGGGTTTAATGCAGGGAACTTTAGTGAGATTTATTTTCACCCTAGCCGACATTTCCATCTTTGGTGGTATCTATATCCCCTTAGTTGGTTAAAAATATATTTTTTCTGCATTGCTTCAAGGGTTATTATTTTATTGCAGAAGAAAGAGAAAAGATTACCTTTGTTAAATTATTTATTAAAGGTATTTTTTAAGATTGGATATGGATATGTTGTATAGATTTGTTCATTCAAGTTTACGGGGATGAGATCGAACCCTTATCAAATATGAGGGTTTGTTTCCAATTATATTGCCAAGCCATGAGGTCACATCCAACAATGCTCAATTAAACAATAGGCCAATGTTAAACAATGGATAAATTTACTAACACATAGGTATGAGGGAGCCATAGAGCCTGTCATCTGAGTTAGTGTGGGGAGAAGCCATTGGTCAACCACCACAGATCCGCTAACTCTCCATTGTGCAAATCGCACTGGTAGATCCCCGAGCCACCGATTCGCCAACTCTCCACTGTGAAAATCGAATTGGAAGATCCTTGGGTCAGCACATCGTGGGAGAGAAAGAGCGCTAACATCATAGGCATCGTTTCCCTCCAGATCGAATCATAAAGCCAACAAGGATGGTTATTACGCCGTCAGGGGTCATTGAAGCAACAGGGTCAACATATAGGAGTGTGCTAACGGTTGCATGGTGTTGGAGGACGTCATGGTTGGAGATATCAGAGGCAGGGATGGAAGTTCATTAATTTCCAAGCTTGTGATAGTGTTGGATGTCATGCATAGTTTAAGCATCAGAATCAGGAGTCCATCCACCACACTTTATGAAGAGTACCATATTGAAGGAATAATCGATCTTCAATGCACCATACAAGGGGTCATTAGCTCCATATAGAAACCAGTCTTACGTGGGTAATTGGTTACAAGGCCGATCATCACATTGATTGTGCTAGATAGAGTAACACACACTAGTTTGTGGGCCGATCCAACAATTTCCAGTCCAAGACTGTGGATAAATCGCACGGAAGAGGAAGGCTAAGGAATCATTCAATTAAACATTGAGAATAAAAAGATTTGTGGATTGGGCTCGTGTGCCATATCACAAAAGTAAGGACCAATTTTGATCTCTTTCAAGCACCTCTGCAAAATATTGTGGTTTGAGGAGGTAGAATCAGTGTAATTCAAGGTGGAGGTCATGGGCATAATTCAAACTTAAAATCTTCACTAATCAATTTTACTGCCCCACGTCAGAATTCTCCTTGGATTTCATCCTATTCAAATTCTTTTATAATTGGGGCCAATATATTACCTTTCACTAAGGAAAAATTATCACTCGATGTAGCAGATCAAGGGTTTCTTTTTAATGAGGAAGAAATCATATTGGAGCTAAACCATATTGAGCACGTTTAGAGGGGCCAAGTTCGAGGCACATATAAGCCACGTTCTTTAACTCCGCCAAGGGTCAATAAGCACGAATTAAAATTTTAAGAAGTTGTTTTAACTAAAGAATGGTCTATGCCAAGTCTCCGAGGTCTAGTTTGCCTTCGTTTCATTGGGAAGAGGTAAGTGAAGAAAATTATTATGCACAAGTTGAAGAGAATGACAAGAAGAATATTGGGTGCAAAGATCTATAAGTTTGTTGCATAGATAAATAATTTCTTCTACAGGGCTCTATATGTTCTCCTAGCCTCAAATTGGGTCCATTGTGGCCATGGTAATTAATATATTTCAATGGATAACTATATTACTGGGCATAGTGCAATATTCTCTCTGCGTTGGGGGAGAATTGTAGCGCAGGATGATATTATTTTAAAAGGTTGTTGGCCCTCGTTTTTTATCCTATTTTGTTTAATTAAATACACTTTATTTCCATGCTATCCATCCATATACCATCCATATTCACTCTATTTTGACCAATTAATGCATATCCAGGTATATAAATTAAGTTATGGAATTTTTAGAAGTTTTTATAAAAAATGAATTTTAAGTGCATTTTTGGACGAGACCAGAAATTCCCGGAATGGCTTCATTGATTTCATACTTGTAGGACTTTTGGGCTCGAGCTGAATAAATTTATATAAATCTTGGGAAATAATATTGGATTTACAGCTTTCAGTCAAACCGAGTTTAAAAATGCCCGGTTAAAGGTGGTCAAATGGGACCTATTTTTATGGAAATCCCTAGGAAATAGGTCAAATTTAGCATTTTATGGGATTTTCCAGGTTTTGAGAGATTGTATGGATGATATCGAACTAAATAGATGGGATGAGGATAAAAATGGTTGTAGGAGACATTTTAGATGAGTTTGTTTCATATTTCTCTATTTAAGCCTAAGACATTGAAGGCATTTATATGTAGAATTTGTATGATTGCACTTGGATATTTCTAAAACTTTGGGAGCTAATTGAAGAACCGGTTCTATATTCTTTTCTGATGTTCTATATGGTGAATGCTTGATTGAGTTTCAGTAGCTTAAAGTACTCCGAGTGTGTGAGGCAAGGGTGAAGACCCCCCACACCGAGATAAGTGCACTTTCTAATTAATTTAGTTGCAATTTCCCGAACTAGTTTTATTTCATGCTTAATCGGTTAATTATATTTATGATGAAATGTTATGATTGTTGATGAATCTTAATCTTATTTCTATTCTTCATATGAAGAGTCAAACCAGTGTTTAAGTTAAACACTGCTTCTATCTGATCAGAGACTAGAAACTAGAATTCATTTTCCTTGCTTCTTTTTTTTCTTTTTTCTGAATTTCTTGTTTTCTAACAATGGCATTAATGATGAATGAATTTGTAATGTAGGACAACAAGGATCTCCTTAGTTAGGAGCCTCTTCTATTATTCTGTCATGAATCTTGATCTATTTTTCATTAGTAGTTTTTGGTTTCTGATTCATGAAGTAGTATTGTAGAGAAGGAGAAACAAGTTCTCCTAATTTAGGAGCTTCTTCTTCTGCTTATTACATAATTGAATTAGATATTATTTAGTTAAGTTTTATATTTGTAATATGAATTTCTTTTAATTTCAATAATTCATCTTCTTAACTTGACTATAGCTGAAATCCATATATTTTGGAGATGCTTCTAAGTTCTACAAGCCTGGATTGATAATTAAATACTTGTGTTAGTTTACCTAGTAAATTGACCCAACAAAGGTAAAAAAAATAGTATGATCTTATTTAAAAAGTAGAACATCAGTATGATTAGGAACAAAAACATTAGTGGGTTTAAGTCTATTATAAAAAAAGAAAAAGAAAAATTAGAGTATATCTCTTCTCTTATACCTGTAGTAGCTTGATTTTGGAAAAGTCGAGCTAGTATCATTCATGTACCAACTATCCCATTGTGCTACTTGAGATCATAATTTCCCATGAATGTAGCAACGTATTCTTGTAAAAAGAAGAGTTGGGTTTGAAGTCATATAGTCAACCAATTCAATATTATTATCAGTGGGAGCTCATTGTAGGTGCTTTATTCCCGATGAAAACCATCTGATATATTATTATTAATTTATTGCATCATTTACATAGGGCCAGATTTCCTTTGGAAGGTCGAGTCATTGACTTCAAGGGACATATTTTTCGATGATTTATTGGAAGGTGGATTTCCATCTCATTGGTAGACCTCCTTCATTTCTGGAGTTGAATACTGTTGTAGACCTCCTTCATTTATGGAGCTAAATTTTGTAGTAAAAAGTTGTCAACTAAGAAGCAATACCACATGGGTCGTCTAGAAGAGACATCGGAAAACACCCAGAAAATTCTTGATGAACTTGTGAGAATAAATATTCCTTTACACAAAAATACCTTCTTAAACCAAAAATATGATTAAAGCAACATACCATTCTAAAAAAGAGTCAATGTCATTCTATAGTCAAAGCACCCATGGGAAGTGAAGGAAGGATAGGGAAGAGGAGCTAAGCTCTTCACACTTGGATCTAAATTTCAACGAACAAATTCAGTCATAAACCTTCTTAAATTGGAGGAATTGGACACATGTCTATCCAAGGCAGGGCACTCATAATGGAAGAAACTCGGTTGGGCTCTCAAGCCATACGTGCTTGCATTAATACAACCCAAAATTTGGGAGAATCCTTATGAAGAGGTCATGATTACAATTTCTTCTTGTCTCAGCAGGATCACGACTTTAACATCACCACCACTGCCTTACAATAATGATCCCATGAGGGAGATATTGCAGTTGATAGTGGAAGCCATTCAAGGGTTGAACAACATGATGCATCCTACTTTTCAAAAGTGGTGCAAAATCTTAGAACCCATGGCAGAGTTTAGCTTTGGAACATTAATGGTGAATCTATAATGTGATGACTTAATATTTCAATTGTTCTAGAACTTTTACACCACATTACATCATTTCATCTAGAACGTGTCAAAACAAGCATGCAAAAGATTATGTCATTGTTTTTAAAAGGAAATGTCGAGATCTGCAAGATACTAAGATCCAAATTGTTGATCATTTGAATAAAGGAACTAGTTGTATCACCATATGCCTATGATATAGTTGAAAATTTGGTCATGCAAAACATAAAGTTGCTCACAAAAGTACTCACTAGGAAGGAGCTGAAGAGGATTGATAGAGGGAGAGAAAAAAGAAAATCAAACTTGTAGAAAGAATGAACTAATAAGGAGAGGAATATGCTTTATCTGCAAGGTACCTTGGGAACTTAACCATTCATGTCCAGGTGAAAGGAAGGAGGTAATTCTTCCTAAAAATATGATAAATCCTTGTATAACTGATTCCATAGATCTACAGGAGGACATCCATGAAGAGTATGAGAAATCAAGTGTAAATAAGAGTCCACCAATGCATCCATGTTTGAAAACCAGAGAGGATGGAAAAAAATTGTCCCCACAGGTGGAGAAAACCAGGAATAAGACATTCAAGGAGACTTAAATGAGGAGCCAGTGATGGTAAACCAAAATGATGAGCATGATCATAAGGAGAAACATGACAAATATAGTGTGCAGGATGAGCCATTTTTGGAGATTCGGTCAAATGTTCAAGCTGGAGATATGATAGTTGAGCATTAAGTGTAGAAATATACATAGGAATTCAACAGGGCACCATAATTTCCTATAGAGGATCTTCTGGAAAATATTACGCATTTCAAGACAAATATTATGATGTTGAATTAGAGAGTTTGGATAGTCCAAGACACTATCTTACAGGAGAATAGGAAGTAGAGAGTTTGGATAGTCCAAGGCACTGTCTTACAGGAGAATAGGAAAATTGAAGAGCTCATAGGAGTATGTGCCGAATCAACGACTGAGTTGTCTAGTGTTGAGGAACAGCTCAAGTCCCTCACAAGGTAGCAAGAGGAGTAGTGTTGGGAGTTCCAGAGAAACCCTCTACAAGAGTACACATATAAGTCTTGGATCACTACCAACCTTCCTTTATATATTGGGGATAACAGGGAAGAGTTCTACAAATGGATCATGTTGGGTGATCGAGTGGAGAAGCATGAGTTGAGAATCAGGCAACATCAACATGGTCGACTTATTCCATGTGCAAACATTCATGATTATATCCTTCCCATGAGATGTATTACGAGAGATTATGAGTTGGAACTCTATTGATGGGATACTCTTAGCCAATGGAATATTGCAGCTTGGGCCCTTAAGCATGGGCAATAATGGAGGGTTGAGATAGTATCATATCCCACAGGTCCCAAGACAGGTGGCATTGGGATCAAAGAGAATATATTGGGGGCAAGATTGGGTGAAGGATTGTTTGGAATCCAAGTGAATCTATCGAGGGAAGTATTGACCGAAGGATTGTTTGGGATCTAGGTATCAAAGGATTAATTTAGGATCATTTAGCAGGGGGGCATGGAACAACACATTGGGTTGTATGGGATCTCGATATCAATGTACAAATGATTCTGCTATAAATAGAAGTGGATTTCTTGAGGGAAAGCAATATTTGTGTGGGAAGATTTGTAATATTTCCTTTTCTTGATATGGTCAAAGTGGACATAATCTGCTCATGGTATTTACCGTTGTATTCACCCATGGTATTAGCCCATGGTATTTGCCTTCATTTTTCAAAGGAAAACAATAAAATAAGGTCCATCTAGCCTATAAAATGGGATAAGGTCCAGATAGTGGGATCATCCTAAATTTATCTATCTTATTGTATTTTCTTGAGAAATTGGTGTGGCCAGTTCTAGTTTGATCCCAGTGATGAAAACCCTGTGGGTGTGATGTTCCTGGTGGGTCCATTCAGGGTTCATGATTGTGCTCCAGTCATTTTTTTTTCTCCTTGACGAGAAGTCGTGCATGCAATTGCAGGGGCTCCTATATTTTTGTGTGGGAATTTGTGTTTTTCTTTAGTTAATAATATAAATAAAGGTTGCATTCTTTTATATCCTTTGTGTTCTATGTTTGTATTATTAGTTTCTTATTTAGAACACTAAAATATTCTAGATTTGTTGATTATTTGGCCATTTTGAATCTCACATCCATTCCAAAAGAGTATCATCATGGTGGTAGTTTATAGACTTACCAAGTATGCACAATTTTTTTCATTATCTCATCCTTTTAAAGCCAATACAGTTTCTACTTCATTTATGGAAACAATTCAAAAGCTACATGTAAACCTAGAGGTTATTGTAAGTGACAAGGATCCCATTTACACTGGAAATTTTTGGACAAAAATATTTTCTTGTCTTGGCACACAATTAGCTCATAGCTCATCTTATCATCCTCAATATGAAAGGTAAAATGAGATAGTGAAAAAATGTTTGGAAGGATATATCTCTTGCTTTGTATCTAATAAAAAAACATAATGGGTCAAGTTGTTACCTATGACTGAATGGTGGTATAAAACTTCCTTCCATGCTGCAGTAAAAATGAGTCCATTTATGGCACTTTATGGATATCATCCACTATTCATCACATCATATTTAAGAGAAAATTCTAAGGTTTATGCAGTGGAAGATCACATTGAGCATCAACAACAAGTTCTCCAACTCTTAAAGGAAAACCTCACTTTGGCACAAAATCGGATGAAACAATAGGCAGATCAACATTGAAGTAAACCAAGTTCTGACGTAGTTGACTAGGTATTTTTATGGCTACAAAAATACAAAAAAATGTCCCTCAAGCAAGCTAAGAAGGATAATAAATTATCACCCAAGTACTATGGTCCTTACAAGATGTTGCAAAATATAGGTACTATGGCATAAAAATTGTAGCTGCCTGCATCTTCCCGAGTACACTCAATTTTCCATGTTTAATTTTTAAAGAAGGTTATCAGTGACAAGCTCTCAGTTTAAACAATATTGCCAGAACTTGACGTGGAAGGAAAATCATATTGGAGCCTAAATCAATTACGAAAACAAGAACCCGACAACTACAAAATCGATCATTTTCAGAGTATCTCATTAAGTGGATGAACTTACCCACTAAATATTCCACATGGGAGGATGAGAATTTTATAAAAAAACATCCAAAAATACTCAAGCATTGAGGACAACTTTTTTTTGAAGGAGATTGGCATGTTAGGTCCCTACAATGCTAGTGTAGCCCCCTTATTGCTATTGTTAGTATAGACCCCTTATGGTTATTTTTGTTCCCATGTATCCCCCATATTTTTATTGTTGTTCCCCATAGAAGCCCACTACTGTTATTGTTGTTCCCTTAAATTATTATTGTTATGTAGGCTCTGATTATATTGTGACCTCTTAGACTCCTATATATACCAAGGAGGTCTTGTCATTTGTATCATCCAAGAAATATTCATTTATATTATGTAAAGGAGGTTGTCCCCTCAAAGAGGCTAATTTTCAATCGTTGATCTATCTTTTCTTCTATTGGTCGCATAACACAATGCCTCCCAATAAGGTGTAGGCAGTTGTGGACTTTTAAATGTTCACATCACCACCAAAGTTGAATCAACAAACCCATGCACTTCAATCTTGTTGCTTCCATCTCCATTGTAGCAATAAAAATGCTTGGTGCCTTGTAGGTATCTTCATATCCTTTTAACTATTTTCCATTTTTGTTTAGTTGTAATAGGCATAACTTTATTCATAACTCGCACCACCTGGACTAAGTCTAGTCTTGTTGACACCATCACATACATGACCTTTCCAACCACACTAGATTAACATATTTTTGTGATCTCTTATTCATGTTTATTCTTATACTCATGTTATTAGACAACAATGCACTTAGTGGAGATGAATTATTAACTCATCTACTCCTATCCATCCTAAAATGTTCAAGTTTTTCTTCAAAATAATTTTGGCCAACCCACAACTTTCTACTTTCGTGGTTTCTTCTAACCTTAATATCGAAATAATAATGCAATGAACCAAGATTCTTCATGTGAAACTCACTTGAAATTTTTTAACACAATTTCCTTATCTAGTTTCCTCAAATTAATAATCAAGATAATATCATCAACATATAAGACCATAATTATAAAGTTCTCACCTCCCCTCTTCTAGTGGACTCAATTATTTACATCACTTCTTACAAAGCCTTACCATATAACATATCTATCACGCCTTCAATACCACTGCTTTAGGAATTTATTCATACCATACAATGATTTATTTAATATGCATACCAAGCCTTCTTTTCCACTTACCTCAAATCATGTTGGTTATTCAATGAATACTTCCTCCTTCAGTTCCTTTTGAAGAAATGATGTCTTGAACATATCCATTGGCTCAAATTTTGATCCATATGCCACTATTAATGCCAACCACTACCTTATAGTAAAGGCTAATTTGGATGTCAAGGAGAAAGTATCATGTAATTCATGTAATTCTTGCAAATTTAAACCCTAACTTTGCCCAAGACCCGTCATTTCTTCCTCCATGGCTTTGAATTTATAATAATTTTCTACATCACTACTTAGAGCTTCTTTCACATTTTTGGGTTCATCACATAAAATGGATAAAATTAGAAGAATCATAACCATACCTACCATGGAATCTTCTATTCTAGAGAATTATTAATTCTTATCTCTTTGATCATAGATTTTAGGTGTGTTCATCAAAATTATGGCTTGTTAAACATCATTTCTACCTCACTAGTTGCCTCATCTTTGTCTCCAATGGTCTTAGTTTCTTGTTTTATATGTGAGTGGAGCTTTCATAATGGGGTTTTGTCACTTGCATCATCCCTCGTTGGGTCTTTGAATCCATAAAAATTAATTCTGTGTTGTTGGTTTTTAACATTTGGAATTGCCCCACGATGTCCATAATATGCTTGAACATGAATTTTACCCTGATCTCCCCTAGAATACTCTTCTTTAAATATCAAATCCCAATGCTATGTATGGAAATGCTTTTATAGAATCCACAACTTGTATCCCTTGATCTCGACACTACAACATGAATGCACTTGATAGACTCCTTGTCAAGCTTATTCTTTTTCTCCTTGCACACATACATGTAATCCCCATATCTAAAAATGGATGCGAAATAAAGGTTTTTTCAAATCCATGCATCCCATGGGGTTTTACCATCTAAAATGGACTCAGGTGAGAAATTTTTCACATAATTCCTTCTATACACAACTTTAATCCAAAATCATTTGCTTAATTGAGATTCCACTCTTGTTGTTTTAGCCTTCTCTTGCAAGGCTTTGTTCAACCTCTCAACAACTTCATTTTTATTAAGAGAATATGGACTTGTATTCTTCATTAAAATTCTTACATGACTTGCAAAATGTATTAGATTCTTTGAAAAAATACTCACCACTTTTATGACTCAAGACCTTCACCTTCTTATTATTGTTTTCCTTTCAACTTCAATGGGAAATATCTTAAATACCTCAACGACATTTCTCTCCAACTTCATCTAATAGATCCACAACTTAATAAACAAATCATCAATGGAGGTGATGAAATATATAGATTTTGGAATGGAAGCCAGATCCATTGGCCCTCAAACTACATAAGGCACCAACTCAAGAATCTCAATTTATATATTCAATCATAAAAAATAGACTCTTTTACATTTTTTAAGGAAACATGCTTCACAAAACTCAAAGAACCAATATTTATACCTTCTAATCCATGGACTATCTCGTTGATGCAACCTCATGTAGACTTGTTGCTTCAAGGGTTTTCATTATTTGATGCCACAACATTAAGTTTGACATATTAGTTGCTCCCATTGGTTTGTTATTCCTCGTGGATGTTAAATTATCACTATCTGTGACAAAACTAGTCACATACAATTCATACAATGTTCTAATCTTTACTCCACTGTCCAAGAGAATGGTTCCACAAAATAACTTACAACAATATTTGGAGAACATTGTTTTGAATCTAGCCTCACTTGATTGGATGATTGTGTGTCAAATTTGGGCACATGTCTCACATTTAGTATCCATTTCACCCTTCCATATATGTACTTAATTCTCACACCACCTTTATCAACAATTTCATGACTAAGACTATTATCCATAAATACCTTGCCTTTTTTAACCTTCGCGTAGTCCTTGAATCACTACTTATGTATATTAATATGGAAACAAGCTCCAAAATCTACCAACCATGCATGCCTCTAGATGTAGAGTATCAAGCTTGTAGCTACAAGATAAATGCTTTCCATTGTGTTAGAAAATGTGACAAAAGAGTCACATTTCTCCTTAGAAAGATCAATGGTACACATAATTTTTTATGTCCCTTTTGCTTACACTTCCAACATGTAAAATCTTGCTACTTATTTTCTCTACTTGAAAATCTCCCTTTGTCTCTACTCTCACCAAAACTTTCATTCCTTTTTTTTCCTTGGCATGTCCTCTTGTTGCCAATGATTATGAATTCAAAAGAAATCTATAAATAATATTTCTTGTTTCCTCTTCTAACCATAAACCAACAAACTCATATTGGAACTTCTCCATATTAGTGTTCACACTAATGACAACAATAAGGTTATCCCAAGAATCAAGGAGACTATAAAGAAAAAAAATGCATTGCTAAATATCTATCAACTTATTTTAAATGAATTTTAGTGGATTTACAAAAAGAAATGAAAAAATTTTGGTGGTTGATCAACCCATTACCATCCTTCATATTAAAGGTATATAAATTCTTCCAGGTTCATGAAAAACTTGGATTCATATAGTGTCTCAAACTTGTCACATTTGGACAAGTTAAGGCCAATAAATTAAGTATCATTCATCTTTTTAGATTAATCATATCACTTTATAATATTGGGGTTTTTTTCCTTCATTATGACATCCTTCAATGTAACTCACTCAATAGGAAAATACTCCATTTTCAATTTACTAAGGTTGAAGCTGTTTACTAGAAATTGCTTGATCTTTGACTTATTAAGAATCCATTTCCTACTACATAAATACTTGGAAAAGTTAAGGAAAATTGAGTCAATATCCTTATCATGCATCATGTTAGACTAATCCTCTTCCTTTATAGTATCAAGGTGTTTGTCCTTCTTGATGAAATCCTTCAACATGATTCCATTTGCAATTTACTAAGGTTGAAGTTGTTGACTATAAATTTCTTGATCCTTGACTTGTTAAGATTCCATCTCCTATTACATAAGTTGAACTTATTGCAACACACAAAATGGAATTTCTTTATTAATAGACGACTACAAATTTGAATGCATTGCAACACACAAAATGGAAGCTCCTTAGTAATAGGCAACTACAAATTTGACAACAAAAGTGCAAAAATAACCAAAGGCATGTACAATGAAAAACAACAACTTCAAAAACCACAACTTTGCTTCTTCATCACAATAATCCAATATCTTGAGTGTCTAAGTTTCCTCAACTTGAAAACAAAGGTGTTGTTTGGATTCCAACAATGATATGATACTGAATAATATCATGAGTGGAGAACCTAATAGTGTGCATCAATATTTATTAATGGAAAATACTAATGTGCAAAAATATCTCCACACTATATGCCTTAGATACAATGCTCATGACAATATAAGAGAGGATCCAAACAATTAAAGATTTAATCTTGACTTATCAAGATCATTGCCAAATTATTTATTATGCACAAAAAATCTCAATGCATATAGGATCACCTTAATATTTCAATGTTGGTTGCATTAGATAATACATGAAATGTTAAGAGGGAAAGAATATATAAATATGCAACCATAGCCTCAAGGATTAGTTTACGTAGTTCAACCATTTTCCCAAAGCAAGAGGTCTTAGGTACAAATTTGCTAGAGTCTCTTAAGGCTACCAACCACTATTATGATGGAGAGTTATGTTGCCCTCCATTTAAATATTCCAAAGAGGAGAGAATCTTTTGAACTTTTCATTAGGAAAAAGTAATAATAATCCTTACTTAACATATTACACCATTAATATGCATGCAGCCCAAGCAAATTTTCATTAATGTCCACCATGATTCTCCACACTCCTTACAATCAATTTATGTTGTGAAACCTAATAAAGGTTTTATTGATTTTAAAGTTAGAATTCTAGTGTTTTTTTGTTGGTGTAAATGTGATTACTTTACTACCTCGCAAAAAGGGAATTGATTTGGAATCCATGCTTTGAATTTTTTTAAATAGCTAAGTAAACCAAGTAATTAATTTTAGTCAGCTAATTATCATCGTAGATTCATCTTAACTTTGGATCTACCAAGTACTAAGAGGGATTGGATTTCTCAATATGCAAATTTCTTTTTGAATGCAAAACTTGAGGAAAGATTTGCACCTCCATAGATTTGATTCCTTTCAAAGCTTGATATATTCTTATTTAAGATAGATCTATGTTGGTTCTTAATAATATTATTTATACTATATAAATTTCACATCTCTATCCATAAAAGTTTTCTCATTTTTAATTTTATTAAAACCTTGATTTAATTTCTATGGAATATTCACCAAATATTTACGTCGTAAGGCGTATTTATTTGAAAACAACTCACCAGTTGCTTACCTGTCATTCATTTGCATCGTTAGATTTTTTGTTAGACGATTAAGATATCCTCACACGTTGATTTGAATTCGGTATTGTTTGGTGAGTGGCAACAGATCGTTGAATTCGGTATTACTTGGCGAGGTGGCAACCGATCCGGCCTTGCCAAAGTTAGTTAACGACAATCACGCCTTCCTGATCACCCTTTCGGTATTACTTGGCGAGGTGGAAACAGATCCGTCCTTGCCAAAGTTAGTTAACGGCACTCGCGCCTTCCTGATCACCCTCCCCATTAGCATTAGCCGCGAGCATCAGCAGATCTTGATTCTGATAATTCGATCCTTGTACCTCTCGTGACAAGAAAGTCCTCAGAAAAGAAAAAATAGCACATACATCAATTTATGAGCTAGAGGGGCTAAATACACAGCACTCCGAAGAGATTTTCTGCTTTCATGCCTTTGGTCAACAACATATACAGCCAAAATTTGCAGATCATCTCTACCCATACTTTCTCACAAACTTGAGGTTCTCTATTGTTTTCGTGATCCTACCCTGTCTTGAGTTTACCAGTGACTTATCGTACCTTCCTCTGTTGTGAGATGACTCCAAACGAACAACCCTCGAACTTTTGAAGTCTTCAACGTTTTGATCTCTTTTACACCAAAGGTTTTCTCTACTATGCAACTTCATACTGTGACTCTTGGTCAAGAGAAAGAAATCCTCGCTCATGATGGACATTAGATAAGTCGACATTGGATAAGTGGTTAATTAGAATCAAGTTATGCAAGTCTCTTTTTATAATTTTAACTCATATGATGAGGATTTAACTTAATATGAGTTGTTTTGATACGCCAACTCTAGTGGTCGAATCTACCCCCGCTCGGTAATGGAAGAGATTCAATAGTCCCCCACTTTAGTTAGGTTCTTATCTCTGATGGTTTTAGCTTCTGAAACCATAAGAATCATTGAGGCCATAAGATTTATACAGACCCTGTCATTTTATTATCAGCATAAGCTATTTGAATGTTTGAACTTAGTGGGTCGAAATGGTAAGGGTTAGTTAATCTCTGCTGTTCATTTCCATGAGTAATACGCTGAGTTCCATGGTCTTTTTCTGGCGTAGTGGTAGTAGAGGGTTTAAACCCATATGCTAGGTTCTAGAAAGTTTAATGTATTTGTTCGATTTGCTATTGTTAATCTAGAATATGAATTTATTTAAATAAATATATTTGTATAGTGTGTTTTTTTGTCTATGGTTAATTACTAATTTGGTTCGCTGGTTATTACTATGTTTTCTTCGAATCAACGGATTTCCAAGGACTGTTCCTGTGCCTGGGGACTAACCTGGTGCAGTTTCAGTTAATGTATTTAGTGATTTGAAATTAAGAATCCTCGAGGTTCATCATTGTTTTCTTGGGCATACATGTATGTGATTTTAATTCTGTTCTAATACGCATTATTACTGTAGCAGCTCTTTACAAAACTGGTTAAAATGGGCTACTTATATGAAGTTGGCTTGCCCGATGATTCTGTTGGGGTACATATAAGTTATTTGTATCTGCCACATTATTTTCTCTGCATTTTTTAAACTATTAAACTTCCTGTCACATAGTTGCAATGAGAAGAACTCCCTCACGTGACACTGTGTGCAGTCATAAGCCCTAAGATCATTTTGTTACACGATTCAAATAATATGATCCATTGGATTATCATATCCATCAATTTATTGAACTCCACTGCGCTTTATTTGTCGTTGATTTATTGAACCTTGTTGTGGTTGCCACGAATTGAGAGACATATGAAGGCATGCATGGTCATTGAGATCCCTTATTTCATTAACCGTCTCCTCAATTTCGAGTGGAAACCTTAAGGTTATTTCATTAACCGTCTCCTCAATTTCAAGTGGAAACCTTAGGGTTGTGTATTGTTATTTATGAATATATTTTTT
The DNA here is from genome assembly GCA_034641835.2 of Pinus albicaulis. NCBI lineage: Eukaryota > Viridiplantae > Streptophyta > Pinopsida > Pinales > Pinaceae > Pinus > Pinus albicaulis. The sequence goes on from CM076575.1 coordinate 68,269,909, forward strand.
TTTAAATGAGAATACAAATTTGGACATTGTATTGAAATCCACCGTACCAATCCTAGAGGGATTAGAGGGATTTCCTATTAGCGTAGTTGGTGAAATCTGGGTAACATAACAAACCTATTGGAGGTTGATCCCAGCTACAGGAACCATTATGAATATTTCATTTCTGGGTTTTCATTCTTTCAAGTGAATATGTGTTTTGTTTTATGCAACTTTCAGGTAGAAAGAATCTGTAACTGATCAAGAAAATTTATTTGGCACTAGGATATTATTAAATTAAAATTTATGGTCATGCAAAAGAACTATTCCTGCTTAGAACACCCATGGTAACTCTCTTCCTACTTGAACGGGCAAGACAGGCCCACTAGGGAAAAAAGATCTCTTTAGAGGTTTGAGTCTTGATAATAAACACCCAGCTTTTGCATCAAACCAAACCAAAACCCTATTGAGGACACACGAATCATCAATAATTAATTGAAGCACTGAATAGTACCGCTAGAGAGCGATTTTTAAGAGCTGAGAGTTAAGGTAAAGAATATTTTCTTAAATAATATTCTTCATGTTAAAAAATAGAATTAGGCATAGTTCAGATTATTTCCATGTTTTTATAAGAAATCGGGGTAATATTTAAAGATTTAAAATTTGTTTTTAAAAAAGTAATCAAGGTAATATTTAAAGATTTCAAATTAATTTTTAAAAAAGTGAAAGGTTACATATCCCAAGTCAAAATTGAAGAAAAATTACCTAGTAATTTTAAATTCATGGAAATCAGTTGCATGGGAGATTAGATATTTGTTTGTTTTTTTGGTGTTTATGTGGCTTTATTATGGGAAACTACTAATCCAGTTTGTCAATTTTTAAACAAGGTCATTGGATAGCATGTAGAATATTAGTGATCACGGCTATGTGTTTGTTTTCTTTTCTTAATAACAAACATAGATGCTATTCTTTTCTTAATAAAAAACATAGATGCTATTTAGTCTGTAAATTTTTAAACAAGGTCATTAGATAGCATGTAGAATAGGTCATTGGATAGCATGTAGAATATTGGTGATCAATGCTATATATTTCTCTTCTTTTCTTAATAACAAACATAGATACTATTTAGACTGTTCATTACTTTAATACAAAAAAGTTCAATGGATAGCATGTAGAATATTGGTGATCAGTGCTATTTATTTCTCTTCTTTTCGTAATAACAAACATAGATGCTATTTACACTGTTCATTACTTGAATACTCTCAATAGATGTTTTTCTACAAAATAATACATATTTTGTGTGATTTTCATTCCAAGAATGCATTTATTGGTCACCAATAGTTATTATTTTGCAAGGTTTTCACATGGATCACCTTTGAGTGTTTTGAAAATGAATAACTTTTTTTCTACAAAATAATGCATCTTGTTTTGTGATTTTCATTCCAAGAATGCATTTATTGGTCTCAAATTGTTATTATTTTAAGGTTTTGACATGGATCACCTCAGTGTTTTCGAAATGGATTTTTAAGTTCAAAGTTTTCTCAAGAGAAGCTCCAGTAAATGACTAAAATTGCAAAAAACAATTACTTCTATATTCTATGCTACTCTTCCCTATGCTTTTGCCTTATGGCGTTTCCTTTGCAACATGTGGTGCAATTGCTAGTTTTAGTAGTAGTGAAGATAGAGGGTTTAGACATATCTCAATGGTAATTATAACCATTTTTTTTAGATTCAATTTTAAAAAAATGTTATAATATTAAATTGAAATAAAATATTTTGATTGTGAAATGCGTTATGGTTTTTGGGCATATGGTATTGATAAACCAAGATATTTGCCCAATATATTGTAATGAAACCTATTCACAAGTTAATAATATCTATGGTAAAGTGAGGGTGAATATCCATGATTAAGAATTTTGTTATATTGTAAGTTAAGTTTTTGTGTGCTTATTAAGTAAATTTAAATATAGTTCCGGAATCATTATTTTAATTTATATGGTGAAAAGGATCTTAATTTATAGCTACTATTTATATGTTAATATGTATATTATGATTTCGGCTAGAGGCCTTCTAGCCCACTATGAAAGAGATGTTGTAATGTCTTCACCTATTATATTATGTTATCTCAACATTTTGACTTAGTCAAATAAAAATAATAATAATAAAGATAATAATTAAACATTTTGACTAGTTCAAATAAAAATAAAATAAAACAAAATAATAATTTAGGATTAGTTATTTTTATGTTGTAGGTTTTCACAAACCACTGTTTCCCTCACATTTAAATGTTTTCCTGACATTTAAATGTACATCAACAATTTTATTGTACTCTATATTACTTTTAACTTTCTATTATTTTTAAATCTACCTGACATTTACACCATTCCTTCATCCCACTATCCTTTATCTTTTAATTGCACTGACATATAAATATACACAAAAACATTTGCACCATTACACCCTAACCTCCATACTAAACTATGAAGTACCCCTAGAAACAATAAATCAAACATTCTTACAAAGATATGTCGAACCACTAGCAGTACGCTGTGTTAGTATAGTAAAAATATGATATTAAATATCTCTGCATTTCAGAAATACCTTCGACTATCGTGGATTGCACTATTTATCTGTCACACTGGTGTTTGGGATCTGACTGGGTCATGGATTTCACAATCAAATGTTTATGTTCACGGTCTAACACATCCAATAAATCACTCGGAAGAGTTGTGGTTACCTTAACTAATCTGCCCGCTGAGTTGGTGGATCTCGATGTTTTTTTCCCAGACAAAGTGAAGAGTTTAAAGACTACTCATAACTCCACTTTATTATTTGTTCAATTTCCCAATCCGCACTCGAATCAGATTTTGTGATTTTATGCCAAAAATATAACTCTGTCTGCTCCACCTAAACCTGGTTTCCCAACATAAACTCCATTGGAAAATCCGAGGGAAGAGGTGCGGTCCAGTGAAACAGTGGGGCACTAAACCCTATTTTTTGTTCTGTTTTATCAAAGGGAACAACTTTAATAAATGTTCAGCATGCATAAAACTGCTAGTGGGTTGCTTTAATTCTAATTTAATGTTTCCTATTTCAAATTAACTATGATGGAAAAAAAAAGCTTATAGAGTTTATATCCTCTCTACTTGAATATTCTAACAATAAATGGGTTGATTTTTACTTTTTAATATATGGGATTGGGTAATTTATTGAAATTCATTCTGGGCTAAGTTTTAGATTCAACTTAATGGTTGCCCATATCATCTAGGTTATATTTAATAACATGTAAATAAGATATATCATTAAGTTTTCTTAACAATGTCTAAAATATCATGAGACACGCATTTAAGTAGACTTTTATTCTACAAATGTGTACATTTATAATTTTATTACATATCTAACACATTTTTTTTAATAGAAAATGAACTCAAATGAAAAGGAGAATTAACCATTTATCTAACTACTTTATTTTTAAAATTATTAAATTTCAATTTTTATAAAAATGATTTGTGAAAAAATTATAATATAAAATTATTTTATTTTAAAAATAGCTAAAAAATTATATAAATCATACAAAATTATTAGAAATTTGAATATTTTTACAAAAAAATGACCAAGTAATTTACATTTTACATATTAGGAACTAGTAAGATTCACTAATATTTTTAAATTTTAAGATAAATTTCAATACTTGAAATTTTAGATGAATACAATGACTAAATCCCTTGAAACATTTTTTAATAATCTAACCAAATCCCTTAAATCTTTTTTTAATAATTTGTCTCAAGTTGACAATTTGTTTTAAGTTTAGATTTCAATAGTGCTTTTAGACCCGTAGGTAAAATACTTAGACATAAAGACTATCGTATCTTTTCATTTTAGGGTTTGTTGTTACTTTGGCTATAGGGGTTTGAATGCTAGCAGATGGGAGATGAAGAAAATATGCACTCTAATGCCAACTATAGTTTTGAATATCCTTTTGTGTAGAATCTCAAATAGTGAAAGTGATCAATCTCTAACCTCTTGCTTTATAAGTGATTGACTTAATTCTTTGAGGGATGGTTGTGGCAATACACACAAGATATATTAGTGTTTTTCATATCTATCTTAGACTAGTGAGTAGGCTAACAAAGAGGTACCTTACAAATCAATATTTAAGCTTCTAAATATGTCTTATGCTATTGAATAATATAGTTGTTTCTTAAAAGGTTATAACAATGGTATCTCTTTGTTAAAATTTATGTCATTATGACTCTTGGAAAATAAGATGACAAGGGAGTGAAGGAGGGGAAAGCCCCAATTATTTATGTATTTATTGTTAAAAGTGTCAGGTGCACCGATTATTATCATATTTGCACTTCCTAAACAAGTTAAGTGTTGAGTTCAACATTTGTCATAACAATATTTATTAAATTTCATTATTATGAAGAAATGCGTTGTTATTCATGAGAATACTTGATAAATGATTGGAGGAGTCAATCATCATTAATCCTTTAATTCAAGGGTGAAGTTTACGTTGCTTTCATTCTCTTTATTTATCGGATGTACTTTTTTCATTTCATAGAATGACAAACATCATCACCATTTGCTTCTATCCATGATTATATATGTCATATTATTTCTTTGAACAATTCCTGTTTATTATGAATCTTTAATGATTTCACTTGTGATATACCTTCTTAATCTTACAATATGATAAACTTCATCATTCACTTTTGTCCATAATTATATACATGTTATATTACATTTTTTAGTAACTCTTGTATATTATGAGTCTACAATGATTTTACTTGTCTCCAACCTCTGGTTGTGTTAACTCAAATCTAGATCATTATTTAAAGAGTCTACTTGGAGATTGACCACAATTTACATCTGTGATTAGTAACCTAGTCCGTACCTCACTTCTTCCAACATATCATCTAAAACTCTTGGTAATTCATAGTGAAATGGTACATAGATTACTTTTCCTAAATGTGGATATCGAAATTCTCAATTGAAAGAGAGTTGTAAACAACAAACCAACCTAAAAGTGTTAGTATATCTATGAAAATCACAAAGTTAAAATCCATTTTTATGATAATTTGACATTAAAATTTAGCTTGTTTGTTAGGATATTTGGACACTTGGCTAAGTTCAAATTGTTTTAATGTAGATTTATATAAAGTGTGTTTCCTTGATATGCATTTGCAGTCATGTAATTTGATGATCACAATATGTTTCAGACATGAAATGACTCAAAGGTTTTATATTCTCCTTGATGTTAATGACTATGTTTATTCATTGGTTAACACTTGATTGGCCCATGATCTCTATTAAAAAAAAATGGAGGGTCACTTGATAATGATCAATTGTGAGAAAATAATATGTATTTTTTTTCCCTTTTGCATTAATATATTACCTCAAGCGACTACGTTGGTTGGGATCGTGGACTATATCCCTCTTTGAGGGTTTTAACTATGCAATAAATTAATGTATTGATCTTTGATATGTTTGTGTGAGAATTTTATTTAAGGCATTCAACTTGTGTGGAAATGCCATGTTTAACAAACATGGTTTACTAGACTAACAAGCTATTGGTTATTGTGAAAATAATCTCTATCAAGATTTGTTTGAAAGAAAATAGATAATATTTATCAACATATCAAAATAGGATGAATTATGAGATATTGAAAATTATCAAAAAAGGTTCCACTTATATTTAAACTAATTTACTAGATCCAAATTTAATGTTCTAACTACACACGAGATGTAGAACAATCAGTCACACGATGTTATGTTAAGGCACTCCTTGTGTGAAGGTCATTGGTTTGAAACCCTATGGGTACAAAAAATAAAACCATGTTAAGGGTTGTTGTGGCCTAGGTTGGGTGCAATCCTATGGTATTTTTGATGGCTTAGATGCCCTAAAGTCATAGTTTCTTAGCCAAAGGCTAGTCTTGCAAGTTACAAAAAAACTAGCCAAAAAAAACTCAATATCCTAACCACTATACCATGGGGTGTTAACATTAAAAAGTTTAAAACATAAATAATATACTAAATTTTGTTTATTTCCTAGGAAAACACCTCATGCAAAACCTGTTGATTACTTTTCCTGGATTCATGGATGGAAAATATGGTAAAATTTTGGTCCCAATTATGGAGTCTAACCCCAAGGGAATCAAGAGGGTAGAAGTCGTAACCTACCAACTATGAAGAGGAGATATTATGTATAGCTCATAACCATTTGAACTAAACTTAAATAAATATTATGTAATATTAATGTGATAACCAATTTACAAATTTAAGTAACTAATATGCCTCACTATATGTAATTCAAAACAATTTAACAATTTAGCCACTTAAAACCGACCCATCTAACTAAAGCATTATAGATGAATTGGAATTAAAGAAATATATTAATGAATTTTTTTCCTTAGAATATATGAGTGAACTATGATTTAATCACTACCTCTATAATAGCCAAAGCTACATTTAATACCGTGAATGATGACCACCAAAATGCAGAGGATTATGTCCCAACTATTTAATCTTAGTTTTCAATTCCTGTAAAGAAAATCTCGCATTCAGAGTTGGATGTTTGAAATGAAAGTTTTGAGGATCCAAGGTTGAATCATTATTACACATGGAGATAGGGTTCTTACGAAGTGCATTGCCACTGGTCAAAGGAACGAGATAGGAGGGGATCTTAGTTTTTGATTCTTGTAAAGCAAAGCTCGCATTCAGAGTTGGATGTTTGAAATGAAAGTTTTGAGGATCCAAGGTTGAATCATTATTGCACATGGAGCTAGGGTTCTTATGAAGTGCATCATCATTGGTCAAAGGAACGAGATAGGAGGGGATATTAGTTTTCGATTCCTATAAAGCAAAGCTCGCATTTAGAGTTGGATGTTTGAAATGAAAGTTTTGAGGATCCAAGGTTGAATCATTATTGCGCATGGAGCTAGGGTTCTTACGAAGTGCGTCGTCATTCATAAAAGGAATGAGATAGGAGGGGATCTCATTTTTTGATTCCTGTAAAGAAAATATTGCATTCAGATTTGGATGTTTGAAATGAAAGTTTTGAGGATCCAAGGTTGAATCATTATTGCACACGGAGCTAGGGTTCTTACGAAGTGCATCGTCGCTGGTCAAAGGAACGAGATAGGAGGGGATCTTAGTTATCGATTCCTGTAAAGCAAAGCTCGCATTCAAAGTTGGATGTTTGAAATGAAAGTTTTTAGGATCCAAGGTTGAACCATTATTGCACATGGAGCTAGGGTTCTTACTAAGTGCGTCGCCATTGGTCAAAGGAACGAGATAGGAGGGGATCTTAGTTTTCGATTCCTGTAAATCAAAGCTCACATTAAAAGTTGGATGTTTGAAATGAAGTTTTTGAGGATCCAAGGTTGAATCATTATTTCACATGGAGCTAGGATTCTTACGAAGTGTGTTGCCGCTAGTCAAAGGAATGAGATAAGAGGGGATCTTAGTTTTCAATTCCTATAAGGAAAAGCTCGCATTTAGAGTTGGATGTTCGAAATGAAATTTTTGAGGATCCAAGGTATTATTACACATGGAGCTAGGGTTCTTACGAAGTGCATCGCCATTTGTCAAAGGAACGAGATAGGAGGGGATTTTAGTTTTCGATTCCTGTAAAGAAACGAGATAGGAGGGGATCTTAGTTTTTTATTCCTGTAAAGCAAAGCTCGCATTCAGATTTGGATGTTTGAAATGAAATTTTTTAGGATCCAAGGTTGAATCATTATTGCACATGGAGTTGGGGTTCTTACGAAGTGCATCGTCGATGGTCAAAGGAACGAGATAGGAGGGGATCTTAGTTTTCAATTCTTGTAAAGCAAAGCTTGTATTCAGAGTTGGATTTTTGAAATGAAAGTTTTGAGGATCCAAGGTTGAGTCATTATTGCACATGGAGCTATGGTTCTTACGAAGTGTGTCATTGTTGTTCAAATGAATGAGATAGGAGGGGATCTTAGTTTTCAATTCCTGTAAAGCAAAGCTCGCATTAAGAGTTGGATGTTTGAAATGAAAGTTTTGAGGATCCAAGGTTGAATCATTATTGCACATGGAGCTAGGGTTCTTACGAAGCGCATCATCGTTGGTCAAAGGAACGAGATAGGAAGGGATCTTATTTTTCGATTCTTGTAAAGAAAAGCTCACATTCAAAGTTGGATGTTTGAAATGAAACTTTTGAGGATCCAAGGTTGAATAATTATTTCACATGGAGCAAGGGTTTTTTACGAAGTGCGTCGCTGCTGGTTAGAGGAATGACATAGGAGGGTATCTTAGTTTTTGATTCCTGTAAAGAAAAGCTTGCATTCAGAGTTGGATGTTTGAAATGAAAGTTTTGAGGATCCAAGGTTGAATCATTATTGCACATGGAGCTATGGTTATTACGAAGTGCGTCGCCGCTATTCAAAGGAATGAGATAAGAGGGGATATTCATTTCTGATTCCTGTAAAGCAAAGCTCACATTCAGAGTTCAATGTTTGAAATGAAATTTTTGAGGATCCAAGGTTGAATCATTATTGCACATGGATCTAGGGATCTTACGAAGTGCGTCGCTGCTGGTCAAAGGAACGAGATAGGAGGGGATATTAGTTTTTGATTATTATAACGCAAAGCTCACATTCAAATTTGGATATTTGTAATGAAAGTTTTTAGGATCCAAGGTTGATTCATTATTTCACATAGAGCTAGGGTTCTTACAAAGTGTGTCGTATCTGGTCAAAGGAACAAGATAGGAGGGGATCTTAGTTTTCGATTCCTATAAGGCAAAGCTCGCATTCGGAGTTGGATGTTTGAAATGAAATTTTTGAGGATCCAAGGTTGAATCATTATTGCACATGGATCTAGGGTTCTTACGAAGTGCGTCGTCGTTGGTCAAAGGAACGAGATAGGAGGGGATATATTTTTTTGATTCCTGTAAAGCAAATCTCGCATTTAGATTTGGATGTTTGAAATGAAAGTTTTGAGGATCCAAGTTTGAATCATTATTGCACATGGAGCTAGGGTTCTTACGAAGTGCGTCGCCACTAGTCAAAGGAACAAGATAGGAGGGGATATTAGTTATCGATTCCTATAAAGCAAAGATCGCATTCAGAGTTGGATGTTTGAAATGAAAGTTTTGAGGATCCAAGGTTGAATCATTATTGCACATGGAGCTAGGGTTCTTACGAAGTGCATCGCCACTGGTCAAAGGAATGAGATAAGAGGGGATCTTAGTTTTTTATTCCTGTAAGGAAAAGCTCGCATTCAGAGTTGAATGTTTGAAATGAAAGTTTCGAGGATCCAAGGTTGAATCTTTATTTCACATGGAGTAGGGTTATTACGAAGTGCATCGTTGTTGGTCAAAGGAACGAGATAGGAGGGGATCTTAGTTTTTTATTCCTATAAAGCAAAGCTCGCATTAAGATTTGGATGTTTGAAATGAAATTTTGGAGGATCCAAGGTTGAATCATTATTGCACATGGAGCTAGGGTTCTTACGAAGTGCGTCGCCATTGGTCAAAGGAACGAGATAGGAGGGGAGATATTAAGAAATTATACAGATAATCATAGGCGTGTTTCAGCTCTAGTCTTGACTGGAGACAAGGGCCTGACTACTTTGGAGGCTTGGTCCTTGGAGAGTGGCAATGTCGAGTGTGGGGATTTTACCCACAATATTTTTGGTGAAATTTAAATTCAAGTCTCTCTTGGTGGGAATGGGTTGGAATACAATCTATTTGCAAAAAATGCTCCAGTTAGACTTCGTCCCCCGGCTTGTTAGGAAGCTAATTGAGATTACTACTCCTTCTGTGGAGGTCATGCAATTTAGGAACCTGGCTTCTCAAAAAAATTCAATTCTCGTCAGTCCCCTATCAGAGAGGTCCCTATGATTTATGGTTGAAGAATAGATTTCTATGTTTATTCATGCTACCAGCGTTTAGAAGCATACATGGATTCCTGTAGGGGAAATGGAGCTCCTTTTTGAATGCAGGAAACTCAATATGGTGAATTGTTTCAGAAATTATGGCATCAATAAAGATGCTTCCATATCTCTCACAACATGTCTAAATGTTGGTGCCAAGGGCAAGGGGGAAGCCTCAGATTCAAATCCCAAATCCTTTAGGGAGGCTCTTAACCCCTGTTCCAACTCTCAAATGCAACAAAACTTTTAGGTCAAGCTTTTGTGGTGGAGCAATCTAAGGATACCAAAGCTTTCAATGAATTCTATTTTGTTGAAGATTAGGGTAGTAGATTACAAGCATAGGGTGATTATATGTCATTTTAATGGGTTTTTGAGCTCGTATTCTACCCTCCGGGACTGGGTTCACCAAAAATAGTCCTAGAATGTTGTGTTGTTTTCTTTGCTCGAAAGGAACGTTGTGTTCGTCTTTAAAAATATGGAAGATAGACAAAATGTTTTTTACCAGGGACCCCGATTCTGGGGTCGAGTTGGATCCAGATTCTAACCCGACTACCATGAAATATCGAGCTTCTCTAATTTGGGTAAGGGATCCCAAAATTACCTCTACATTAGATTTGGTCTGAGATCCTAACAGAGATAAAAAATTCTATAGGTGTCTTCATTAAAATTTATAGTGGTAGATTGAATTAAGGGATCATCTTAGTGAAGTTTTACCAAACAAAATTATCCTCATGTGTGACAGTAAATAATTTCATAGACCTTTGGACTATGAAACACTGCTTTCAGGTGTATAACTTGTCAACAAAATTAACACTTTCATAACTCATTTACTACCTTAAAAGAGATATTTAGTTCCCAAGAGCCTAAGAAAACTAATCGTGGATGGAGGGATTCAAAGGTTGCTTCTAGTTCGAAGAGTTTTGTAGATCATAGGAAGGACGACGTGCAACAGCAAAAGCCTTCTCGTGACATTCATACATCTTTGGATTTTTTTTAGAACCCATTGACATCGTCTCATCCCTCTGTATAGGGGTTCCTAATGAATAAGGTCAATGTTGAAAATTCAACGATGATAGTGCCAAAAATCAGTGGGAAAAATCAAATGCATGAGTCTGACCATTCAGACAATGAGAAAGACATAATAGTAAGGGAAAATTCATTATTTATTGAACTCCTTCAAAATATGGAGGATACAGTTCCACCTTCAGATATGCCTGACAACTTTTGAGGGTGTATTGATGTAAGAAAGAGAAATGGTAAAAAGAAAAAACCCATGATTCAACCTGGTTTGTAAAACTATAAATGTATAGAATGTTGTGTTGGGTCTTTATTATCCTGATGTTAATCACTTTTTTAATATCGATAGAATTAAATTAAAAAAAAAAAAAACCAAATCATTATAAAATTACATTTTATCTCATCACTTTTACTAACACAAACACATCAATACAATTTCAAATGTCATTAAAAACACTTAAACCTCACTATAAATGTAACACCCTCTTCCCACATATACCCAACTAATTGTCCAATCGGGGTAAACATGTGACGAGAGGCTACTAAGACGAGATTCAACCTCCTAGATCACCTTGAGGAAGTGGAATCGATGGAAACATGACAAACACACCTTACACAACATCAACAACATCCCTAGGAGGTAACCCATCCTTCCAGACCCTCGACCCCTGAGGGAGGCTGAATTTTTTACCCTTTTGGACCATAACCCTAGGCATGCCAAGGAAAGGTAGTGGTTGGGAGCCTATATCCACATGCACAACACAACAAGCATGCAGTCATGACCCCAAATGGTTAGTTATGTGTCTGCAACTCTGAGATTTGTGCCACCTTTTCAGCCCCAGAGCCTAGGTCACTGCCCAGAACTTCATGAAACTTTAGGAGATGATAAATAACATTAAAAAAAGGTACGGAAGAAATCACATCATCATTAACTCATTTAGACCCCTCCTATCCATGACATGCATTTCACCAAACATGTCACACACATTGCATCTACAAGTTTAAACAACATATTTAAACATAAGGATCTCTTACTTATCTAAGAATTGTTAAGAATAATTTCTCCCCTACATCATAAGCTACAATACAATCTATTTGACCATAGATGCATTATATATTCATTTATAGGTAAAAACATGGATAGAGCCATACATCATCATTGATCGAATACATGCTTGTAACCAGCACAATAACAACAAAAATGCAATTATTACAATGTGTAATATTCCAATTAGAAAATTTACAGTGATATAGGAAACATGCAATAAATTTAACACGGAAATTTTACTTCAGAAACACAGATACAAGAAAATATTCCCAGAAAGCCAATTTTATTAATATAATCAGTTGGAGTACAATATGAGATGGAATGAGTGCACATAGGCTTGCACAAGGCAAGCTATAAGCCTCAGGTGATCAACAGTAAAGGTACACATGCTACAATAATATGCTCTCCTGAAAAATGTGTTTTCCTTGGCTTTCTACAACTATTTCCTAACTTTCATAGTTGATTTTCCCACTGAATAGTGGCGAGAAAATTCTAGGAATTTGGGAAGGTGATCCTTAGCCAAAACCTAGAAATGTTTTCCCCAACTTCCAATCTTCAAAATCGAACCCTTCTCTACTTGGCCCTTCTTCAATTATGAAATTTGTTGTTGTAGCTGCCCCTGAAGATTTTTGCCCTCCAAAACATCAACAAACCTCCTCAAATATATCTCCAATCAATCTTACAACTCCTAGGCTCCAAACTCCTCTGACAAATGTTGCACCAAACTGTTTCCCTCCTATGACTGCATAGCCACTGGGTGGATGACGCGGTCTCTGCAGAATAACTGGAAGGAACTGTGTATGGCTAGTCTCTTAGGGTCTGAAGCTACTCCAATATTCCTGAAATTACTCAATGATTCCTCTTATAGTTACCCTGGATGATTTTCTCCACAACCCAACTCTCCCACCATAACGTACTCCTTCTACTATGCAGTCTCAGCTCTCACTACATCCCAACTGCTCCAGGAATGAGTGGGATTTTCAAGGTTGCCTCTCATAATCACAAAATACTGAAGAAGCCCTTCTTGAGTGGCACTCGAAGTCCACCGAAGAAGGGATGAGCTTCTCTCCTTGGGAAGCTCGTACTCTAAACAACACAACGTTGGCTCAGATAAACAACTAAGGCAATTCGATTTTTTGAATGTGAAAATGATGGCCATGCCTTCTCTAAATCTTCCTTTTATATGTGCTTGCCATGAAAAACTTGTGGGTCCCTCCACCAATTCGATTTTCCCAAGGGAACTCGAATAGCTTTCTTCTCTAATATGCTATCCTTGAGGGTCCCATTCTCCACTAACACTGTAATTTATTCTTTTCTTCCTAAGTTAGCCACAAAAGGCACTTTAATTTATTAATTCCAAAATTTCCAAAAATGTATATCCCAAACATTAGGAAAATTTAGGAAGGGAAATTGCAGTCCTCCCCTCCCGGATGTTGCTTGTCCCCAAGGAAATGCAAAGTTGGAAGCTATAAGTTTTGTTCATTCTCCTCAGTCAAATCCTTCCACTTCACCAAGTGTTCCCGGACCACCCTAATCCTCAACCTCCTCTCTCTGGTATCCAATATCAGCTCTGGTGTCAAAACCAAATGCCCCTAATCATCCAATGGAGGAAACTCTGTTATTGCTACTACCTGTTGCCCCAGTTCCTTATTCAGGCAGGAAACATGGAAGACATTATGGATCTGGCTCTCAGAAGGCAACTGCGGCTCATAAGCGACCTCACCAACTCTCCTCACCACCTGGTAAGGTCTATAAAATCGAGGTCATAATTTCTGATCTGCACCCTTCTGCTTGAGTGAATATTTCATGTATGGTTGTAAGCACAAGTAAACCATGTCTCCAACCTCGAACTGTCTCTCCATCTTGTGCTTATCATCATATATTTTCTGTTGATTCTAGGCTACCTAAAAATTCTTTTTGAGAGCTCGGACGATCTCCTGTCTTTCTTGAACCCAATCCTAGGCCCCTGGGGCCCTGCTGTATCCAAAAATCATGTCAGAAAAAGTGAGTGCATCATATCCATAAATAGCTCGAAAATGGGACATACCAATAGAAGTATGATAAGTCGTGGTGTAGAAGAATTCCCCAGATGCATCCATTTGACCCACACTATCTGCTACCCTGTCACATAATTGCATAGGTACCCCTCCAACCACTTGTTTACGATCTCTGCCTGCTCATCGGTCGTGGGATGATAGCTAGTGTTGGGTGTGAGATTTGTCCCCACCAAGCGAAACAACTCCTGCCAAAAGGCTCCCATGAATATTTTTTCCCTATCACTTACAATGGTCTTGGGGAGACCATGCAATCATAATACCTCTCAAAACAAAAATTCAATCACTTTGGAGGTTGAAGATCTAGAAGAGATAGCAAAGAAATGGGAAAATTTGTTCAGTTTGTCCACTACTACATAAATACAATCTCTCCCCTTCGTTGTTGGTAGTCACATGATGAAATCCATAGACACATTCTCTCACTTCCTCTCCGGAATGGGTAGTGGCTGCATCAACCTCGTTGGATGAGAGAGCTCCACCTTGTTCCTTTGGCACTCTACGCACTCACTCACATGCCTTAGAACATCTCTCTTGATACCTCTCAAAGAGAATCTCTCCCTGACTATGTGATATGCCTTTAGGAAGCTCAGGTGCCCTGAAAATGGAGAATCATGTGCTGCCTACATGACCTTCTCCTTCAACTGAGACTCTAGAACCAAATAGATATGTTCCTTATAATAGATGACATCATCCATCACTCAGAATCGATCATCCTTGTTAAGAACCATCCAAAATCTTGCATGCATGCATGTCTTTGGAATACTCAACCAACAGTTGAGCCTTCCAATCCTATGTGACATCCATCAGTGATAGCGTTGTTGGTCTGTGCAATAGGGAATCAGCTACTGCTATGTGTTTTCCCTTCACGTACTCAATCTCAAAGTCGTAAGCTTGAATCTTACTCACCCATTTTTTTTTTCTCGTCTAGTGATTGTTTCTCAAGGAGGAATCAAACACTATTATTATTTTTCTTTACCTTGAACCGGTTGCCCACGAGATAATGTTTGAACTTCGCCAACACATGCATCACAACCTGAATCTCCCTGTCATATACTAAGTACAACCTCTCATGAGGCAGCAACTTCCAGCTCTCAAACGCAATGGGGTGGCCTCCCTGTGTCAACACTACACCAACACTTTGCCTAAAGCATCAAACTCCAGCAAAAAGGGTCGTATGAAATATGGAAAAGCCAAAACGGGACAGTTTCTCATGACCATCTTGAGCCTCTCGAATGTCTCCTTTGCTAATTACATCAACTCAAAATCTCCCCTCTTTTTGAAATCTGTAATGGGTGTTGCCAGCTATGAAAATCCCCTCACAAACCTCCTGTAATAAGTGAAAATACCTAGGAAGCCCCTCATCTTTGTCACATTCCTAGTTGTTGGCCAATATATTATGGATTGGATCTTCTCCTGATGCACATTTACCCCATCTTCTCCTATCACATGCCCAAGGTACAACATCTCAGTTGGTCCAAATTCACATTTGGACATATTTGGATACAATTGTTGCTCCTTAAGTATGTGTAGCACTTCCTCCAAGTGTTGGAGGTGTTCCTTCCATGTCCAGCTATAAATGAGTATATCATCAACGAACACTAAGGCAAAATGCCTTAGATGACCACTGAACACATGGTTCATACAAGACTGGAAGGTAGCAGGAGTGTCAATTAGCCCAAAGGGAATCATCAAGAACTCAAAATGTTCATAATGATAGCGGAAAGCGTTCTTGGGACAATTTTTCTCCCTCATGCATATCTGGTGATACCCTAAACGTATATCTATCTTAGAGAAGTATTTAGCTCCTATAAGTTCATCCATCAACTCATTTATGCGGGGAATGGGATACCTTTTCTTTATATTCTTCTTATTCGGTGCCCGGTAGTCTATGCACATGCATAATGTCCCATCCTTCTTCTTCACAAATACTAAAAAAGAAGCAAAGGGACTGGATCTTGGCCCAATATGTCCCAACCTCAATAAATCTTGTATAGTATGCTCTATCTCGTCCTTATAGACCTTGGGATGCTTATAAGGTGTGGTGATGACTGCGTTCACACCCTCATCCAACTCAATAGTTTGCTCGAACCCACAATCTGGTGGTCTCCCTAGCGGAACATCTCCAAAAACCTCATGATGTCTCTCCAACAAAGCTAATATTTTCAGGTGCTTAGCCTTGTCCCGTGACCCAGTCTCTGAAATGTGTAACTCAACTGCCCACTCCACATCTCCATGTCATAGATCGACCTCTATCCTGTGAGTTGAAACTTTTTGATGTGGATAAGAGTGTATCCCCCTCAACAATATTGGCCTCCCATCAGGCCCTTTGAACTCCATCTCCATGTGCTTCCAACCAGTGGTGACTTTCCCCAATGTGTACAACCACTAAATTCCCAACACCACATTGGCATCTGAAATATTAGCAAAAAAGAAATGATCAGTAAAAAAGTAGTTCCCCATCTGCAAGGTCAATTCAGGGACATACCTTGTACATTGCATAGTCCGGGCTCCTAGTATTAGAATGGAGAATCCCTCAAATGTGGTTGTCTGGATTCCACTATGCTCCACCATATGGGCATCAATAAAATTATGGGTGGCCCCACTATCAACCAAAACTGACACATGCTTCCCCTAAATGGTCCCCCTAAATCTGAGTGTTAGGTACTTTTTCACACGCCGAAGTGAAGCAAGAAATCCTCCTATTAGGGAAAATGGTCATCCTCCATGTGGGGGTGGTGGTGGCCCTCCTGCTCCCAATGGACCTCCCTCATCCCTCGGATCCTCCACTATCTAGGTCTCCTCCTCCTCTAGCTCACTATCCGAGAACACCTCAATGAAATGGGCCTTGCCCTTGGTGCACTTGTGCCTCGGTGCCCAAGGCTCCTGACACATGAAACAAAATATCCTCCTCCTGAGGTCCCTTTGTGTCTCATCATCCAATTGCCCACACCCTCCATCTCTCTGTGGTGGTCACAAATCTTTGTTACCTTGTGGGGATGTGGGTCTCAGGGGGAAAAAGGACTTGTTATTGGGCACTGCATTAATCATCTCCCGAGCTCAAGAGAGGGCATCTTGTAGTGATGTGGCCTTATAGGTCCTCACCCATCCACACAGTGGCTCAGCAAACCCCTCTACAAACAGCATGGTCAAACGACTCTCAAAAAAATATTTCACCATCATGGCTAATCTCTGAAACTTACTGATGAATGCCTCTACGTTACTTGTCTATCTCAAGTTGGCTAGCACCCTGAACTGCAACTCCAGATATTTCTTCTCAAATCTCTTCAACAACCTCCAGATGAACTCTTGGTATGAAGTGATGTGGATCTATCCAAGCGTGATCAGCCCATGGTACCATGATTCTTGGGCATCTCCCTCCAAGTGAAGGGTGGAAAATCGAATGGCATTTGATTCCTTCATTGGGTTAAAATGAAAATAGGTGTCAAAATTTTGTATCCAAGCTCATGTTGAACTCTTCACTCCCCCATCAAAATTTGGAAGTGTGAACTTCCTTGCCAACCTTTTCACCTCATGGTTAGATGATCCTCCTCTGAAATAATGACCAACCCCCATGGTATGTCTCTCCTTTACGTGAATAAATTCACAAAAGGACATCACCTGTCTTATCTGGGCATCAAATCCCTTGTACTCATCAATTCTATATGCAACTGAGTGCACTATATCTTCAACTAGATTTAGCTCCCTCTTAGGATTTAGCTCCTCTACAAATTTTTCATCAAAGGTTTTCCAGCCTTCCCACACTGTGGATTGTGCAAGAGCCAGAATTTACAGTTGCCTCCCACTCTTGAACCTCCATCACCTTGAGGTTATGTTGCTCCACCTAGCCTTCCACCACATGCAACCCCATCACCTGATGCATCTTGTCCATCATGATATGCCCCTACCTCATCATCTACTAATTTGCTCTCAAAAACTCCTCCAAAATATGGTCCTGGCCCCTTGGCCTAGGCTGCTCCTCCTCATCATGATGGTCCATTCATTCCCTCCTAGCTTCTATTTTTGTGTCTGAAAAGGGGTTTGGGATACCTTCTCTCCCACGATCTTTACATCTGCCTCTGCCACGACCTCTATGGAAAACCACTCCTTTGTATCTTCATGGAATCACCTGCTCCTGTTCCACACCCTGGCCAAGAACATGCTCTGATACAACTGTAATATTCCAAATAGAAAATTTATAGTGATATAGGAAACATGCAATAAATTTAACACATAAATTTTACTTCAACGACACAGATACAAGAAAATATGCCTAGAAAGTCAATTTTATTAATATAATAAATTGGAGTACAATATGAGATGGAATGAGTGTACCTAGGCTTGTACAAGGCAAGCTACAAGCCTCAGGTGATCAACAACAAAAGGTACCATTACTACAATAATATTTTCTCCTAAAAACTGCATTGTCCTTGGCTTTCTACAACTATTGGTTGGCTTTGGCACTTGATTTTTCCACTCAATGGTGCCCAGAAAATTCTAGGAATTTGGGAAGGTGATCCTTTACCAAACCCCAAAAAAACCCAGAAATATTTTCCCTAACTTCCAATCTTCAAAATTGAACCCTTCTCTACTTGGCCCTTCTTCAATTTCGAAATTTGATGTTGTAGTTTCCCCTGAAGATATATGCCCTCCAAAACACCAAAAAAACGCCTGAAATATATATCTAATCAATCTTCCAACTCCTAGGCTCCCAAATCCTCTGAAAAAAGTTGCACCAAACTGCTACCCTCCTATGATTTCATAGTCATTGGGTGGATGACGTAGTCTCTATAGAATAACTGGAAGGAACTTCGTATGGTTGGTCTCTCAAGGTCTGAAGTTGCTCCAACACTCATGAAATTCCTTAATGATTCCTCTTGTAGCTGACCTGGATGATTTTCTCCACAACCCAGCTCTCCCACAATAATTGACTCCCTCTACTGCGTATTCCCAACTCTCACTGCGTCCCAGCTGCTCCAGGAATGCATAGGATTTGTAAGGTTGCCTCTCCTGATCACAAAATATTGAAGAAGCCCTTCTTGGGTGGAACTCAAAGTCTGCTGGAGAAGGGATGATTTTCTCTCCTTGGGAAGCTCCAGCACTAAATAACACAACTTTGGCTCAACTAAATAGCAAAGGAAATTCTATTTTCTGAATGCACAAATGTTGGTTATGCCTTCTCCAAATATTCCTTTATAAGTGTTGGCCATTAAAACCTTGTGGGTCCCTCCACCAATTCGATTTTCCCAAGGGAATTCAAATTTATTTCTTCTCCAATACGTTATCCTTTTGGGTCCCATCCTCCACTAACACTTTAATTTATTCTTTTATTCCTAAGTTGGCCACAAAAATTACTTTAAGTTATTAATTCAAAATTGAAAAAAATGTATTTCCCAAACATTAGGAAAATTTAGGAAGGGACATTACACAACAACAATAAAATCCATACATCAACTAGTACATTTGCATATCCAATACCAGAGGAATGATCTCTTCATTACTGAATGCAGAAACTAGCCAGAGATGGGACTTCCATGTTCCACCCGACCATAGATTGGTTGAGTCAAGTCTCACTTCATCCAATCACCCTTGCGCCACATTCCAAGCATGAATATGGGATCTCATCAAACACATCGAACACAATCAATCTAGGACTTTCAGAGGCCAAACCACCTCAACCCTTAACCAGTGATTCCACCTCATGGTCGGACATCACAACCATCATGGATCAGTCTCAATCCAAGCTGCTCCAGGGCTTCAGAGTGTTTGTTCCAACCAAGGCTCCAGGACTAGTAACTCAACCCCAATTTTTTTCGGGCTTCAAAGCATTTGTCCAACCAAGGCTCTAGGACTAGTAACTCAACCCACCTAGGGCTCTGTTGAAGCCCCAAAAATCGGGTCTACAACAAGGGGGATACCCAGCCGGTCCGGACCTTGGTTAGAAGCTCCTTTTCCATTTGGTGTAGTGGGTCCAATTGGGGATAATGGGACCAGTTTCCCAATTTGTGTGTGTGTGTTGAGAATATATATTTCCTTTCTAAAAAGGTTCCTACGTGAAATTATTTTATTCTATTTCTAATCTAATCATATGCAAATTGTATTCTAATTTAAACAGAAATATCTAATTCTAAACTAAACCCGAGATAAAATCTTGTTTGTGCGATCTAAAATGATTTCAAATAACAATCAATAATAAATATCATTCAACTGTTATAAGAAAATGAATCAATAAAAATAAACCACTTCATATAAAAAGTTAGATGAAACATTTGTGAAAAGCATATCGCATAATAAGCTATTCATACATTAAGCATAAACAAATAGTCATCACCGTACAAAAGTGCCAAATGATAACTGAAGCATTCAAGCATCAATATATAAATAACTGAACAAAAATATCACTTTTAACACAGAAGCAGAAAAAGTTAAGAGATAAAAGTACCATTTATAACTGGTTCTACTCATGAGCTAGAAGCAATAATGATTTATATCTTCTAAATCCAAAATATACTAAGAGTACAGAAATGCAACATCAGTAGTAGATACTAGACACATATATCAATAAATCTCGTTCCATTCATTCATCAAAACCTCCTCTGAGGGTGCAGAAGTGCATGTTCTGAGGATAAGTTTTTGACAAATTTCAGGACCCTTCTCTAAATGCATGAGAAGGGTTTAAATACTACTAACTAAATCTAATTATAGTTTATTACAAAAAATTTAGGATTCGGTTTAAATGACCATCCTTTTTCTAGGCAAAAATAAAGTAAAACTAACACTAAATCTAAAACTAAAATTAACAACTAACTACTTGTGAATTTGGTCTTTGAATTTGCAAGCATCCAACATTGATTTGAGAAGAGGGGGCTGGCCGACTTCAGATTTCAATTGTCCCGAAAAGACGGAATCAGCAAGTGTGGGCGCGATCTTCTCAGCAGAATTAATGATGCAATTAAGAGTATTGCATTGACTGTGTGGTTTTACTAGACACGTCCAGTAAGAATCCCAGTTTAATTTTGTCAATCCTTGAATTGATTTCGCCTTCTCTTCAGCTTTCTGTTTCCACTCTGTTTGCAATTGCTGTGCTTGTGGTAGGTATCCCGGAATGGTTTATGAAATTAAATTAACCTTGTGCAAATTCTCATTTACACAATCAGTAATGTGGCTCGTCGCTGTAGCTGCTTCCTCTGCTGCTTTTTCTGCCTCTCTGATCTGTGCATCCCATTTATTGAAGAGCATTTCTTTATGACTGTCATTGATAATTGGTGCTCCTACTCTTTTTCCTTCCTCTGTCTTTTGCCATGCCAAATAATTAGTAACTCTTTCATTAGTTAAATCATAATCATGTCGTAATTCTACGACATGATTAGTGATTTTATCACTTTCTTGACAAAAAGAGTTCCACTGTGAAATATTTTGGCATAATATATCTTGTTGTTGCAGCAGTTGATTATTCAAAGAAATAGACTCTAAGATAAATTTTGTAAGCTTGGGGTCGTCTTTATGCGTTTCTTGCATAATCTGTATTTGTTTTTCTTTTTCAGCCAAGCTTTTCTGATACCTGATCTTCATTTGTTGAAACTCTTGCTGTAAATTTTCAAATCGTATCTGCACTTCACTGTTGGCATGTGCTTGTTGCAATTGTTGTTGCAGAACTTGTATTTGATCCTATTTTTCATTTAATAACAGCCTTACCTCAGATTCTTTGTCAATAGTCGCGGAGGCATAAGCTCCTGTTATCTGAGATAATTTAGTAAGATTTTCAGTGGGATCTGTAGTAGGATCTTTCCATAAAACATCCAATTGTTCTGCATCAGTAGAGAGCCCACTTTCTAATTTTCTCTTCTTTCTTTGCTTCCTTACTACTGCTTTATGTTACGGAATGTAGAATATATCCAGAGGAGGAATTTCATCTATTTTAAGTACAAGCTCGGCAAAGGGAGTAATGGGTATATGTTCTTTTTCTGTGACATTGCCACTTATTTCGGTAACCAAACCTTTTGCTGTCTGTACAGGAGCTTGTATGTTCTGTCCTTCAACATTAATCAAATCATTAAATGTTTCCCATTATTTATCTAACTGAGTGTTGATAGATGGTTTTTGTACATTAAGAGGTGGAAGATTCAACTATGGAGTAGTTGAAGTCTGTTGTTGTGAGAGCTCTTTTGACTGAGTTGTATCCTTCACTGAGCCTTCACTTTTATCCTGATCAGATTTCTTAGAATGTTCAGAAATTTCTTTGTCAGACTTTGACTTAGATCTTTCTGAATCTGAGCTGCCACTGAGACTGACACTAGGAGTTGGTTCCCTTGCGGGTTCCAAGCGCAAATTATCCAAAGGAATAGTGGTCAATCTTCTTTCTCTGTATACTTTAAACTCTTGAAATTCTTCTGGGGAGAACCGTGTTTGAGCTAAATTCAAAATGTCTTTAAATGAACATTTTTCTTGAAAAATATCATCAAAAAGATCTTCTTCACCAGAAAATACTCTTACTTTGACAACAGTGGTGAAATCCTTGACAATACCATATGGATCAAATAGCCTTCTTGGAAAATTAAACAATTTTAAACATGTAACATTGCTTACTTCCTTAAATGCGTGACCAACATCAAATAATGAAAATGCTCCGCAGGACACAGGAAATTGTGGCCAGATGGCTTTCTTTTTATCCTTTAATTCTTTTGTCAAACCTCCGTCTCCACAGGTTTGATATGCAATTTCCCGAGCTATGAGTTTATCCGGAACATACTTGGGCAAAACATGAGGAGAAGCAAAGCTCCCAAAAACCCTCACATAAGTAAACAGTTCTTCTCCAAACCATCTTGTGACAGGGAGAATGTCTACTTCTGCTTCAGGAGACAACCTTGGAGCATCCTTATTATACAACACTCTATACAGTGGCAACATTATGCCATGGCAAATCTTGTAAAAATGAGGAATGAATTTTGACTCCCACAATTCTTTGTGATAAACATGGATGGGCAGGGGATCCTGAATTTTCCATTGCCAACCCATTAAAGGGAACTTAGAAACAAAGCAGATTGAATCCATAACATAGGCAGATAGATAAAAAGGAGGATAAATCCTCTGAGCGACAATCCGTTTAGACCAATAATTGAAAACAGCCGTGGCTAAATTATCAGACAATATTTTAGCCCAGTCTACAATGGTAGCGTTGACAGCAGCATTTAATAAGGGAAGCCATTCAGGCAAAAAATTATTAATGTCAGGCTTTCCAAAAATCCTACATAACATAGCAGTAGCAAAACAATATGGAGAGGTGAGTGAACCGGTACTGTACATACCGTGTTTATCTTTCTTCAATGGTTCATCTCTTCTGGACCATTCCTTGGTGCATTCCACCAAATTGGCATTTTCCTTGGCAAATTTCTACATAAATTGTTTGTTGTAAGTTTCCTGAGGCTCCGGAAAATGATACATAATCCTCAAATATTCTAGAGTAAACGACCCGATGAGCTCTTGACCTGGAGTTTTGAACTGTCTGTCTGTGATATCAGTGCTATCCAGCACCCATTTTACCATGTCTGTATATGGAAGAATTCTTGTTATTGCTGCTATTCGGTGCAAAAACGAACAAGCCAGCTCTGTAAGAGATGCTTCAGAAGAATTACTTGAGCCCGCAGTAGCCGCAACATCCATTACTCTTGGGTTTTCTTCTTCAAGCAAATTAAACATACCCTCCCAGGTGGTAATACCAGCGTCCTTGTTGCAAGCAGTGTCTGCGTATAAGGAAGCCATCTCTTTATTTTCAGAACTTGGAGCTTTCTCTTTCTTTCCAGAACTCGGAGCTTTCTCTTTCTTTCCCATAATGCTCTGAAAATTGCTTTGTATAGTCTCCTGTTCTTCGCGCCTGCAGTTTTACGAATTAAGTGAGAATAATGACATGAGAAAGGTGACGGGATAGTTTTAAATGCTGAAGGCGTATGAAATATATTATTTAATCGTGAAATAACCCTTCGATTAAAACAAAATCCTTTTCTATTAATAATTGACAATCCATTCATTAACTTGACATTAAGGCGCATAACGGGTCTCGATTTATGGAAAGATTTTCTTCGTACAACGAGCTTTTTAATAATCTGTGATAGTGCAATCTGCGATTAGCTTTGCAATATCGTAGAATCGCAATATCGCAAATCGTAACTTTCGCAAATCGCAATCAGTAACATCGCGAAATCATAATATCGTGACATCGCAATATCGCAAAATATAACATATGAACAATATCCGTTCATATATTTTCTGCAATATGCGATTTGCGATAAATATTTTTTTGCATAGTTTTTTTTTTTGGATCGCGTGCGATGGATGTGATATTCAAAGAAAGGTTTTATGTAGAAATTTGCTGAATAATGAATATTTATCCACCGAGATTATCCTGATCGCATACTAATTCGAATTCATATGCAACACATAATCTCTTCTACAATCAATCATCAATTTGCGGAAATAGAAACGGTCGCATGCGCACATAAACACAATATGTAATGGGGAAAGCTTATAGCTGAAAACCCCTCAGCTATTTTGTATATTATATGGAGAGAACATGTAACAGTACATAGCACAATACTCCTCACAAGTACTCAGTACTATCTCATAAAGTTACACACAAACTAGCTCGGTTTTGAACAAGTCACAGGTTCAAAACTCATCCACTAATTGCCTGCCTCTATTGCGCAATCAAGGCTGGTCTAATGAGAGATCCAAGGTTAGAATCTCCTTGGCTTGATAGTGCAATCCTCATGGGAAATTTCCTCCAATTGTGGTGCAAATCTTATGCACAACTAATGTCACAACTGATAGCTATCTCAACCCTTTCATCTACCTCTTTCACTGGTCTCCACTGAACTGTCCATGCACTGTAGTGAACTGATGTGTTCTTGAGTTGAATAATGCGTTAATAATTAGTGAATTAAATAATATTTAATTCACTCCACTCATTACTGTTTGATTAGCTAGTTAAACTAATCTCAACTAGTTCAACTAAGTTAAACCGAACACAACTCCACCAACTGCCTCATCAACTCCACCAAACTTCACACGAAGTCCTAACGAAGTCACCATGAGCTCACCAAACCCCAAGGAATAGCGTAATTCCTTCAAGTCGTATGCATGGGCCACATCCGTATTCAACTTAAGTGTCTAATTTACCACACCGAAAGCTTAGAGCCCAAATAAGGTTAAGGGTTAATAATATTTTCAATCGACTCATTTTTAGACAAAAAGGGCCTAAAAATAGACTTCGAATTCGTATGTCTAAAAATAGAGGTCCACATATTTCTACCAATCCCGACCAATCTATCCAAGAATAACATACCGCAACTCCTAGACCATGCCCATATACTAAAAATAGACATAGTCTAAAAATACACTTTGCGCCAAAAATAGCCTGCGGGCCCATTTAGTGAAGGCGACTTCATTTCACTAAGCTCCATCATCTTGTTGCATTTTCAACACTCCCTCTCAACAATATATGGATTATCTGCAACCCCTATCCTACCTCTGTGGAATTCGAACTTGCTCCTAGTGAGCGCCTTCGTCAAGATGTCAGCATCCTGATCCTCCGTGGGAACATATGAAAGTAACATGATTCTCTGTTGAACACAATCTCTGACATGATGGTACCCGATGTCGATGTGTTTGGATCTATCATGAAATACTAGATTAGCCGAGAGTTTAATGCAACTCTGGTTATCACAATAAATCACTGTAGGCTCCAAATGCAACCTGAACAATCCAACGAGGATCTTCCTCATCCAAATAGCCTCGCATGCAGCCAAGCTAGCTGCCATGTACTCGGCCTCTGCTGAACTGAGTGCCACGGATCTCTGCTTCCTGCTGTACCAGGAAACTGCTGTCGACCCAGTGCTGAAAACTCCTCCAGAAGTGCTCTCCCGGTCTGTTGGACTCCCTGCCCAATCTGCATCAGTGAAGCCAGAAAGCTTCGCTCCATCCTCCTGTCTGTACCATAGAACATATCCCGATGTGCCTCTGATATAGCGCAATACATGCTTGCCCGCCTTCCAAAAGAGCTTGGTAGGCTTAACCATAGCTTGCGAAAGCTGGTTAACTGCATAGCATATATCGGGTCGTGTATTGACCATATACATAAGCGACCCCACCAACTGTCGATAGACAGTGGCATCCACTACCTCCGCTGAAGTAGCATCCTCCTTCCTCCAACCACCAAGAAGAGGAGTGTCAACAGGCTTGCAGCCTTGCATGTTGAACCTCTCCAGAATCTCCCGGGCATACTTGCCCTGAGAAACAAATAGTCCTCCACTGCGCTGCCAAATCTCCAATCCCAGGAAATAATGAAGGATGCCCAGGTCCTTCATCTCAAACTCTCGTGCAAGATCCTCCTTGCATGAAAGTATCAACTGCTCATCGCCAGTCAAAATCAGATCATCTACATACAGTACGATGATCAACAGCTTCCCCTCCACCACAATCTGGTACAGGTTAGGATCCGCCTCACTCTGGAAAACTGGGCCCGGTGAAATAATCGTCAATCGTGAAACAAGCACGAGGTGCTTCTGCTTCAGCCCGTAGTCTCTTGAGTCACACACAGGGTGCACTCACCGCTCGAAGATCTCAAACCTTCAGCCGCAATGATTTTCAAACCTCCCTCAATGACTCCGTTGAGGAACGCAGATTTCACATCCATCCGATGGATGCCATCCCATCTCGCGAGAGCTAGGATCGTCCGTATGGAAGAGTACTTGTGACAGGTGCAAGTTCTCCTCATAATCGATCCCTTTGATATGTGAGAAGCCCCGGGCGAAAAATCTCGCCTTGTACTTCTCCACACTCCCGTCAGTCGCATGCTTCACTTAGTAGATCCATCGCGAACCCACCACTGATTTCCCCTCCCGTCTTGGGACAATCTCCCATGCACTTTTTCTGACGATCGAATCATATTCTTCGATCATGGCATCTACCCATGCGGGTTCCTCCACAGCTTCCTCAAAAGAGGATGGCTCTGTCACGACACATTGACTCATAAGAGCCATGTATCCAGTGTACCGATCCGGTGACTATCTCTGTCTGCGCTGTGCTGTAGGTGGTCCTACAACCTTTTCTGCATCTCGAGCCAATCGCTCAGCCTCTGTAGTGTGCTTGCGCCCTCTGATGGTTGGCGCTGCATGGGTGGTTTCTTCCACCTCCTGAACTTCCTCTTGTGGCTGATCCACATCCGGGAGCTCCTACTTAGGAACTAACAGTTCCTCATCTGCATGCAAGTGTGGCTCCCTCTCAAGCGAACACTGCATGGCTTTCTCCTCCTGAAACTTGATATCCCGTCGCACAACAGTCTTGCGATTGTCTGGCAAATACACCCGATAGTTTTGAGGTGTATCAGTGTACCCCACAAATATTCCAACCTATGCGATCGGATCCAGCTTCTTTCTGGCATCCTTCGTCACATGCATGTAGACAGGTGAGCCAAAAATTCTCAGATGAGAAATATCAGGCCTCTTGCCAGAAAACGCCTCCTCTGGTGTACTCATGCCAAGAATCTTGTGAGGACAACGGTTCTGCACATACACTGCTGTATTGCATGCCTCAGCCCACAAGTGAAGGGGTAGGCCCTGATCATGCAACATCGCCCGTGCAGCACCCACGATCGTTCTGTTCTTCCGCTCAGCCACCCCGTTCTGCTGTGGGTTAAGGGTGCGATGAGCTCTCTCCGAATCCCTTCTGCGTCGCAGTCTTTTTTGAATTCAGCAGAGATGAATTCACCACCATTGGCGCCCCTAAGAGCCTTCACATGCTTCCCCGATTCCTTCTCAACCAGCGCCTTGAACTCACAGAACTTTGAGTATGTCTCGCTCTTCTTCTGCATGAAGAAGATCCAGCACTTCCGAGAGAAATCATCAACAAAGATCACATAGTACTTGTGCTTTTCTGTCGAAGCTACAGAGAAAGGACCACACACGTCTGTGTGAACTCTCTCAAGGATCGTCGTGGCGCGACTATCCTTCTCGTGAAAGGTGGCTTTCACATACTTCCCCAAGGTACACCCCTTGCACTGATCTGACTGCGCAAGAGTGCCCTTAGGAACCCCAGTAGAAATCTGCTGCAGGATCTTCAAAGCTCCATGGTGAAGGTGGCCCAATCTCCTGTGCCACAGTTCGCCCTCATCATCCCGGCTCACCACTTCTCCCGCCTTGCATGCCATTGCTGCGCAGCCATCTACTTGCAACCGATAAAGGTTCTTGGTTCGAACCCCTATCTTCCGGGTCTCTCCAGTAGTCTTACTGCACAGGAAGGCTTTTCCTTCGCTGAAGACCACATCATACCCCTTATCCTCCAACATCGCCACAGAGATCAAGTTCTTCTACTCGAACATGCAAAACTTCCTTCAATATGAAAGGTTTACCAGACTCCCTCTCAAAGGAAATGGTACCGATACCAGTCGCACTGTATCTACCATCATCGCCCATCTCGATGTGCACTCCAAGATCTTTTTCCTCCAGATCTGAAAACAGATCTCGATCTCCTGTCATGTGAAATGACGCACCACTATCCAAGAACCATACTGATCCCATCACACTTGAGACCAAGCATGCGATCAGTGAAAAATCCAGTTCGAACTGGGAGGCCAATGCCTCTCCCGCTGCAGATCTAGCAGCCTTCTTAATTTTCTTCTTCTGCGGACAATTTGTGGCATAGTGTCCGTGCTGGTGACAGTGAAAACACTTCACCTTGGACATGTCTTGCTTCTTGCCTTTCGCACCAGACTGAGAAGCCTTCTTTCTCTTCCCCTTCCTTGCTTTGGCAGCCAAAGCTCAATTTTCTTCATCAGATACCTTTGATGAAGATCCGTCCCTGGTAGTCCTCCTTATCTCCTCCTGCATGAGATCCACCCAAAGTCGCTCCCATCCCGGAAACTTCTCCCGACCATTGACATAATCCTGATAGGAATTCCAAGCCTTCGGAAGACCAAGGAGAGCCAGGTCTACCATATCCTCTTCTTCGACAGTCACCCCCACACTTCCCAACTCATCTCTGCATCGAGTGAACTTCGTGAGGTATTTAGCGATATTGTCGCCTTTCTCCATCTTAATGTTT